>OZ036006.1:8995950-9105950 GCA_964035015.1 Corallium rubrum
TGAACGCAAGAGTGTCCACGCGCAGGTATATCCATCGAAAATCCTCGAATCGTTTTAATAAAAGCACTGTCGTGTTTGTGCTGGATTTTTTAGATGAATGAAAAAAAGCCTTCATACCAGGTCAATTATGCCTTTAATTAAATTTATGCAAATCGCTACTAAGGGAAAGACGAGTCACTCGGAGAGAATGAAAGACGAAAATTGAAATCGAGAAGGGATTCTTTGTGTTCGTAAATGATTAGTGTTGACGCGGTTTGGACGAAAGAAGGGAAAGCCTCCCTTGGATTTTATAATTATTTTCGCTACGAAGGTTAAGCAACATGCTGAAAATTCCGTGTTAAGTGGAACGAAACAATCCTTGTCTCTCGTAATTATTCTAATCGTGTCTATAGAATCCAGCTTGGGTACTTCAAAGAAAGTCTTTTCGTTAAGAACTTATAGTCGAGTGCTATGGAGCGGCTTGAAATTGACTGCCGGGCACTTGAACGAAACAACACGACGAAAGAATGTTCAAAAAGTGATACTTTAATCCAGTTATTATTAAATCTCTTGAATGAAAAAGGCATAAACTATAACTCTATATACTATTTACAACGAGTGAGTTTAAATTACGATTTTACAACGAACGGCTATCTAGATTACGAATTATAATTTGACACCCCTTGAACGTTAGTAGAAGGAGTAAAAATTAAACCCCCTACATCAGAAACCCTTATAAATCAATGTTTGGTAAACCCTTTACAGTTATTTGACGTCCAAAGCCTAAACCCAACGAGACAAAGTTCGGCACAGCTTATAGACAAAATAGACATACGTTGTGTTTCAACAGACAAACATTGTTTGTTTCGCAAACAAATACAGAGAAAATACTGAAAGCGTTAAACGCCAAGTTCAAAACTGTATAAGAATGATAAGAATAGCACCTTGTTCCATGTTTGTTGTCGAGATCTTCCTGAATAGTACAATTATGAATATCAAAGCATTTTCGCTGGAAGTGCGTAAATGGAAGTCGATCGGCGTGTCCACACTACAACCAGCTTTAATGGGCAGATAATTCGTTCGGTAAATAGACAAATATTAGTAGAGCAATCAGCCGAATATCTCGTAACAAGGGTATGAAAAATAACGCTGAATGACCAAAAGATGTTGAATTGATGTGCTTAATAATGAAAACAATAGAAACTCTTTGCCTGACGAATTGTCTGTCAGGTCATTATGATAATATTACTTTTGAAGCGAAGCCATTCGGAACGATGATAATAGAAGTTCTTTCATAGACTTGCTTATCTTGCATAGACTAGTATGGATAGTGTAAGGACGCAGAGTGTTCGGCTTCTCGTCTGCAACTAGACATGTTCGAGATAGACATGGGGGAATGATAGCCGTGCGCGGCTTCGCTCATTTGGGCTTGCATATGCGAGGAATACTGTGAGGATGTGTAGCTACTGACAGGAACGGCGCCGATGGATGGGATATTCATATATGGTGAAACGAATGAATTAGGTGGAATACGTGTAGCTTGTGGATAGGGAACGGGTTGAGTTGTACCTCTCCAAGCGCCAACGGTTTGACTCAACGGACTTTGCGCGTAAGGCGACCATTTTGGAGCGATACCGTACGTCGCAGGTCCGTACGGATTCGAATGTGGATCACCAAAGAAAGCATTATTTTGCGCCAGACTTTGTTGCCTGTAGGGCCTCTTCATTCGTCTCCGTCTCCGATAGTTTCCCTTCTCAAACATATCTTCGCTCGAGGGATCAAGCGTCCAGTAATTACCCTTCCTTTCGCCGCCGCCTTCGCGGGGCACTTTGATAAAGCATTCGTTCAACGAAAGGTTGTGTCTTATCGAGTTCTGCCAACCTTTTTTGTTCTTCTCGTAAAACGGGAACTTGGTGATGATAAATTGATAGATCCCGTTCAGTGTGAGCCTTTTCTCGGCAGACTCTCTAATTGCCATTGCTATCAGCGCCACGTAGGAATAGGGTGGTTTGACGTTTGGGTCCTTGTGTTTCTCCGTCTCTTTCGTTGTCGTGCTAGCACTCTCGTCCTTTTCGTCGCTCTCGTGAATTTCTTCCTTAACATCCAATCCTTCGTCAACCACTTCAGGCTGTCGTTCTAACTCTTGTTCATTGGGTCCCATCTTTAAACAGCTTCACTACCACTCGTCTGCGACTAGCGAGTTACTAGGCTTCGTCTCCGAGTCTGCAGTGGATTATGCTTAAGAAGATTCAGTTTAGATCGTGTCACCGACTGGTCACGACTTTCATTATTGCTTTGAATACGGCGCTATAAATACCTGGCGTCACGCTAACTATTGTGCAACTTCGGCCAATCAACGGCGAGCTCGGCGAGCGCCAATTGGGTCAGCTATTTGTCTTTGCTTGCAATTGGGGCCACCTACTTGTCCAGCTGGTGCCCCCATTTCGGAGGGATTCTTATTAATTGTTTCATTCAATGCGTTTCTATTATTCAGGTCATGGCATAATTCCTACCCTGACCGAAGCCTACCCGTCTTTTAGCAAAACGTGGCAATTAGAACGAGGAAAAACAATTCCGGAGTGAAAACAAACAAGCAAACAAGGAAATCATAACATAGAGTGCACCGATGCGTACAAAAATCGAACTTTTTTCAAGCTCCTATTAAAAGTGGAGAAAAAAAATCTACACGTGCATGGCAGTACTTTACTTTTCCGGCCATTGAGCGAACACCTGGTTTGATTGAAACAAATTAGGAATTGGCGAGACGAACTGAGGGTGCTGAAAAACTAGGATAGCTCGTAGAAGAAGTCGATTCTCCGTTAATTGCACACTGTCGACTTGAAGCCGGTTTCATAATGAAAGCACGGCTGGATGGCTTTGAAAGGATCATTGGTCTCTCGCCGAGGAAACACAGCACGCCTCTGGGCGTTTTTTAAAAAAAAAAAATCGGCGTACGGTTGTTTTTGACAAGAGTTGATGGCGTGTTTATTTTCGTATCTTTCAGTGTCGTGAAATGAAAACATGAGATAGGCAAAGCTTGTGATTGAGTCCACATGCACCTGGGTGACGACGTTTGCTTGATGGCGAGATAAGAAGCGCTTAACACGTCGTCGATGGCCGCGCGTCGAGGGGCTGCACAAAACCCAAACAAACTCCAAAGACGCGTCTAGTACACGTGCAAACGTTCGTAATGGGTCTGAGAATTTGAGAAAAAAAGCCTAAACGACAAAATAATATAGAAGTGAACCGCAGTGATGCGGTAGGAAATGCCCTCTGATTTTTCTCAAATTTTTCTTAGCTCTTTCCTGTCCGAATTGGTCTTTAGTATTTTATTCTGGCTAAAGCCAGACGATTTTATTCACCTTTGGGGAAGCCCTCGGACAGGAATGAGTTATAAACTATCTCTGTAATAGCATATACTTAGATATATTATAGTCATGCAAAGCTTCACGCGATATATAGTATTGTACTTGTCGTGAATCAAAATGATTCAGAAACACCCATGATTATAGAAATCCTTAATGGAAAATGATGTACTGCTATGTACTAAACTTGACTGTACGGCTAAAATACTTCTGTTTTGAACGAAGGATCTTCCTCAGGGAAAATTAAGGAATTTCGCTCAAAACGTTATAAACTTCGATTACTAAGTATTTTGAAGTACAATATAGGCCGGACACTACTTTTTATATGTATATGATTATTTTACGATGGTTTAGAAAAGTTTAGTACCTGGCCGCGGTTAAATACTAGCAACGCATGACGCTCGAGTTGATTTTTATCAAGCCACTGGTGTTATATACAAGTTACTTTAAAAAGGTAGAGATACATTTAGCTATGATTACTGCACTGTCGTGAAGACCGAGATATTATACACGGACTTCGCCCAAAGGCCTATCTAATAAAAACGCCAAGCACTTGTACCTCTTGTGTTATTATAAGTCTAGTTGCGGTTACATATTTCGCTAGCCACTAACCTGACATACTATTAACCTTATAGAAAGCACTTATTGACCGGTATTTGGTAATTTCTTCAATTCTTATCGCACGAACAGCTTATCTCCTGTCCACAAGTTATCAGCCAATGTTTTTGTTGACACGGGAAACGGCAATTAGAGGTACAGAACTGATTCACAGAAAACAAGAATGGCCCATGGTTGATAATTCATTTGGCTCATTCCGTAAACATTGAAGGTATTATTTGACAAACAAATAACAAAAAAAGGCTTGATGTTGACCCAGATTGTTGAAAAATTTCGTCAGGGATTTTGAAGAGCACATATAAACAATACTGTGGCTATTTAAAAACAGTGGCATTGACGCTTCTCCCCCTCTTAGTTCCGTCTGCTGTGGTCAGTACGAGCTGCGTGAGTACGTTGGGATGATATAGAGGGAGCTAAAAACTGCTGTTATGTTCGACTATCAGCTGCTTTATCGTTCATCGTTCGTGATTTTCTTTAGAAGTGGGGTTAATAAGTTTATTGATAGCCAGTATGGTATAATAGAAAGACCTTATGGAAAGAAATAGCCAAGAATTGTTGAGTTTTACTTTATTATTTAATTATTGTTTTACGTCAAGAAACGAATAGCTACTAGGCGATGTTCTCCTTTGGTGATTATCTTAATGCACACAAACTCTCTCTCCCTTCCTTCCTTCCTTCCTTCCTTCCTTCCTTCCTTCCCCCCCTCTCTCTCTCTCCCCCCTTCTCTCCTTCCTTCCTTCCTTCCTTCCTTCCTCCCCTCCTTTCACACACATAACACTCTTAATGATCCATTCCCATACTTATTCACTTGAGCGAGCATTTTCAACAACTTAAAAACTAGCAATATAAATTTCAAAACCTAAAGCAGATTTAGTTATAAAATAACTTTATGAATTGTTTGAAAACTAATTCTAAAACGAGTTCAAATCTAAGAACCCACTAATTTCACACCTATATAACCACGCACACAAAGTCAGCGATTGTCGCCACGGCCTATCGCCAAAGCGAACTTACCAAAAGGCGTTCAAAATTTGTTTTGTTTGTTTTCATTCGGGAGAGAATGACAACCGAAATGCCACATGCTGAATTTTCCCAAACAGGGTGAAGGTCGATGCTATAATAATTAGGGAAAGATCTTTGGATATTGTTATTAATTTTTTGTTTGTTTCTACTGAGAGAACGAGTATGAAAATATGTCAACACTACGAACTTATTCAAGGCTTTTTCAAACTAAGGATTGCAGTTTAGGGTGTCTTTGCTACCGAACCTTCTGGAACTTCTACAAGCGCCACGCGTAGATCAATTAGGTAAAGCCCTTTCATTGGTCCTCCTTCGCTTTCTTCTCGCTCAAATAGCTGTTATTTTACGGTATCAATAAGAGCCACTCGGTCGCGGACAATAGCGATGCAAATTATACCCTCAGATATTATTTGGCACGTCAGGGGTCAACCTGACATAAGGGACTTTAAGATCTACGACGGCAAGCTCAACGACGACGTTCTTTAAACAAAATAATTCTTTTCACAAGACAAAGAGAATGAATAATTTCACGTCCCTAGAATAATCACAACGCCGTCCTCGTTCTTTATACAACGCCACTCAGAGCATTTTCACGTCTTCAGGACGACGTCAACGGCCAAAAGATGAGAACTGTTGCTTGAGATTGACTTCAATAGACACTAGAATCATTTTAGCAGTGTTGGGGCGTTTTGGAAGTCACCAAACTAGCTTCAAATATCAAATGCAATAGTCAGTTAACTGTGACATTGTAAAATTTAACTTGCGTTTTAACCGCTGTCGTCGTCCCAGCATCTTAAAGCCTCTATACTTTTTCCTTAGTCTATGCCATTGCCATCGAGATTCGAGACGCAATGTTTTATGGTCTGCTAATTTAAGCCTGTGAATGTTGTGTAAACCACCTAATTGTACAAGTCAATATTTTGAACAAACTTCTCGACGATATGCAGCACATGTTAGGCGATCAAATTTCGTGTTGAGAAGGACAGTGCGGTAATGATGATGCTATTAATACTTTAACTCTTCTCTTTCAAACACAAAAGACGAGATGGGATAATTTCAACTTAAAACACTTACGCGAAAGTAATTTCGACACCTGCGCCAAGACTTTCTAATTGCTAGCGAACGCCAAGCCGCAGAAAACTACCACCAATTACACCTTGGGCGATATGTCAGCGTCTCGCTAAAAAACGCAATAAATACCCAGCTAGGTGTTACGGCGGTCGATCAGTTTAAATTTGAAATCTCCGCGTGAGTTCCAATTCGCCTGGTTTTTTCAAGACGAGACAACCCGAACCCCTTGACTTGACAGACATATATGATTGAATGGAGTACGGCGGGGGAGAAAGCCAAGATCAATTCCCATCAGAAAAAAACAACTATAGATTAAACAGCTGTATGAAATGGCATGACAAAAGCATACACTCTTTCATGACTTTTTCATGCCTGAGTTTAATATTTTATTCTGTTAACGGCAAACGATTTTATTCACCTCTGGGGAAGCCCTCGGACAAGAATAAGTAGTGAAAATGTGAAAAGACAGAAATGTGTTATAAATATCGTTTGAATATTTAGACGAAAGCGAAACAGTTCACACATAAAAAATGCTATATCTAATAGCTTCACCAAACTATTCCGTTTCGATCAAAACTATGGGGAATAGTAATAAGTAAAAAATTGTGACAAAATAAAATTGGAAAGTCATAAATTTGTCATAAATAATGTTTGGATATTTTGACAAAAGGAAAACAGTTCACACATAACTCCTTGCTATTAGCATGCGTCGATATGATGTGTTCAAAATCAATGTCTCAGTTTAAATAATAAGTGTATATATTTTTGTTACCAACATTTTAAAATATTGACTGTTTATGACTCTAATGCAATACACAGTACAGTTTATATTGCTAAACCCCTCGTTCGGTCATAATTTTTTAAAAGCTCAACAATCGTTTAGGTTTGGCGTCGTAAAGAAGTTAGGCTAAATAAAAAAAAATAATTTATTTTTCTTGCAGACTACAAGGCTAGAATTTTTCGGTGATTATAATCTTTGCGAGTTGTACAACTGATTTTTACAATTCTGTGGCGAACGCACTTCAAATTACTTGAAGGCGTATTGTGTTAAACCGATAATTGATACTTGTTCAGTAGGCGATTTATCGCATCCGTTGCGGTAGATTAAACATGTGTATAAATACTAGAAATCAGCTGGACCTCAAACTATCAAACTTTTGAAGAGAGATAGCCAAATTCAGCTTGGAATTCGCTTTGGAATTAAAAATCTGCCCGATGACCACCGAGATTGGTTTTCAATCTGATATTTTTTTCCAAACTCCAGTTTTGCACCGGAAAGTTCGGCGAAAACCTCGAGGCTTGACCCAAAACTATGTATATGTTCTAAAAATAGTCAAAAGAAGGTACTTGTATTTTCCTATTGTTCAAATCATAAAACCACATGAAAAATATATAATCTATATATATACACCTTCTGCAGAAGTTAAAGAAGGTTATTTCTTTGTTTTAACACTTTGAGGCCTTAACCTCTCCCTGTGCTGAATAAAATCGTCTGGCGTTAGCCAGAATAAACCTTAAAGACTCGTCGTCAAGCTTCAACGTGTTAAGAAGGTCATTTCTTTGTTTTAATGTTTTACGCAAATTTATTTTTTCGTTATACCAAACGGTCACCGACAATTGATTGACAACAGGTCTAATCGTGTTAAAAGAGATTAGCGCCTCGGTAATGACACAGCCGTATAATTGCACCTTTCAGGCTATACGGATATCATAACGCAAGCTGGATATGGCGATCCAACAATATATAAATAAACCGTTACTCTGAACATTTGAATCGACAACACAAAATATTTTCGCGCTAATAATTAAACAAAGTACACCAGCTTGGGTTGCGACGACTCGGCAAATAGTTTTCGGTGCTTCGCGACAAAAATGTGTCGTGTCCACGGAAGCGATGCGTATTAAGATTGCTAAGTGCTGCTCTTTTATTGATCACCTTGGTGGCATTATCTAATTGTGCGAACACACGGGACATTGTACCCGAGAAGTCTAGCTTGAATGAAAACGACTTTTGTTAAGGCTGGTTTTGTTTTGATATAAACAAACCATTGTACGCTCGATGCTTTTTGAAAACATATCAAATATTTACAAGTTTTCTTTCAAGACACCAGGAGAATTAACAAACACGTTTACCAGAGCGTTTCAATAGCTAAGCGTGCTCACTGAATTCGTGACAATAAGTTTGTTTTTCGCTAAGACACGGGAGGTATTGCCCCAAGACATGAAGACAACTATCCACGGCATTCAGAAATGTCACTTCCGATGTATTTTGGCAGAGCTAATCCCTCGGATCACACACAGCTGTTTGTTTCGTTACGATTCATTAAGATAGTCCAAACCACTTATTTGTTTTGGCTAAAAAAAGTCAACTTCCCACAGGGAGGCTAGTTTAGTAGAGCGGTGAACTAGGCGAAATTTATAAAGGCTAGCGTTTTCAGACAGTCAATTTCGATTTTACTGCAACTATGAGTAAGGATCTATAGGGAGATTTAGGAAAACAGAATTTCCATGCTTTCTGAAACGATATGCTGTACGCGGACGTAAGGGCTAATGTTTTCCAAATTAAACATGTAAACAGAACATTGCTTAGTAATATTTGAAAAATAAAAAGGTAGAGTAGTATAAAATAAGAGCGCTGTGGAGAGGCATAGTGTTTTCAGCAACGTGAAGACAATGTTGTTATATGAATTGGCGAAATCTTAGGGAGCGAAGTACTTATGTTTCGAGCTGTAGTTCTTTATCAGAGTAGAAGGAAACAGTGTAGCTTACATAATAATAATAATAATAATAATAATAATAATAATAATAATAATAAAATAAAATACTCTAATTTCAGACACTATTATGTATGCATGCACACAGCAAATAAATTGTTACTCACTCACATCGCTCGCTCGCGGACTCACTCCCTCCCCCTCATCCACCCACTCCATCACTCCCACCTTCGTTCATTTATTCCATTCACTCGCTCACTCAAAACCCACACATACACTCACCCACCCCTCCCTCCTTCATTCATTTACTCACTCACTCACTCGCTCGCTCATTCCCACCCCTCCCTTCTTGCTTCACTCACTCACTCACTCACTCGCTCCCTCATTCATTCATTCATTCATTCATTCATTCATTCATTCATTCATTCATTCATTCATTCATTCATTCATTCATTCACAGCACTCACTCATCCTCTTTCTCTCTCTTATCAGTTACATGTTTAGATATGCGCTTTAAAAAAAAATATTGTATAGTTCAACTTCATACTGGTCATGCTTAAAACGTTTCACAACCATTTTCGTATTATATATATATATATATATATAGGTAGGTAGGTAGGTAGGTATAGGTAGGTAGGTAGGTAGGTAGGTAGGTAGGTAGGTAGGTAGGTAGGTAGGTAGGTAGGTAGGTAGGTAGGTAGGTAGGTAGGTAGGTAGATAGATAGGTAGATAGGTAGGTAGATAGATAGATAGATAGATAGATAGATAGATAGATAGATAGATGTAGATAGATAGATAGATAGATAGATAGATAGATAGATAGATAGATAGATAGATAGATAGATAGATAGATAGATAGATAGATAGATAGATAGATAGATAGATAGATAGATAGATAGATAGATAGATAGATAGATAGATAGATAGATAGATAGATAGATTATATAGCAATCATCAGCTTATATAAGGTAGCCAACGCCTTTAAGTATTTTTATATCTTTTTTTTAAAGTCAAGCACGTCATCTAGCAAGAGAATGGATCACTTGTTATTTCAGGACAGTGTTTACTGCATACTTGGCCACACAATGAGCAATTATATAATAGGCTAATAGCGTCGGAAATAAAATCCTCATGTTCATCATAAAAAAAAAGTTGTCTTTAACTCTTTCCTGTCTAAATTGGTCTTTAGTATTTTATTCTGGCTAACGCCAGACGATTTTATTCACCTCTGGGAAAGCCGTCGGACAGCCGAATGAGTTATAAACTATCTCTTTAAACAAAATATAAATATTTACCCTTTTCCGATTAAGCTGCTTTTTTAACAGCACAAGTTTTTAAATAGGTTATGGCAGCATTAGGATATATTATCTCTGTTTAAGTCAGCTAGTGCTGTATTGGTTGTTTTATAGAATTATAGCGAAAACAAACTACGTATATAGACACAAACGGCTGCTCACCATTAAACGAGTAGATGCCTCTGTTCTCATTCTAAGCGATCTATAACCTATTCATTCATTCAATAACCTTTTAACAGTAGTGAATATTAAAATATGATGATAACAAAAAAGTATAGAATTGATGTGCATTAATTCACTCTTTAAAATGATTACGACAAAATTGAAACATATTGAAATATCATTATTAGTCACGCTAAACGAGTCAATGTCTCTGTTCTATTCTACTCTACTCTACTCCACTCCACTCTACTCCACTCCATTCCACTCTACTCCAGTCCACTCCACTCCACTCTACTCTACTCTACTCTACTCTACTCTACTCTACTCTACTCTACTCTACTCTATTCTGAGTCTCTATAGTCTATTCATTCAATCAATAACCTTTTAACAGTCTGTAGTGCGTATTACAATAAGATGATAATTTGATGTGCATGAATTTAGTCCTTAAAATTATTACGAAAAAATTGAAGCATATTGCGATATCATTATTGGTATAAATCGCTAAACGAGTCAATGCCTCTGTTCTATTCTATTCTATTCTATTCTATTCTATTCTATTCTATTCTATTCTGAGCCTCTATAATGCACTATTCGTTCATTCAATAACCGTTTGGGTAATATAGATCAAACACGAGTGTTTCATAAGGGGTTCCAAACATGAGAAAACAAATGAAAACCGAAAACGTAGCCCTGAGGTTTTTTATTATTTTCGAGTGTTTGGATCTTGCTTCTCAAACGAGTATTCGCATCGCGATTTGCGGTGTTTTCTTCATTGATTTCAATATGCAGATTAAGAAACGTGATCCAGTTCACTAACGAAGTTTCCTACAAGTTTTCATTGGGTATCAAAACTCATGCATGTGATGTGGTATACGTTCATGGATTGGCTACGATAATTCATGAATTATTAATGAATTTGAGAACAGTAGTGCGTATTACAATAAGATGATGATTCTTGGGTTCCATTGAGCAAATTAACCTCTCTTAAGCGGACAAATCCATATCAAAATTAACGTTTTCTTTAATAGAAGTAATAGTCAACACTTGAGATTAACCAAGAGAGAACCTGTTTAAGTCAGTTAGTGCTGTATTGGTTGTTTTATAGAATTATAGCGAAAACAAACTACGTATATAGACACAAACGGCTGCTCACCATTAAACGAGTAGATGTCTCTGTTCTATTCTAAGCGATCTATAACCTATTCATTCATTCATTCATTCATTCATTCATTCAATAACCTTTTAACAGTAGTGTATATTAAAATATGATGATAATAAAACAGTATAGAATTGATGTGCATTAATTCACTCTTTAAGATTATTACGACAAAATTGAAACATATTGAAATATCATTATTAGTAAATCGCTAAACGAGTCAATGTGTCTGTTCTATTCTATTCTACTCTACTCTACTCCACTCCACTTTACTCTACTCTACTCTACTCTACTCTCTACTCTACTCTACTCTCTACTCTACTCTACTCTACTCTACTCTACTCTACTCTCTACTCTACTCTACTCTACTCTACTCTACTCTACTCTACTCTACTCTACTCTACTCTATTCTATTCTGAGTCTCTATAGTCTATTCATTCAATCAATAACCTTTTAACAGACTGTAGTACGTATTACAATAAGATGATAATTTGATGTGCATGAATTTAGTCCTTAAAATTATTACGACAAAATTGAAACATATTGCGATATCATTATTAATATAAATCGCTAAACGAGTCAATGTCTCTGTTCTATTCTACTCTACTCCACTCCACTCCACTCCACTCCACTCCACTCCACTCCACTCTACTCTACTCTACTCTACTCTATTCTATTCTGAGTCTCTATAGTCTGTTCATTCAATCAATAACCTTTTAACAGACTGTAGTACGTATTACAATAAGATGATAATTTGATGTGCATGAATTTAGTCCTTAAAATTATTACGACAAAATTGAAACATATTGCGATGTTATTATTAATATAAATCGTTAAACGAGTGAGTGTTTCTGTGCTATTCTGAGCCTCGTCAATAACCTTTTAACAATAGTGCATATTATAATATGATGATAGAATTGATGTGCATTAATTCACTCTTTAAGATTATGACAACAAAATTGAAACATAATGCCGCTCAGCTGCTCGAAGCTTTATCACGTCTCATTGCCAAGAAATCATTCTCCTTCATATTTGACTAATAAAACACTTGAAAATCATCACAGGCCAACATTGATGTATATCTTCTTGTGGCATCTCCCCTTTTCAAAAACGATTTCACAGTTCGTGAGTTTCAAGCACGTTCTCGAGCACAATGCCAATATTACATGTAATAGTCTGTTATCTCTAGAATCCATTATATTTAATTGTATTCAAATGGCTATTCTCTGTGATAACTGCAGTTTCGATTAAGAAGCCATCATAATTTGTCGCTACGTGATGCAGTCAAAAAAAGACAAACGTCTGTAAAATTTCCCGTTGCATCAAATTATAAGTTATTTCTATCATTGGGACTTCGTTCAATATTGTCGCTTGGCTGTATTTTCTGTCACTGTTTTTGTCACAACAACATCGTTGAATTAGTCTGCTAGCTAGTTCAATACACTACAACAGAGCAGAATACAACACGATAATACAGTACATAATAGCACATTACAGCACAGTGCAATATACAGCACAATACAATACAATACAGTATAGCACAAACAGTACAGCACAATAATACACTACAGTGACCCCTGAACCCTTAGAAAACAACCTATTGTAGTAGTTTGAAAGCCCTAAGCACTTCGCTGAACCCACAGATGCGTAAAACACACAGTCTTATACACCTGGGAAATTAAGATAACTTGAAGTGTATGCATGGTGAAAGTATTTAAAAGCTTTTTCTCTTCCTGTTTAACTTGTGTGCTGATTAATTTAGAACGCAGCGCTTTTAGGGCTTTCAAACAACCTTGTTTTCTAAGGGTTCATTTGTTTTATACACACTGTATACACAATACATTACAGCAAAGTACAATGCAACACAATACAATACAGTTAAAA
Organism: Corallium rubrum; assembly: GCA_964035015.1. Lineage (NCBI taxonomy): Eukaryota > Metazoa > Cnidaria > Anthozoa > Scleralcyonacea > Coralliidae > Corallium > Corallium rubrum. The sequence goes on from OZ036006.1 coordinate 9,009,215, forward strand.
GCTTCTAGGACAGCGTCGGCCACGGTTGAAATCCAAATATTACCAGGGTGAAGTCACGTTGGCTTGAAAAACAGAGAAAAATCTTCTCGACGTTTCGAGCGAAGGCCCTTCACTAATTTCTCCTGACGAAGGGCCTTCGCTCGAAACGTCGAGAAGATTTTTCTCTGTTTTTCAGGCCAACGTGACTTAACCCTGGTAATATTACAATACAATACAGCCGAGTACAATACAGTACAGTACAGTACAGTACAGTACAGTACAGTACAGTACAGTACAGTACAGTACAGTACAGTACAGTACAGTACAGTACAGTACAGTACAGTACAGTACAATACAGCACAATACAGTACAGTACACAATAACAATTACAGCACAGTGCAATACAGTATACTATACAGTACAATACACAATACACAACACACTACAACAAAGTACAATAAAGCACAGCACATAATAGCACATTGCAGCACAGTGCAATACAGTAGTACCACAGTACAGCACAATACACTAAACAAAGCACAATATACAGAACAAAGTACAATATAGACAATACAGTACAGTACATAATAGTACATTGCAGCACAGTGCAATACAGTAGTACCACAGTATAGCACAATACAGTACAGCACAATACACTAAACAAAGCACAATACACTGAACAAAGTACAGTACAGCACAATACAATACAGTACATAATAGTACATTGCAGCACAGTGCAATACAGTAGTACCACAGTATAGCACAATACAGTACAGTACAGTACAGCACAATACAATACAGTACAGTACATAATAGTACATTGCAGCACAGTGCAATACAGTAGTACCACAGTATAGCACAATACAGTACAGTACAGCACAATACAATACAGTACAGTACATAATAGTACATTGCAGCACAGTGCAATACAGTAGTACCACAGTATAGCACAATACAGTACAGTACAATACAGCACAATACAATACAGTACAGTACATAATAGTACATTGCAGCACAGTGCAATACAGTGGTACCACAGTATAGCACAATACAGTACAATACAGTACAGCACAATACACTGAACAAAGCACAATACACTGAACAAAGTACAATACAGCACAGTACAGTACAGTACAGTACAGTACAGTACAGTACAGTACAGTACAGTACAGTACAGTACAGTACAGTACAGTACAGTACAGTACAGTACAGTACAGTACACAATAACAATTACAGCATAGTGCAATACAGTATACTATACAGTACAACACACAATACACTACAACAAAGTACAATACAGCACAGCACATAATAGCACATTGCAGCACAGTGCAATACAGTAGTACCACAGTACAGCACAATACACTAAACAAAGCACAATACACAGAACAAAGTACAATACAGACAATACAGTACAGTACATAATAGTACATTGCAGCACAGTGCAATACAGTAGTACCACAGTATAGCACAATACAGTACAGTACAGCACAATACACTAAACAAAGCACAATACACTGAACAAAGTACAATACGGCACAATACAATACAGTACAGTACATAATAGTACATTGCAGCACAATACACATATGGTCATATGGTTAGCCGCCAAATACAACACAGTTCGGACACAGTTTAGGTGTTGATTTAATGGAGGGAGAAAAACCCTTGAAGCACAGGAGAGATAGAATAGAATAGAATAGAATAGAATAGAATAGAATAGAATAGAATAAAATAGAATAGAATAGAATAGAATAGAATAGAATAGAATAGAATAGAATAGAATAGAATAGAATAGAATAGAATAATTTATTTAACCACGTTTCGCCTATGAGCTATTAAAGCTCGTTCAAAATACGATCGTGAGAATTACATTATATTACATTACATTACATTACATTACATTACATTACATTACATTACATATAATAAATATTTTAAAAAAATCAAAAATGTATATGGTATTGCTAAAATACAATATTGTTGAGCTTGCTTCTAAATTCATTAAAGTTTACGGATTGACGAACATCGAGAGGAAGATTATTCCAATACTTACTAACTACATAAGAATAAGACTTTTTGATCCACATTAAGTTAACTACAACTACAACTACAACTACAACTACAACTACAACTACAACTACAACTACAACTACAACTACAACTACAACTACAACTACAACTACAACTACAACTACAACCACAACCACAAGATCAACTACAACTCCAAGACCAACAACCTTGGGTTGTTCCCAAGCGGTCACCTATCGGCCAAGTACTAAACCCATCTAACCAAATTACAGCGCAATATAGTACCACAGTATAGCACAATACAGTACAGTACAATATAGTACAGTACAATACAATACACTACAGTACAATACAGTACAATGCAGTACAGTACAATACAATACAGTACAGTACAGTACAATACAGTACAATACGCGAAATATCACTGCAACTCTAATTCTTATAAAAGGTTTTCAATGAACTTAGTCTGAGATAAATTTGTGGCTAAACTACATTTATTTCTGTTGAGCTTTCGGTCTATCGACGCAGGCTTTCATATATTGCTCTGATGGAAGTCAACAGAGTAAATAAACCTTTCTTCTCTATTAGTTAGGTACAATGTTTTATGTTATAATTTTAAACAAATGTTTATATTTCTTCTTTGTTTAAACGATGATTACAATTCAAAAAGTCAAAAATTATAATAAAACTTACACAATATACAACATACATACAATATAGAAATAATACTAAAAACAGCAAGTAATGCTGCGGGTTAGACTGCGAGAATTATTACAATTTGGACCTATAGTTTTGAAAGAACGTGGATCGTCAGGGTTATAGGTATTCACAAGAGCAGTAAAGTAGTAGCTGAGCATTAGAGATCTAAATGTTGCCAGTTCTAGTGCATTGAAATTAATATTGGTAAGTTCGTTAATGAGCGTGTTCCATATTCTTGTAGTTCTGTTGAAGTATGATCTCTGGAAAGTGGTAGTTCTGCATTTACGAATGATGAGTGGACAGAGTTAGAGTTAGAATTTGATCGAGTAGGTTTTGAACAGCGGACCACAGAGGGGATTACAGTAGGATTCAGATTTATTAAGCCTTTGGTTGCTTTGGAAAAAAAAAACATGTCCAAGTATTCATGCCAATAACATAATGGTAGAAGATCGAGGTTAATAAGTCGTTCTTTATAGGATTGGTCACAAGAAAAATGCAAGTTCAGGATATTTTTCGATGCAACGAGGGTAGAGTGTTCTTTCGCTGATTTCAAGTACAACTGTTACAAAACTGTGCTTCGTTTGACTTAAATTTTCGAAGGAAATTTGAAGGAAATTTTGATATTTTTGGAAGAAATTTTGGTCAAAATCAGGACAAAAAAAGGAAATTTCAGATTTTCAAAGTGGAATTAAGCACTGATGCTGTTGCATGCAACGGACGCAAATTGGCGCTAGAAATTAGCTCGAAGGTCTGTTTTATTTTTCAAGATTAGAAATGAGCTCGTTTAAAATAGACAAAACAGAGGAAAATAGTGGGCAGAGATCCGGGGACGTAATAGAATTAATGTGACAGATCATGAGTCACAAACAAACCCGATAGGGACTCAGGCAATATTAAAGTGCACATGAAACGAAAATTAAGTTTGTCTTATTTGAAAGAACACTTAAAATGATAGAGTAACATCTTTTGCAGTTTTTCGTTTCCTTGCTTCGTTCTTGAGATATTTCAGTTTGTTTGAAATGTAAATTAAACAACTTGACGTCACATGTGCATAATGGTCATCAGAGAAGGTTATATATCTTTGCTATTATCAAACCAAACTTAATTCGAAGGAATTATGTGCGTGTGTTTCTCTCACAACGCCAAACATGTAGAATCTTCAAGTGATTATGTTTGATAATAGCAAAGATATATAACCTTCTCTGATAACTCAATATGCACATGTGACGTCAAGTTGTTTAATTTGCATTTCAAACAAACTGAAATATCTCAAGAACGAAGCAAGGAAACGAAAAACTGCAAAAGATGTTACTCTATCATTTTAAGTGTTCTTTCAAATAAGACAAACTTAATTTTCGTTTCATGTGTACTTTAAGTCGCACAACACTGTTTGGACTTACTTCGAAGAGACACAAAGAATAAACAGAGCTTCGTATAGAACGGAAAGAACTGCCTCTCAAATATATTTTTTATACGTTGTTATTTTTTAAGATCCTTAATTTATATCATTACTCCAAACAAACAAGTACATCTAAACTAATATACGCTGTTCACTTGCTGTTTATACTAACACTTCTAAAACTCATTAATAATTCATGAGGAAAATTCAAAAGAAATTAATGTTTAATCAATCTCTGTTTACCCCGGTACAGAACTGATATCAGTGTCTGTAAATGTGATACAGAACTGTTTAATAAAACATCAGTTCACTTCTGTATCACATTTACAGACACTGATCATATCAGTTCTGTAGCAAGTGTACAGACACTTCGCATTCAACTATCTTGAGTGAGGTACGCTGGTAGCGTCCTCATACAAGATGAAGATGCAAACATTTGTTGCCGAACAACATTTGTTGAATAACAAATGATGATCAGTATGGCGATTTATGCCACGTCACGTAGAATAGAAAATGTGGAACTAATATTAAATTAAAGCGCATGATCGAATCACTAATTTAATATTCGTAGCCTATTAAACCTTACCTCGAAGGTTTATCAGCTGTTAACATGATTTATTTTTGTTTAGTTACCTTAATAGGCGTTTTAGAAGTCATTTACAGAATGAGTGTCCGTTCTGTATCGGGATACAGGCACTCGGCTTCGAATCGTGTCTGTATACCCCGATACAGAACGGTCACTCATTCTGTAAATAGTACTTATACACTTTACTCTGATGAAGAGCTCAGCTCCAAACGTCAGTAGTACATAACCAGAAATTTTGGTCATTTGTGCCGCTCCTCTCTGTCGCCTAATAATATAATTATGTATTCTAATAATGCGTTTGATTCTATTGCATGCTAGTGTACTCTCATTATTCAGGTCATTGAGTTCTTTGGAATCTGCCTAAATCGTGCATGTATGTATATGGCTATAAGAACTGTGAAATCAAGCAAGCTCAAACGCTTTTGGAAGTGCTATGCTAGGGACAAATCAGGATCTTTATGTGCTCAGGAAGTAGACTGACTCATGCCGAATGCATTGCGATCTGGAGACTTCGCATTGCCCGTAACGTTGTTGGTCAATTTCTAACACCTGTTTACAAAGATTACTATGGCTAACACTATGGATAGTGGCGCTTTTAGTGCAAAAATAAGACGAGCTAGGGAAGTATACTTTGTCGTCGAGCTAAGAAAAAGTTTTTTAGATACAATTGTTGCTTAGTCTATGCTGAAGTCAGATGGATCTGGAGAAAGAAGAAACGTATCACCGTTTAAGCAAAATTTGAATTATTGTATGTTCTTCCTATTATTTACTGTTGAGAATCTCCATTATTATGGTCGTTAATGCGCACGCGCGCCACCATCTTGTCCCAAATTTCTAGAAATGATTTCTATAATGGTGATATATAGATGTGACAGAAAATACTGATTAATAAATTCACTTTCGCTTCTCGTCTCGTCAGTATTTCGTTATCAAAACTATTCTCAGCAGTTTACCGCCTTTTCACTTTGCTCTATCTAAAACACTGCCTACACAACACTCTACATTTTACTCTGATGAAGGACTCTGCTCGAAACGTCAATATTTCGTTATTAAAACTATTCTCAGCAGTTTACCATCTTTTCACTTTGCTCTATCGAAAACACTGCCTGCACAGCACTCTACTTTTTACTCTGATGAAGGGCTCTGCTTGAAACGTCAGTATTTCGTTATTAAAACTATTCTCAGCAGTTTACCATCTTTTCACTTTGCTCTATCTAAAACACTGCCTACACAGCACTCTACTTTTTACTCTGATGAAGGGCTCTGCTCGAAACGTCAGTATTTCGTTATTAAAACTATTCTCAGCAATTTACCATCTTTTCACTTTGCTCTATCTAAAACAATGCCTACACAACACTCTACTTTTTACTCTGATGAAGAGCTCCGCTTGAAACGTCAGTATTTCGTTATCAAAACTATTCTCAGCAGTTTACAATCTTTTCACTTTGCCCTGTTAGTCAAAACACTCTACTTTTTAGCACTAATAGAGCCTTCTCGTCGCTATGCATGATGTACAAGTATGATATGTGTTAATGGCAGAGCACAGCTGTGTCACTTAGTCACTTAAATTATGGTAGCTTGCGCCGCAGACGTCCAAAAAAACCCAATGATGGCAGCGTCAGTGAAAAACAATGTGAGTGCTGACGTTGTTTTTTCCGTTGTTATCGAACCACCGCTAGCAATATCCCAGCAACGTACGTCCTTCGTACGAAACACTTTCAGGTCGCCAATGCATGGATCGTATTTGTTCTTTGGCTTTGGCGTATTTCAAAATTAGAAACAAGTTTCAATTAGTTAGTTTCAGGACTGGGCACAGTCTAAGGTATAAGTACCTTAATTAACCCATAGTCAATCGAGATATGGTCTGGAAACTCGGCAAACTTCAAAGCGCCTATAATGAGCTGTGATTTTATGTTGAACCATAGCTTACACCGTGCACATCCTTTGTTTTAGGTTTATTAATATTTAAATAGCACGGTTGAGTGATTGAACTAAAACGTTGCCATTGGACAATTTGTTCATTATACTAAAATACAATGTGTTCAGTGACCGTGCACCGTGCACAAAAATGTATAAAGGCGAACAAAAAGATAGACCAAAGACTTTAGCTGAGTTTCCAGACCATATCTCGATTGACTATGATTAACCTTGCTCCGCTATCTGAGTTCTAGTGGCTCAATGGTTAGAGCGTCTGGCTAGTATTCAGAAGGTTGTGGGTTCGAGTCCCGCTTAGAGCTCTAAGTTTTTCTGAGTATTACTAACACAGCTTGTACAGCAAACAACTGACAATTATTAAGTTTCAATTAACCTCTTTCTTTCGCTTCAATTCCTGCACTATCGAGAGCCCTCCCCTAGTTGACAAGCAAAATCGCGTACCGTCACACGGAGCAAAATCAAGACAGTTGTCAGCCACATCTGAGCACTGTTAAATTACAAAGTCAGACAATCTATTTCGATACCAAACAATGTGCAAGAACACTTGTGGTAGGCCGAGTCTTTCGGCTCGATTGTGTTTTTTTTCTTTTTGGGTGTCACGATTTTGCATTTCAGTGGCACTTTCCGCTACAATTCATACTTCTGGTGAGTTGTTAGCCATGTGATGGAGTGAGGCCGTGAGGCATGTTGTAAGTTCTTTGCTCCGTTTGCTTCTGGAGTTGGACTTCATCATTGGTTTGGGGATGAAGTGCTCGCAATGGTCACCTTCAAGCCCATAGACTCAGCTTATTTTATGTAAATATAATGATCAGTCGAATCGTAAGAACTGTCCAAGGGGATTATGGCCCCTTGGTTCAGGTCGATGTCTTAGGGGGTCGCTACCCCTTTGGCAGGATATGTCCTACTCGGGGATTATCACCCCTATAGGGCATTAGCAGAGTCCTAATGGGGATTATATACCCCAGGACAACAATCTAAGGCCATGAAATAATGAGTCGTTGGAATGATGTTTGACCACAATTTTAGACAATCGAAGTACTTCACCCCAAACCCCTTCTCCCACAAAACTTTGTGTGTGTGTGCCATTAGTATTTGCTTGATTGTTTGGCCTTTCCTTTTAAAGAACCGCTTGAATCATTAAGTGAACGTTGTCTCATTAACTTTAATTTATATATTAGCACATGTAAATTGGCTTAAAATCAAGACAGTTGTCAGCCACATCTGAGCACTGTTAAACTACAAAGTCAGACAGTCTATTTCGAAATCTACCAACAATGTGAAAGGACACTTGTGGTAGGCCGAGTCTAGGTTTTGGCTAGGTTTTTTTTTGCACTTTTCACTTCCACTACTATTCACTGATACTTAGCGCGCACGACTGGGGCTTGCGAGACAAAACCTTATTAGATCTCTCAAAGGTAAAAAGTGCAATAGGGCAATCCATGTTCAAGTATGCAGCTGCAAAGGATTGGAACTCTTTGCCTTTGGAATTAAGATAACTTACATCTATCTCTAGTTTTAAACGTAGTATTTCCATGCACCTATTAGAAACTGACAACAATACTCACATTTGTAGTTTATAAATTTCCCATAACTGTTATTTTTAATGAGGTTATGCAATAACCAAGGTTAACAGGCAAGGAACGGCGCGCGGAGAATGGGGAGAATCAGCGTGAGAGTGTTCGATAACTAGAGATGCATTGGCCAGCAAGGAGTCATTACGCCTTTAGTCGGCATACTGGCGATTTGAGGAAAACATTAACAGCGAACATATTGCATCCCACCATCCCACCCTAATCAATCAAAGCAAATTGCAATTTCCACCGAAAGTATTTTCGGTGTGATAGGTGCAGACATGCAATGGTGGTCAGGTCAAGGATGGAATTCGACACGTAGTGTGGGGACCTGAATCCAAGTAACAACAAATCGCAGCATATCCTGTAATCATGTATGCACCTAACCATCCACAAGGGTAAGTATAGTGACTGTAGATGTTAATTAATTTTGTTCACTTTGTATTAATGATTAGTTATTATCTATAATTAAACACTGTTCTCCTGTTAATACCAGCATTTATGCTGATAGGATCTTCAACAGTTTAAATAAAGATTGTATTATTATTATTATTATTACTTCCAGTGAGTTGTTAGCCGTGTGATGGAGTGAAGCCGTGAGGCATGTTGTAAGTTCTTTGCTCCTTTTGCTTTTGGAGTTGGACGAGCCCTTAAAGCAGCCAAGACGCTTCATATTCATATTCTTGAATATTGTTGCGCGGTCTGGAGTACTTCCATCCGGCCCCTCTACCTCTCAGACAAGCTAGAAAAGATACAGCGTCGTGCTTTACGTACTCTCTAACCGTATTTGTCTTACTCCGCTGCCCTTAAAACCTCTGCTCTACCTCGCCTGTCTGATCGCCGTGACGTTCTTTGCATGAAAATCCTGAACAAAATTTCTGTACCATCCTCGCGCCTCAACCATCTCCTACCTCCGACCCGGGCCGCGTCACACGGTAGAGCGTTGCGATACACCAGTCATTATAGCCTCTTTAGATGCACAACCGACAGGTTCAAGAAGAGATATAGTAAGGTTAGATTATACTGCCGAAACAGAGAAGGTAGGAGTCTAGACTCCTACGTTCTCTGTTTCGGCAGTATATCTAACCTTACTATATTTCGATTGTTGTTTCTACACTGCCTACACAGCACGCAACTTTTATTACACTATTTAGGTTCAAGAAGAGTTTCTAATCTTCCCATCAATGTGTTAATCGAACTGTAAATAATTACTGATTGTCTTAATATTTGTAGCATAGCTTTTATAAATTGTTTTCCCTTTGTATTATAGCTGAATTAGTTATTGTAATTTATCTATTTAATATTGTAATACCTGTTCCTCGAAACTTTTTAAATTGTTACTTTTATTGTTTTATCATTGTAAAAATACGGCAATTCACGCTAAGTGCGAAAGTATTTTAAATAAACCATCTATTATTATTATTATTATTAAATAGGTCTATTCACTAGTCTATTCAATACGCATGACATTGTTTCTAAGAACAACTCACCAATCGCTCTCGTCCATCTCGATAGTGCTGATTTCTCTCAGATACGGCGAGTAACTCCAGGAAAAATTAACCACATAACAAAAGCTTGTAAAATCTACAAGAGAAAGAGGTCATTTAAAATTAACATAAAGGTATATTAAGGTCTTCGTATAGGTTTTCAGGGTCATTTCTGTAAACAACTTTCAATTCGTCAGAATAATTTATGCCACAAAAATAAAATAGATATCGTTAGAAAGCTATTAATTTGTAGAATACAATGGTGTCTTTGGTTTCGCGATAAACACAACCGTTAATAGTTGTGAATTTTTTAATTAAAACCAGAGGACTTCACTCGGGGCGACTCAAGAAAACAGCGTTTTTAATATTTTGTTCAAAATCTTTTTTTGTAGTTTGATTCCGAGATAAATTTCCAGCAAAACGGTGTCAGCGTTTTTTGATATGTCGAGTTTTGCCGATTTTATTGACAACCAAAGTTAAAAATGCTGTTTTTCGACCAATATTCGGACAAAATAAGGAATAAATTCGAAACCAGGCAATAAATAAAAAACCGCTGACACCGTTTTGCTGGACATTTATCTCGGAATGGAACTGTGAAAAATTTTTTTGAACAAAATGAAACGCTTTGTTCTTAAGTCGCCCCGAGTGAAGCCCTCTGGTTTTAATTAAAAAATTCACAAATATTAACGGTTTGTTTATATTTTGACCAACGTACAAGTTTCTGTAGTGCCCTTTTGTGCGTTTATTGTATTGTTTTACGCTATTATAGGGCAACTTTGTTATATATTAGGCCCTGTGTCTGTTCATACATGAAGTGGATTGACTGCACCAACTTCATCGCTCTGCGTATCAAGTCAAACCGTATTTACATGAATCAAATTGGAGACATTCAAGCCGATTCAAGCTTGAATCTCAAGCCAATCCACTCCACTGCGTGGATTGACTTCAGCCATTCGTTTCGATCAGATCGAAAACTTTCAATCTTCTTCATGTAAAGAAGAAGAAGAAGAAGAAGAAGAAGAAGAAGAAGAAGAAGAAGAAGAAGAAGAAGAAGAAGAAGAAGAAGAAGAAGAAGAAGAAGAAGAAGAAGAAGAAGAAGAAGAAGAAGAAGAAGAAGAAGAAGAAGAAGAAGAAGAAGAAGAAGAAGAAGAAGAAGAAGAAGAAGAAGAAGACGAAGACGAAGGAGGAGGAGGAGGAGGAGGAGAAGAAGAAGAAGAAGAAGAAGAAGAAGAAGAAGAAGAAGAAGAAGAAGAAGAAGAAGAAGAAGAAGAAGAAGAAGAAGAAGAAGAAGAAGAAGAAGAAGGAGAAGGAGAAGGAGAAGGAGAAGGAGAAGAAGAAGAAGAAGAAGAAGAAGAAGAAGAAGAAGAAGAAGAAGAAGAAGAAGAAGAAGAAGAAGAAGAAGAAGACAAGTAAAAACAACATGCGAGATTTGACTTGAACACTCAATCCGATTCATGTAAACAAGAAATGCTAAAATAGAATTACGTAACTCTGAACGGCAAACTCGCAAATATGAGCGCGCCTTTCAAACGATTTCCGAAAACACCAAAAGATTAATTACACGCGTCTTCTCCGCATCCGAGCCTCTGCGGAGAAGAGGGAGTTCGCAGTAATTTAAACAGATTATAATAATAATAATATTTATTAGGGAAAAAGCAAATTAATAAATCAAATTAGCCAAAGCCAGAGGCTTATGCGGCTTAGGTCAGTTAGAAAAAATATTTTTTGATTTAAATAAGGTTGGAGAAATTACGTAACAATCATCGCTGTTCTTTCAAAGCAATGTAATTAGCTGGTTAATAAAAGTAGCGTGCTGCGTAGGCAGTGTAGAAACAAGAATAGAAATATAGCAAGGTTAGATATACTGCCGAAACAGAGAACGTAGGAGTCTAACGTTTCGAGCGAAGGCCCTTCGTCAGAGAGAAACGTAAAGAGTGTAAACAAAGCTCATTGTTAATTTGTTTCCACTCTTTACGTTTCTCCCTGACGAAGGGCCTTCGCTCGAAACGTTAGACTCCTACGTTCTCTGTTTCGGCAGAAAATCTAACCTTGCTATATTTCTAATTAGCTGGTTGTACAGCTGTTGCTTTTTAACCGCCGTCGGCGTCCTAAACTTTATAATTAAAAAAAGTCACGGTTAACTGACTCTTATATTTGATATTTGAAGCTAGATTAATGACTTCCAAAACGCCGCAGTACTGCTAAAAAGATTGTAGTGTTTGTACTAAGGTCAATCTTAAACAACAGTTCTCATTGGCCGTTGACGCCGTCCTGAAGACGTGAAAATGCTCTATTACTAGTAAGGCCCGGTCAAACAAGGATGAGAGTTGATGAGAGTTGGCAAGCGAGAGTTTGTCTGAGCGTTTTTTCAACTCTCATGCCCCGGTCAAACGAGGATGAGAGTTGACCATGAGAGTTGACGAGAGTTGTAGGGTTTACCGCGCGTAGCAGGGAGACTAGGAACGAATTTCGAGGTAAACAAAGTACTAAACTCTCATCAACTCTCATATGCCAACTCTCATGACCGGTCAAACGAGCAAAAACTCTCATCAACTCTCATTAAAATTTGAACCAGCTCAAAGTTGATGAGAGTTGATAAGAGTGCATGAGAGTCGATGAGAGTTGGTGCACGACCGAGAGTTGCAACTCTCATCGACTCTCATCCTCGTTTGACCGGGCCTTCAAAGGCCTGGCCAAACGCTTTCAACATTTCATTCAACATTGTTGAATTCAACCGTGATTCAACATGTTGAAAGCGTTTGGCCACCCCTGTTGAATGATGTTGAACGTTGTTGAATGGTGTTGAATGATGTTGAACGAAATTTGAACATGTTCAAATTTTCGTTCAACACGCGTTCAACAATGTTGAACGATGTTGAATGAAGGCCACGTCCACACGTATACGTTTTCCTATATATAGCGTTTTCGTATTGTTTCAGGTAATGAGACCATTGTTTTCTGCTCCAGAACAATATAAAAACGCTATGAAAACACATACGTGTGGACGTGGTCGAAATGTTGAAAGCGTTTGGCCAGGATTTAAGGCCATGTGCACACGGTAACGTTTCCGAGCGTTTTCGTATTGTTTCAAGTAATAGCCGATTGTTCTCGATTCCCTTGAGAACAGTAAACAGTACGAAAACGCTCCAAAACGTTACCATGTGCACATTATAGCCTTCTTATTTGTGGCGTTGTACAGTGTGTACCAAAAAAACCTGAACCCTTAGAAAACAACCTATTGTACTAGTTTGAAAGCCCTAAGCACTTCGATGAACCCACAGATGCATGCGTAAAACACACGGTCTTATACACCTGGGAAATTAAGATAACTTGAAGTGTATGCATGGTGAAAGTATTTAAAAGCTTTTTCTCTTCCTGTTTAACTTATGTGCTGATGAATTTATAAACAGCGCTTTTGGGCCTTTCAAACTACTACAATAGGTTGTTTTCTAAGGGTTCAGTTTTTTTTATACACACTGTATAACGCAGCGCTTTTAGGGCTTTCAAACTACTACAATAGTTATCGGTTGTTTCTAAGGGTTCAGGTTTTTTTTATACACACTTTATAAAGAACGAGGACGCTGTTGAGATTACGTTAAGGACTAAAAAATATTCAATCTCTTTGTTCCACAACTAGAATTCTTTTGTTTAGAAGACGTCGCTGGTTTCATATAGCTGTAAGAGACGCTGGCGGCATGGCTGCGGCAAGGGGCGATGGTACAATGAAAAGCTGTATGCGATTGGACCATTCCCCAGGCTTAATTAGATCCCTAATTAACTGGTACGTAAAAGTGTTAATTAAAAGTACTGACTATTGTGCTGTGACATTTATAGCTTGTGAACGTAACTGGTCGGATTTTTAATTGGCCATATTGCGAAATCCTGAGCCATGCAAAGTATGGCGTCATATTTCCGCCAAAATTCATGTTCATATTTTCAACATTAAAGTTCGTATTCGCAACATTAATGTTTGTATTTTCAACATAAATGTTCGTATCCGCAACATTAATGTTCGCATCTTCAACATTAATGTTCGTATTCGCAACATTAATGTTCGCATTTTCAACATTAATGTTCGTATTCGCAACATTAATGTTGAATTTTGGCGGACGGTGTGGTGTCAAATCTCCGCCAAAATTCATGTTCGTATTCGCAACATTAATGTTTGTATTTTCAACATAAATGTTCGTATTCGCAACATTAATGTTTGTATTTTCAACATAAATGTTCGTATTCGCAACATTAATGTTTGTATTTTCAACATAAATGTTCGTATTCGCAACATTAATGTTCATATTCGCAACATTCAAGTTCATATTCGCAACATTCAAGTTCATATTCGCAACATTCAAGTTCATCCGATGCCGATGGGCTTTCATGTCGACGACTTTTGAATGATTCCGAAGAGAAACAAGGTGCATGCGAACTTGAATGTTGCGAATGCGAACTTGAATGTTGCGAATATGGACTTGAATTTTGGCGGATATCTGACGCCATAGTATGCAAAGCTCTTATTAGTGAACCTGCACAATACGAGAATGGACGAATATGCAGCTACGTTAATTATATTGGCAAGCAAAATCTTAGACCCCGTTTACACGATGCCGGTACAATTTGAAAACGGAACAAAATCATGCCGTTTAGGCCTTGCGTTTACACGATACTGGCATAAAAATAACATGAAATGTTATATGCTGTATTTGCATACTGGCATTATTTTGTTTGGGGTCTTAGATATTCATTGACTGACTGTTGCCGGAATGTAATCAATAGTCGTCAACATTCAGTATATAAGAACGACCAAAACGCGTATAGTCGTACTATACCTTCACGCTGGAACTCGATCGAGAAACCATACATACCGGCACAGAAATCACCTGAGGTATAGTGTTATGAAAATGTTCTCTTACTTGCCACAGCCACCGCTTCACAATTTATGTCAACTCCAATTGTCATTAACCCATTGGTAGCTCTCCCCTTGACCACCTTGACAGGCATATAAAATCGTCTGGCGTTAGCCAGAGTAAAATACTAAAGTCTGAATCAGTCCCAGAAGACTTGATTCAGCCAGCCGGTTGGAACGACAAGTTATTATCACCCGCCTCAGTACTGACGAATATCATAACTTGTCGTTTCAACCAATAGGAAAGCGAGTCCGTACGAGTCTGGACGACTGAGTTGTTCAGTTAATAAGGTTATTCGTTCGTTCTCGTTGGATTGTGCACGAGAACGAACGAATAACCTTATTAACTGAGCGACTCAGTCGTCCAGACTCGTACGGACTCGCTTTCCTATTGGTTGAGACGACAAATTATTATGGTGTTCGTCAGTACTGAGACTGCGTTTACACTAGAGCAAAAGTATCCAGATTCACATTGTTTTTCCTCCTCATGGGAATAAAAAACAATGTGAATCCGGATACTTTTGCTCTAGTGTAAACGCAGTCTGAGGCGGGTGATAATAACTTGTTCGTTCCAACTGGCTGGCTGAATCAGTCTTCTGGGACAGATTGCTGAATCAGCCTTCTGGGACTGATTCATGCAGATTTTAGTATTTTACTCTGGCTAACGTAAGACGATTTGAAACTTGTCAAGGTGGTCAAGGGGAGAGCTACCAATGGGTTAATGACAATAAATTTGGAGTTGACATAAATTGTGAAGCGCTGGCTGTGGCAAGTAAGAGAACATTTTCATAACACTATAGGTGGTGTGCAACCAATCCCTTGAGATTCGAAGGACAAAGATATTTTCGCCATGTTGGATGATATTATGATTGCAGATGATGAAAATCTTTTGAAATCGTCAACCAACATGGCGGCAATGACGTAAGATGCACACCAGCAATATCTCACTTACGAATAGCATGATATGTATGGTTTCTCGATTGGGTTCCAGCGTGAAGGTTTTGTACGGCTATACGCATTTTGGTCGTTCTTATATACTGAATGTTGACGACTATTGATTACATTCCGGCAACAGTCAGTCAATGAACATCTAAGATTATGCTTGCCATATAATTAGCATAACTGCATACTCGTCCATTCTCGTTGGATTGTGCAGGCATGGTCAATCGAGATATGGTGTGGAAACTCAGCTAAAGTCTTTGGTCTATCTTTTTGTTCGCCTTTATGCATTTTTGTGCACGGTGCACGGTCACTGAACACATTGTATTTTAGTATAATGACGAATTGTCCAATAGTAACGTTTCAGTTCAATCACTCAACCGTGCTATTTAAATATTAATAAACCTAATACAAAGGATGTGCACGGTGTAAGGTACGGTTCAACATAAAATCCCAGCTCATTATAGGCGCTTTGAAGTTTGCCGAGTTTCCAGACCATATCTCGATTGACTATGGTGCAGGTTCACTAGTAAGGTTACTCGTTCCTTCTCGTTAGATTGTGCAGGTTCACTATTTAGACCTCGTTTAGCACTGCACAGCACTAATTCGAAACTGTACCACAAAACTTTCACGGTTCCACTTGTTTACACGTCTTTAGCATTTTATTCTGACTAACGCCAGGCGATTTTATTCACCTTGGGCAAGCCCATGGACAGGAATGAGTTAATTGAAAAATCCCTTTAATTTCGGTTTGGTCTATATCGTAAATATTACTTCAGTTATAGTGCCAGTTAATGTTTACAAATTATATTTCATAATTCACATACTTAATAGATTAAGTGGAATGGAACAACGGATGAAAGATTTTGCTTAATATCAGACCATGTGGTGGTTTAGACTATGTGTGGGTAATTGGGAGCGAGGAAGTGTGAGGGAGCAAGCGAGCGAGGGAGTCTGTGAAGGGAAGGAGCATGTGTCAGAGAGCGAGCGAGTGTGAGGGAGTGAGCGAGGGTGTGTGAGGGAGTGAGCGAGGGTGTGTGTGAGTGAGCGAGTGTGTGAGGGAGTGAGCGAGGGTGTGTGTGAGAGTGAGCGAGGGTGTGTGTGAGGGAGTGAGCGAGTGTGTGAGGGAGTGAGCGAGGGTGTGTGAGGGAGTGAGCGAGGGTGTGTGAGGGAGTGAGCGAGGGTGTGTGTGAGGGAGTGAGCGAGCGAGCGAGTGAGCGAGGGTGTGTGCGAGGGAGTGCGCGAGGGGGTGTGGGAGGGAGTGAGCGAGGGGGTGTGGGGGAGTGAGCGAGAGTGTGTGTGTGAGGGAGTGAGCAAGGGAGTGCGTGTGAGGGAGTGAGGGAGTGTGTGTGTGAGGTAGCGAGCAAGGGGAAGTGTGAGGGAGCAAGCGAGTGAGGGAGCGAGCAAGGGAGTGTTTGAGGGAGCAAGCGAGTGTGAGGGAGCGAGCAAGGGAGTGTGAGGGAGCGAGCAAGGGAGTGTTTGAGGGAGCAAGCGAGTGTGAGGGAGCGAGCAAGGGAGAGTTTGAGGGAGCAAGGGAGAGTTTGAGGGAGCAAGCGAGTGTGAGGGAGCGAGCAAGGGAGTGTTTGAGGGAGCGAGCGAGTGTGAGGGAGCGAGCAAGGGAGAGTTTGAGGGAGCAAGCGAGTGTGAGGGAGCGAGCAAGGGAGTGTTTGAGGGAGCGAGCGAGTGTGAGGGAGCGAGCAAGGGAGAGTTTGAGGGAGCAAGCGAGTGTGAAGGAGCGAGCAAGGGAGTGTTTGAGGGAGCGAGCAAGTGTGAGGGAGCGAGCAAGGGAGAGTTTGAGGGAGCAAGCGAGTGTGAGGGAGCGAGCAAGGGAGTGTTTGAGGGAGCAAGCGAGTGTGAGGGAGAGAGCAAGGGAGAGTGTGAGGGAGCAAGAGAGGGTGAGGGAGCGAGCAAGGGAGTGTTTGAGGGAGCAAGCGAGTTTGAGGGAGCGAGCAAGGGAGTGTTTGAGGGAGCAAGCAAGGGAGTGTTTGAGGGAGCAAGCGAGTGTGAGGGAGCGAGCAAGGGAGTGTTTGAGGGAGCAAGCGAGTGTGAGGGAGCGAGCAAGGGAGTGTTTGAGGGAGCGAGCAAGGGAGTGTTTGAGGGAGCGAGCAAGGGAGTGTTTGAGGGAGCAAGCGAGTGTTGAGCGAGCGAGCAAGGGAGTGTTTGAGGGAGCAAGCGACTAGCGAGTGTTGGAGGGAGCGAGCAAGGGAGTGTTTGAGGGAGCAAGCGAGTGTGAGGGAGCGAGCAAGGGAGTGTTTGAGGGAGCAAGCGAGTGTGAAGGAGCGAGCAAGGGAGAGTTTGAGGGAACAAGCGAGTGAGGGAGCGAGCAAGGGAGTGTTTGAGGGAGCAAGCGAGAGGGAGTGAGCGAGCGAGGGTGTGAGGGAGTGAGGGTGTGTGTGAGGGAGTGAGCGAGGGAGTGAGCAAGGGAGTGTGTGTGAGGGAGCGAGGGAGTGTGTGTGAGGGAGCGAGCAAGGGGGAGTGTGAGGGAGCAAGCGAGTGTGAGGGAGCGAGCAAGGGAGTGTTTGAGCGAGCAAGCGAGTGTGAAGGAGCGAGCAAGGGAGTGTGAGGGAGGAAGCGAGTGTGAGGGAACGAGCAAGCGAGTGTGAGGGAGCGAGCAAGGGAGTGTTTAAGGGAGCGAGCGAGTGTGAGGGAGCGAGCAAGGGAGTGTGAGGGAGCAAGCGAGTGTGAGGGAGCGAGCAAGGGAGTGTGAGGGAGCGAGCAAGGGAGTGTTTGAGGGAGCAAGCGAGTGTGAGGGAGCGAGCAAGGGAGTGTGAGGGAGCGAGCAAGGGAGTGTGAGGGAGCGAGCAAGGGAGAGTGTGAGGGAGCGAGCAAGGGAGTGTGAGGGAGCGAGCAAGGGAGTGTGAGGGAGCGAGCAAGGGAGAGTGTGAGGGAGCGAGCAAGGGAGAGTGTGAGGGAGCGAGCAAGGGAGAGTGTGAGGGAGCGAGCAAGGGAGAGTGTGAGGGAGCGAGCAAGGGAGTGTGAGGGAGCGAGCAAGGGAGAGTGTGAGGGAGCGAGCAAGGGAGTGTGAGGGAGCGAGCAAGGGAGAGTGTGAGGGAGCGAGCAAGGGAGTGTGAGGGAGCGAGCAAGGGAGAGTGTGAGGGAGCGAGAGGGAGTGTGAGGGAGCGAGCAAGGGAGTGTTTGAGGGAGCAAGCGAGTGTGAGGGAGCGAGCAAGGGAGTGTTCGAGGGAGCAAGCGAGTGTTTGAGGGAGCAAGCGAGTGTGAGGGAGCGAGCGAGCGAGTGTGAGGAAGCGAGCAAGGGAGTGTTTGAGGGAGCGAGCAAGGGGGAGTGTGAGGGAGCAAGCGAGTGTGAGGGAGCGAGCAAGGGAGTGTTTGAGGGAGCAAGCGAGTGTGAGGGAGCGAGCAAGGGAGTGTTTGAGGGAGCAAGCGAGTGTGAGGGAGCAAGGGAGTGTTTGAGCGAGCAAGGGAGTGTTTGAGCGAGCAAGGGAGTGTTTGAGCGAGCAAGGGAGTGTTTGAGGGAGTAAGCGAGTGTGAGGGAGCGAGCAAGGGAGTGCTTTGAGGGAGCAAGCGAGTGTTGAGGGAGCGAGCAAGGGAGAGTGTGAGGGAGAAAGCAAGCAAGCAAGGGAATAAATGTGTGAATGAGTGAGTGAGTGACGAAGTGAGTGAGTGTGATTGGCGAAACCACGCACGAAAAGGGGGCATCAGTTCCTATTTATTCTAAAATTTAGATTCGTATAGCCATTTCTTTCTCTAGAACGCCCATGAGGAATTAAGAGCGAGCGAGAGAAATTAGAAAAATCAATTTATAGCAAATGTTAATCGTTGAAAAAAACTATGAAAAGACATCACGTTAACAAATGAGAGTACAGATCCCACCATCTCAAACGCCAATTATATCACAAACACAAAACGCCAAACAAGAACATTGATTTTCTGGATAATAAAGTAGACTAATTTTAGTCGACCCGAATATTTCAATGACAATCAAAATGGGGTGTCCTTCGCGGTTTAGCGATATTAATTTAACACGCCAGCCGACACGACAACCGGTGTTCTATTCAGATCTGTCGGCTTCTTCGGTTCGACAATAGGCTAAAAGCTGGCCGAATCTATCTTTAGTTCAAGGCCACGTTATGCCAATATGCCATACCATGACATGCCAATACTCCAGCGAAGCTCTTCGTCAAACCATCACAATTAAAACGGCATCGTTTTAACGCCGGCCGGTACCCGCTGAATCGTACATTATTGTCATTAATCATATTAGCGTGTTTTATTTTATAAACAAACATGAGTCATCAATGAGACATCGTGTAGTTGTTTCTTGTGTATTTGAAAAAGCACCACAGGAAATCTTTCAAAACAACCAAACAAATAAAACTATCGACCTGTTCCAGCTTTGTTCGCCATTGTCTTAGGGTGTCCACGCGAAGCCGCAATACGTTTCACCCTCTTTGGCTTCTCCACGTGTTTTAAATGTAAACAGTTCTCCCAATAAAGATTCCTTTCAAACCTAAAACTTCGTCTTTCTATTATTGCATTTTTTGAACAGATTTTATAGCGTTTTAAGTGGACCAGAGTTATTATTTAACCTACAGGTCCAATATTTGACATAATTCTATGTCAATGTTTCGATAAATATCAGACAATATTATGAAGGCAAACCGACAATATTGTTCTATAATTGTTGCAAGATGATTATGTAACTGTATATAAATAACTACAGTACATAAAGAAAAATAGTGAAAATCTATGATATTTGGCAATATCGATCAGCACTTATTGTATATTTTATTACAAATTAATAATATTGTTGTTGTACAACATTATTAATCAACACTTGAGATTAACAGAGAGAGCACCACTTTGAATTGTGAACTTGGTTAAAGTTAGTGCTGTACTGATTGCTTTATATATAATTATAGTGAAAACAAACTACATATATAAACACAAAACAGATTCTGCTAATTTTTAAGATTTTGCAGCATCGATCAGCAATTGTATCAGATTTTATTACAATTTAATAATATTGTTGTAATACAATTTAATAATATTGTTGTATAAGTCTTAAATACTGTTGCAAGATAATTGTATAGGCCTTCGCTCGAAATGTTAGAAACTACGTCCAATATTTTCGGCAGTGTTCAAACCTTACTATACTTCGATTTGTATTTCAACACTGCCTACCCAGCACGGTACTCCTATAAATAATTACAACAGATTCTGCCATAGATAATGGAAGGGGAACTGGATAGGAAACTTACGAAACCGGAAACGATGTTTGCACAGGGCTAATGCGCTAACGAGTGATCCCACATGGCCAGGATAAACCATTGCTGAAATTAAACAATAGTGTAATATCACTTAAGTCAGTAGTGTCTGATGTTAGCCATGTG
Organism: Corallium rubrum; assembly: GCA_964035015.1. Lineage (NCBI taxonomy): Eukaryota > Metazoa > Cnidaria > Anthozoa > Scleralcyonacea > Coralliidae > Corallium > Corallium rubrum. The sequence goes on from OZ036006.1 coordinate 9,030,095, forward strand.
TGACCACCATCAGGTGCATTAGCCCCTTATAAGCGTATAATTACCATAGAAAGTTGTGCAAACATCGTTTCCGGTTTCGTAAGTTTCCTATCCAGTTCCCCTTCCATTATCTATGATTCTGCTAATTCTTAAGAAATATTTTGCAATATCGATCAGCAATTGTTCATTTTATTACAATTTAATAATATTGTTGTACAAATCTTACATATTATGACAATAAGATTGTATAGTTTATTTATAACAAGACGCCTGCTCAGGCGTTCACAGCCTGTGCGTAATCTAACAAGAAGACTATATGGCAAGGCATAATTGCATAGATTTTGACAAATCGAATCTGTCTGTGGTCTTTAATACATGAACTGCAGCGGTGCAAGAAGCGCTGAAGGTTTGCTAATGTATTAAATACAAACTAGGCCGTTTTCCCGAAAATCAAACAACGGATCTAATATATTTAGTAGTAGACAAAACCTATAGTATCGGATTCGGCAGATTCAAGTGATCATTTTGATAGAAAAAGACTGATAAATTTAAATGTAATTACAGCTGTATATAAATAGACCACAACAAATAAAGGAAAAATTAAAGAGATATTGTATTACAATACATTTAAGTCAAGTACTTAAACGTTATGAGTACTTAATTGACTCTGAAGACGATCCCCCCTGTACACGTGGCCGTCAAAACGTCAGACCATCACTGACAGTCTTTCTCAAGACTATACTAACTTAGACAATCGACTTCAACAAATGCTACGGATACTCCTAGGTTCAAACCATTTACTTTATAACGTCAGTCACTACCACCAATAGTCTTTCTCAAGACTACACTAACCTAGATAATCAACTTCAATAAACATCTACTGATACTCCTAGGTTCAAACTATTTACTTTATAACGTCAGTCACTACCACCAATAGTCTTTCTCAAGACTACTCTAACCTAGATAATCAACTTCAACAAACATCTACTGATACTCCTAGGTTTATAACGTCAGTCACTACCACCAACAGTCTTTCTCAAGACTACATTAACCTAGATAATCAACTTCAACAAATATCTACTGATACTCCTATAATCGAACCATGTACTTTATAACGTCAGTCACTACCACCAACAGTCTTTCTCAAGACTACACTAACCCAGATAATCAACTTCAACAAATATCTACTGATACTCCTATAATCGAACCATGTACTTTATAACGTCAGTCACTACCACCAACAGTCTTTCTCAAGACTACATTAACCTATAGATAATCAACTTCAACAAATATCTACTGATACTCCTATAATCGAACCATGTACTTTATAACGTCAGTCACTACCACCAACAGTCTTTCTCAAGACTACACTAACCTAGACAATCAACTTCAACAAACATCTACTGATACTCCTATAATCGAACCATGTACTTTATAACGTCAGTCACTACCACCAACAGTCTTTCTGAAGACTACACTAACCTAGATGATCAACTTCAACAAATATCTACTGATACTCCTATAATCGAACCATGTACTTTATAACGTCAGTCACTACCACCAACAGTCTTTCTCAAGACTACACTAACCTAGATGATCAACTTCAACAAACATCTACTAATACTCCTAGGTTTATAACGTCAGTCACTACCACCAACAGTCTTTCTCAAGACTACACTAACCTAGATGATCAACTTCAACAAACATCTACTGATACTCCTAGAATCGAACCATTTACTTTATAACTCAGTCACTACCACCAATAGTCTTTCTCAAGACTACACTAACCTAGATAATCAACTTCAACAAACATCTACTGATACTCCTAGGTTCAACCATTTACTTTATAACGTCAGTCACCGCCACAGAGTGAACGTTGATGTTCTATTTCAGTTCCTTTCAGCACTATTTATTCACGCAGGCAAGCAAACGAACGCGTATCGAAGCGAGTTCAACAGTTTTTCAGCCCGGTGTCACAGGAAATATGTCCCCCCAAAAATGTGTCCCCCCCGGGACAGATTTCCTAGGAAATGTAAAACACGAGTGTTACGCGTCTGTAAATATTTTCACGATTAATCTTTCTGACTTTCTCTTTCATTATTTTGACACCACGCATGCATAACTGAACTATCGAACTAACACAACACACAAATTAACAAAGAGCTTGAGTGGAAATACCAGTCATTAGTGTTGAGGGTGGGCGGTGCCTGCATGCGGTACACGTGTGTCTAAAACAAGTGGGCGTAAATCAGACATCAAATTATAATAATAGCGAAGGGTCTTTGGTGGAGGAAAATTTCGGGTTTAAGAATATATGCAGCCCAGCACATACATATATATACATATATATATTCGATCTATTCTTTATTATTTAAGGCCTCTAAATTGTATGTGTCCCTGGGGGGACTTCTTTTTTTTTTTGGGGGGGGGTGGACAAATTTACTGGGACACTGGTTTGCCCGGATGAAAACGATTACATGGAATTTTCATCCCGGTTAACCGACAACCGGGATCCCGGCAAACCGGGCTAGCCCGCTTGCAATGTTATCGAAATGTTAAAACAACATGCGTTTTATATATAAAGCGCCCTTAAATAGATCAAAAAAGTTAGTTAATAAGTTGTTTTGCCGTTTTCGATTTAGTTTAATAGTTTCTGGAGATATAGGCCTTTAAACATGCCAATTTGGGCATTTCCCAAAAATTTCCGTCTTTCATTTTTAAGCATGGGGGCCTGGGACTCAGGAATCTAAGACGACCGTCTTCTTAGTTGGAATCAATGTGCGTACTGGAAAACGGGTGTGAGCTTGACATTTCGATTTTTCAGTCAAATATATGTGTTTTTGTGAATCAATAAGCCGAAACGTAGTTGTTTTGAATTGACTCGTTCCTGAGTCCCAGGCTATCAAGGTGTTAAAATGAACGACGGAAATTTTTGAAAATTGGCATGTTCAGAAGCCAATATGTCAGGAACTATTTGACTAAATCAAAAATGGCAAAATAACTTATTAACTAACGTTTTTTGCTCTATTCAAACACATTAAAACCCCACAAGTGATATAAGCACTATACTACACTGTAATTTTTAAGGGGTAAAAATTACTCCAAGAAGTGAGGTAAATTTTTGTCGCGGAAACAGCACCCTATTTAGGGGTAAATTTTGAGAGGGGGTAAAATTTACCCTCATAGTTAAGTGGTAAAAATTACTCCAAAAAGTGGAGCAAATCAGTTGTCGCGGAAATTACTCCCGTTTGGAGGGTAGATTTTGCGAGAGGGTAAAATTTACTCTTCAGTAATGAGGGCAATTTTTACGCCTTGGATACGGATAAATCTTGCTGGGTAAATTACTCTATAGTAAAGATGGGGAATAAACCTGCTTTTCACGTAAAGAATAGATTTTTAAAAGTAAATTTACTCCCAATAAGCAAAAAACTACCGTAATTTTGGGAATTGAACACGTTTTGGTAGTAAATGACTCAGCTAGTTCTCAGCTGGTAGAGCTCAGCTAAAAAAATACGTACATTTGCGCAATATTAAGCAATTGCTGTCATATTAAGTTTCTGTAGTATTACCAAAAATATACAATGATCAATGTTTGAAATCAAGAGTCTTGATTGTCATATCTGAGACTATAGAGATTTTATTTACTGCATTGCATTAATTCAGTTGGTATAATATACGAACGAAACTAGATAATATATTTATATTGAGATCAAGTTGAAGCTTTAGCGTTCATCATGCAGCCCATTCTATGTGAAACTTAAAGAGTGTAAAAATTAACATAAACCCTCATGCAAAGCTGAAACAAACTTTTGTAGAGAAATTCGCTGTGATGCTGCATTCCTGACACCCAATAACATGGAATCAATAAATATAAAAACATCTTTCGATTTTGGAGGGTACGATATATTAAATACATAATAAGAGACGTGAAGAGTCAGTAATGCCGTATCCAGTGTTGTCCCAGCTCCAATAGCGCGCTCTAGGTAAAGCGTTCACAAAGCGAAAATATAAAACATATAACATAAAATATGCAACATGAAAGATTCGGAGATATTTCAGTGACTTTATTCAGTACGTGTTACTATACCTTGAAATAATAAGTTCTACATAAATCGAAAATAACTAATACGCTGGGATGCAATAGCGCATGCAACGTCTCTCCTTCGTCACATTCAAATATTTAGCCTTTTACTTTTAGGTAAAGGAAATTATACATTTAACAATTATATAACTTTACAAAACCATGTATTCACTATTCATACAATAGCGGCCTGTCGAATGCCATCTTTCAAACTAAACATGTCTTATCCTTTCATTCTGTTAGATAAGTAATGTTCAGGTATAACAGCATTAATAGTGCTAAGGTCAAAACGTTAATGCAAATAAAGCCGCTGCGCTGCATTGAACGCAAATGTTGCTATACAGTTAGCCGCCGTCTTTGAAAGATCTATCGATTGATAATTTCTCCCATAGCAGTTCTGAATCGCTGTCACCTTTAAAAAATTAGAAGAATACTTGGTTAAATGCGATGCAGTAGGAGAAGGGAGAGCAACATATTGTCCCAGCATATCACACGTTTATACATCCTCTATTTTAAATTGTGGTATGTGTATTATGCCAAATGCATCTAATAAAAAGTTTGCCAGCTTGGCAACATTCTATTTTTTCATTTAAAATATATTTTGCGTTATGGCGCACTTTGAGACATGTTCCATCTGGATAAATATTCATAAAAATGATATCAATATATTATTTAAGGAAGCATAAAGAAAAATAATAAAGATAGTTACTTTCGCAAGGCGTGCCACCTCAACGTTCTGTTTCAAGTCGTGCCAACTCAAAACTCCAGCATAGTAACATGGGGAATTGAAATATTTCTCTACTCGCAAGGCGTGCCGCCTCAACGTTCTGTTTCAAGTCGTGTCAACTCAAAACTCCAGCACGTAGAGAGTTCAATATTTCAATTCCATTTCTTTATTTTAAATCCAGCATACAACAATACATTTGAGTGTATCAGATTTTATATAATCTCTTATTTACTTTTTACACATCTCAGATGGAATAAGTCTTAAAGCACAGTAAAACACGAATTATCCTAGTCTGTGTAAAATAAACCTTGCAACATAACGTACAAATATAATATATATTGATAGTTTCTTATTGTGTGGACATGCAGATATTATTGCATATTTTCACCGGTAATTTAGCTTTTAAAAGCTGGCATACCTTAGCTTTAAAAATGCCTGCAGGGTCTTCCTTGCAGTGCACGCTATTTACGCCAGTCTAGTTCAATTTAATCAATTATGTTATTTTCTATATCCGATTAACGATATAATATTTGTAAACCATCGTAGTATGCGTATAGTTACCAAAACCTGCTTACCAGACCGTCATCTTGATGAGACTTAATCTTCAAGTTCTGTATTGTAAAGGCATCTGTAATGTGAGATAAAACAAACATTATATCATCAAGTCGTGAAAGGACGTGCGTACCCGTGTGCTTTCGAAAATGAATTCATGTCAGTCTTTCAATATTCTTTCAGTACGTGCATACATATAAAAATATGTATATGTAAATAGTATGCAGACTAGTACAGAAAAGTTGGAAAAGATATACTGAAGACCAAACAGCAGAAGTTATACTGACATATTATTTGCACAGTACTCGCTCACAATAACAATAACAACCAAAACATTTCTTACACTGGTAATTACTCCCATTGCTATAAAAAGATATAATATATAGCTCCTCTATATCATTCCTTTATATCTATTGGTAAGCGCCAATGCCATTATTGGCCATCGCAAATCAAGAAGTGAGTACGCGCCAAGTTTGGAAATTAACTCACTCAAGGCAAACTGGCATTAAATACAAAGGCAAACTGTCTGGCATATATATATATATATATATATATATATATATATATATATATATATATATATATATATTTAAAATACTCATTAATAATTCATGAAGAAAACACAAAAGAAATCATGACCGTGAAGGAGGTTGTATATCTGATACAAACCACATGTGGTTGTATCTCCGCTCCAATGCTCCATCTCCGCTCTAAAACATTGAAAATGAGCTTTTTCTGAATTAATCTGAACAAATATTACTCATATTAACATCAAAGACTTGGAGTATTTTAAGCTATTTACAATATTGGTGTCCGTGTTGTATTGGATATGACAAGCTCTCGCCTTCGGCTCTCGCTTGTATATCCAATACAACACGGCCACTCATATTGTAAATAATATATATACGACATCTGTACTAGTAAAATATTACTTTCGCTTACCTTTGGCTTTGTATTAGCTCTCCATACGTTCAGAAATGTACTCTAATGGACGAGTATTTAATACTATATCCACATGTAAAGCAACGCTTTAGTAGGCTTCCAGAAGACCAGAAGTCCAGAACTGACTGGGAGACCAACCGCTTTTTCGTCTCATAATCTGAATCAAGCGCCAGATCTTGGCATGCATTTTGATTGGTTTATACAACATAAGAAATCAAATGATTGGCTATGGTTGCGACAGGAAAATATGACGCCATAAAATATGTGCATGTCGACACGCACGATCTGGTATGATAAACAGATGTTTGATGCACTAAATTAGATTATCTTTTAGCGGAAATTGCGTTTTCTATAACATGTCAAGAAAATACCCAACTGTCAAGTGTTCAAAGGACAAAATAAGAGAACATGGATATCAATCAGGCTAGCTATACAATATATAAGGCCAGAAACGCACACCAAAAACTATCGTTCATAACTAGAACGTTGGCACCGCTTATATCACTCTACCAAGGCAAACTATTAAACGAATATTTTATATAAACGCGGTAAAAGGTGACATATGGCAAGCAGATGTACATGATTGTATAACTTAATTCGGCACAGAAATATACAAAATCATTGAATAGATTTCTGCGCCGAATTAAGTTTAGCAAGATTCCACGTATATACGCATATTAAAGTTCCCAATAACATCGGAATGCGTCGTCCTAACTAATAATCCGAATTTCTACCGCTTATGCATGGCATATAGGATAATATACATACAGTATATTTTGCTTGGCGCTGATCATGAACTGTGCTCAACATAATGTTCTCAAAGAAGATTAATTTACTAAACCTTCGACCCGAAATAGAAAATAATGATATAGTATATATTTAGTAAACGTCGCGCGCATTATACTTTACATATACATAACTATACACCGCATATAGAGTAAACACCGATTCAGCCAAACCACGGCCAAGCACAAGTCAACAGATTTAGTTTTATTATTGACACAGCAATGCTGGTAATAGTCCACCTGACAGAGCTCATATAGCGGCTCAAAATGAAAGCATGTTTCATTGCATACATTCAACAATCTGAATTAGTTATTACTATATATTCTGTATATAGTTTAAAATGTTGAATACATGACACACGGTCGTTTTAATAGACTTTATAGAACACATTTGTTTGCCTCAGACACTCGCTCCTAAGCGCGCTCATAACCATATTAAGTATCAATACTAAATAATATTTATAACAGCTTCACTTCCCTGGAGTCACAATGTCAAAGACTGTACATTGGGGACAATTCATCTCTTCAAGGTCGTCAGTAACCAAAGTTATCAAACAAATAAAATCTTAATCAGACGAAATCCGCCATTATTACGCCATCTTGAAATATCGTGAAGAGGGGTAATTTTTACTCCACCAGACTTATTACCCCTGTCTTACCCTGACTACCCCTTTAACAGGGGTAAATTTTACTCCATACGAGTAATATTTACTCCCAAACAGGGGCAACTTTTGCTCCAATTTGGGTTACTCCACTCGGAAGAGTAATTTTTGACCCAAGTAAGAGTAGTTTTTACTCCCTAAAAATTACAGTGTATATATATGTATATATATATATATATATATAAATCATAAGGGCTAATTTATATGTATATTTAAGAAATGGTTCATGGTTTGGCGTGCTCCATCGAATTATGGATGCACGCGGGAAATTGGGAGAGCACGAAAAAATTGAGTGCTCTCCAAATTTCCCGCGTGCATCTATAACTCGATGGAGCACACTAAACCATGAGCCATTTCTTTTATAACATAGCATTAAATCCTTTCACAAGCCGGCGAATCGTTTTGGTTGTTGTGTTTTTCTACTTTCGTAGCCAAGTCTTTTTTGTTCACTAAAATCCAACCAAAAGGACAGTTTAAACTCGGTTACCCAGACCCAGTTTATGTTTTCTGGGTCGTTGTTCCTTATTACTCAATATAATTAAATGACTCGGTATTTTTGATAATATAAAAGGCCATAAAGTCAATTTAAAACTCAGTTTTGTTTTGATTTTTTTCCCGCGCTTTTTTCCCGTGCTCCATGGAGTTATGGAGCACGCACGACAGCCAATCAAAAATATTGCTATATCAAAGCTATGTTATAAAAAAGAATTTTAATTCGGCGGCCATTTTTGAATAAGGTCTATATCTGGTCTTTCAGGGTCAAGTATTTGACAATGTTGACAATGATCTCATACTCAAGAGACAGGTGCTCGATTCATGCTAAAATAAAAAGAAAAACACCATCCAAGGAATAATATATATCCACTAAAGAAAATATATCGATCATGAGAATACTAATATTCTTGTTAGTGATCGCGCTTTTTGTTGTTGTTCATGTTAATGGTAGGAAGAAGAAAAACTGGTTGAAAGAACCAAAGATTGTGGTATTGAAAAAAGAGAATGGCGAAATCAAGGAAGAATCGACTGAAGGTACGAGTGAAGGAATCTTTAATTGGAAGATAACATCGCAGTCAAAATGTTTCGAATCCTGTATATAAACCTAATATTGTATTAAGAAAATACCTCAGCCTTCGGCTTCGGCAGATAACACAAACCTCGGCCTCGATAATTCTTGATACCATGCGATAACCGAATTCAATAATTGTTTTATTATACAATTATAAATGTAGAAGCCTTTAGAAAGTTTTTTACAAAGTTAGGTAAAAATAATAAATATTCATACCGTCTTCATTTCGAGGTTCGCTAACTTTTTCCGCTTTCAAATACAATTTTCTCTTTCAAACACTGCTTTAAACTCTAACAGCTGTATGTGTAGCTCGCATGTTTTTTTCCTGGTGGTTTTAGCAAAACGTGCCAAATCCGCCGGATTAATCCGCTTCTGATCTTCACTCCTAAGGACGGCCGCCATGTTTGTTTTGTTCAAACCGCTGGCCAGCGCGTCATTGGCAAGACATCAAGAATTATCTGTAGGTTGTTAGCCAATCATAATCGAGATTGTATCAGTATTGTATAATAATAAATATTAAAAGACTGGAGGGTTAATCATCCTTACTTGCAGCCAGCGGCTGAATTGCAAAGGACGCAGATCAACGTGGCCGTGTCGAGGCATATCAAAGGCGCTCCAGGCAGCCACCATACGACACAGTTCAGGCCACGGATCACAACTGCGATTCGCAACCAAAATGTTTCGAGTCGGGTCCTGTAATGAACTAACATTAACACTTTCAAGCCTAAAGACGAGTCTTTATAAAGTTTATTCTGGCTAACGCCAGACGATTTTATTCAGCACAGGGAGAGGTCCAGGTTTCTTAATTTGGTATCCCTCCTTGAAATCTAGTATCCCATTTTTGAATACTAAACATCTCAACTTGCAATATGTAAAATTAACTGTAACAGTTTGTGACAATGCCTGCAGTTACGTTACGTTTTTTACGCTACATTATAAGACATTACGTTACATTGTAAGACATTACGCTTACATTGTAAGACGTTACGCTACATTGTAAGACGTTACGTTACATTGTAAGACATTACGCTTACATTGTAAGACGTTACGCTACATTGTAAGACGTTACGTTACATTCTAGGCCTCAAAGTGTTAAAACCTATCTCTTTAACACTTTGAAGCCTGACAACGAGTCTTTAGTATTTTATTCTGGCTAACGTCAGACGATTTTATTCAGCACAGGGAGAGGTCCAGGCCTCAAAGCCAGTTAACCAATAAAAAGTAGTATATATATATATATATATATATATATATATATATATATATATATATATATATATATATATATATATAGCATGTTCTAAGGATTTAGGGTGAAGGAAAATTCGAGTGTAGAATATATACATTTTAAGACCAAACCGGGAGCAGTTGCGAAAAATGCAACTACACAGGCCCTCCGGCAGGAATTGAACCCACGACCTTGCGATTCTAGTGCAATGCTCTGACCACTGAGCCACGGAGGCCGTTGCCGAGAGCTCGATCGCGAGTTCTGTATATATAATAAGGTGGTAATGCCAGGAGAGAATTGGGTATATTATTATAAGTAATAGCATGGCTTTGGGGTAGATTAGTGATTTAAATTACCCGAAAGCCGAGGGAGGTTTAGTAAAAGTCCCGAGGGCGAAGCCCGAGGGACTTTTACTAAACCTCCCGAGGATTGAGGGAATTTAAATCACTAATCTACCCCAACGCCATGCTATTAGTTTGTAATCGTATGGTCACAACTAACTGTGGGAGGAATTCTACAAGGAGCAAATGTACATACATTAAATATTAATATTAATATGAACAAGTAAAGTTGTCAGTTGGGACTATATGGCGTGTAAATAAGAGTTGTAGTTGTCATTAAAATGTTGTTCTCCCAATCAAATGAATTAATAATTTACATATAGATGTGTTGATTGAATTATAAATAAGGAAAGTACTCAATAAAATTATAGGTATGATTAGTTCTAATCGTACCTAATGCATATAAAGATTAGGTATGATTAGTTACTAATCGTACCTCCTTTTTGTGCATCGGGTAAATTCGACGTTAATTGTGCGTGTGGAAACAAAAGAAACCGAGGTAGCCATACGATTATAAATGATATTGGGCATTTCACTCGATTACACAGCATGTTCTAAGGATTTAGGGTGAAGGAAAATTCGAGTGTAGAATATATACATTTTAAGACCAAACCGGGAGCAGTTGCGAAAAATGCAACTACACAGGCCCTCCGGCAGGAATTGAACCCACGACCTTGCGATTCTAGTGCAATGCTCTGACCACTGAGCCACGGAGGCCGTTGCCGAGAGCTCGATCGCGAGTTCTGTATATATAATAAGGTGGTAATGCCAGGAGAGAATTGGGTATATTATAAATGATATTGGGCATTTCACTCGATTACACAGCATGTTCTAAGGATTTAGGGTGAAGGAAAATTCGAGTGTAGAATATATACATTTTAAGACCAAACCGGGAGCAGTTGCGAAAAATGCAACTACACAGGCCCTCCGGCAGGAATTGAACCCACGACCTTGCGATTCTAGTGCAATGCTCTGACCACTGAGCCACGGAGGCCGTTGCCGAGAGCTCGATCGCGAGTTCTGTATATATAATAAGGTGGTAATGCCAGGAGAGAATTGGGTATATTATAAATGATATTGGGCATTTCACTCGATTACACAGCATGTTCTAAGGATTTAGGGTGAAGGAAAATTCGAGTGTAGAATATATACATTTTAAGACCAAACCGGGAGCAGTTGCGAAAAATGCAACTACACAGGCCCTCCGGCAGGAATTGAACCCACGACCTTGCGATTCTAGTGCAATGCTCTGACCACTGAGCCACGGAGGCCTGTGTAGTTGCATTTTTCGCAACTGCTCCCGGTTTGGTCTTAAAATGTATATATTCTACACTCGAATTTTCCTTCACCCTAAATCCTTAGAACATGCTGTGTAATCGAGTGAAATGCCCAATATCATTTATAATATACCCAATTCTCTCCTGGCATTACCACCTTATTATATATACAGAACTCGCGATCGAGCTCTCGGCAACGGCCTCCGTGGCTCAGTGGTCAGAGCATTGCACTAGAATCGCAAGGTCGTGGGTTCAATTCCTGCCGGAGGGCCTGTGTAGTTGCATTTTTCGCAACTGCTCCCGGTTTGGTCTTAAAATGTATATATTCTACACTCGAATTTTCCTTCACCCTAAATCCTTAGAACATGCTGTGTAATCGAGTGAAATGCCCAATATCATTTATAATATACCCAATTCTCTCCTGGCATTACCACCTTATTATATATACAGAACTCGCGATCGAGCTCTCGGCAACGGCCTCCGTGGCTCAGTGGTCAGAAGCATTGCACTAGAATCGCAAGGTCGTGGGTTCAATTCCTGCCGGAGGGCCTGTGTAGTTGCATTTTTCGCAACTGCTCCCGGTTTGGTCTTAAAATGTATATATTCTACACTCGAATTTTCCTTCACCCTAAATCCTTAGAACATGCTGTGTAATCGAGTGAAATGCCCAATATCATTTATAATATACCCAATTCTCTCCTGGCATTACCACCTTATTATATATACAGAACTCGCAATCGAGCTCTCGGCAACGGCCTCCGTGGCTCAGTGGTCAGAGCATTGCACTAGAATCGCAAGGTCGTGGGTTCAATTCCTGCCGGAGGGCCTGTGTAGTTGCATTTTTCGCAACTGCTCCCGGTTTGGTCTTAAAATGTATATATTCTACACTCGAATTTTCCTTCACCCTAAATCCTTAGAACATGCTGTGTAATCGAGTGAAATGCCCAATATCATTTATAATATACCCAATTCTCTCCTGGCATTACCACCTTATTATATATACAGAACTCGCGATCGAGCTCTCGGCAACGGCCTCCGTGGCTCAGTGGTCAGAGCATTGCACTAGAATCGCAAGGTCGTGGGTTCAATTCCTGCCGGAGGGCCTGTGTAGTTGCATTTTTCGCAACTGCTCCCGGTTTGGTCTTAAAATGTATATATTCTACACTCGAATTTTCCTTCACCCTAAATCCTTAGAACATGCTGTGTAATCGAGTGAAATGCCCAATATCATTTATAATATACCCAATTCTCTCCTGGCATTACCACCTTATTATATATACAGAACTCGCGATCGAGCTCTCGGCAACGGCCTCCGTGGCTCAGTGGTCAGAGCATTGCACTAGAATCGCAAGGTCGTGGGTTCAATTCCTGCCGGAGGGCCTGTGTAGTTGCATTTTTCGCAACTGCTCCCGGTTTGGTCTTAAAATGTATATATTCTACACTCGAATTTTCCTTCACCCTAAATCCTTAGAACATGCTGTGTAATCGAGTGAAATGCCCAATATCATTTATATATATATATATATATATATATGAATTATATACATGTATAGTGTATGTTTGAACAAGCCTTAGTATAGACGCTGCATGGTCAATAGAATGTTTCTGAGACCCAAACAGGAATCAAACCTGTGTAACCTTATAATGATGGCCTGTTAGATGCTCTAAGCCTCTAAACATTGAGCTACTAACTCAATAGGTCGGGTGCATGTCCCAGAGCAGTATAGCGTTTGCATATGAGATGCAGTTAAAGTGATATGATAAGTTGTACGTATACATGTAGTGCATGTGGTACGTTTGGAACTTGCAACCTTCTAATGACCAGTTAGACGCTCTATAACCATTGAGCTACTGGAACTGAGATGATTTGAACGTAGATTGAATATGTGTACAACCCACAACCTTCTGATCACCAGTGAGATGCTCTAATCATTGAGCTACTGAGATTGAATATGTGTACAACTCACAACCTCTGATCATCAGTGAGATGCTCTAATCATTGAGCTACTGGAACTCAGATTTGAACGTAGGTTGAATATGTGTACAACCCACAACCTTCTGATCACCAGTGAGATGCTCTAATCATTGAGCTACTGAGATTGAATATGTGTACAACTCACAACCTTCTGATCGCCGGTAAGACGCTCTAACCATTGAGCTACTGAGGCTCAGATGGATAGAGAGCTAAAGTGATAGCGTTTGCATGAGATGCATTAAAGTGACATGATAAGTTGTACGTATACATGCATGTAGTGCATATGGTACGTTTGGAACCTGCAACCTTCAAATGACCAGTTAGACGCTCTAACCATTGAGCTACTGAGGCTCAGATGGATAGAGAGCTAAAGGTGGTAACGTTTGCATATGAGATGTAGTTAAAGTGATATGATAAGTTGTACGTATACATGTAGTGCTTGTGGTACGTTTGTGGACGTTCATCAAACTCAATTACTCAGAAAATGTTTCGGAGTCCCTAACTCTCCATCCAAGCTTCAGTATAGTTCAATGGTGAGAGTACATGACCGGTCTGGCGCTCAGAAACATTTTCTCATATTCATAGAGTGCTGAGTAGACAAGTGATTGACCAGGCGGAAACCGTAATGGCAAAATGAATATAAAGGCCTGGCCAAACGCTTTCAACATCGCATTCAACATCATTCAACATTGTTGAACGATGTTGAATAATGTTGAAAGCACGAGTGGCCAAATGAATTCAACATCGTTCAACATTCATGAATGACAATTAATTGAACGCGGGCTACCACAAAAGCTGGAATCGACAATATCCCGCATGGAGCATGTCTCTGTTCAACAAAGTTGAATGAAATGTGGCCAAATGCGTTCAACACCTTTCAACATTTTGAAAACAATAGAAATGTTGAACGTCAACATCATTCTACACCCCATTCAACAACGTTCAACATCACTCAACAGGGGTGGCCAAACGCTTTCAACATGTTGAATTCAACAATGTTGAACGATGTTGAATGAAATGTTTTTAAAATGCAATACCATAACGAAAGGAAACCATTTAAAAACAAAATATATTTATTGACGTTTCGTTACTGGTTAATTAAGTAACGAAACGTCAATAAATGTATTTTAAAACCAAATTAGGACCTCTTTTTTTAATCTCACTCTAGAAATAGGTCCCAAGAAACAAAAGCAACATCGTCATCATCACCGCTTACAACATGATGCAGGTAGGAGAGCAGATGCCTTGCCATATTCATCACCATTCTCCAGACCTTACGACTGGAGCATGTACACTGATGGTCCATACGGCTGGGGACCAGCCAGGAAAAGAAGAGCAACAAACAGGTATGAGAGTTCTTGATTTGCTTTTTCATTTCGTTTGGAAAATCAGAAGATGAAACCAATAGTCTCTAGTCTACTGTGGTCTGGTCTGGTCTACTGTGGTCTGGTCTAGTCTACTGTGGTCTGGTCTGGTCTAGTCTACTGTGGTCTGGTCTAGTCTACTGTGGTCTGGTCTGGTCTGGTCTAGTCTACTGTGGTCGGGTCTAGTCTACTGTGGTCTGGTCTGGTCTAGTCTACTGTGGTCTGGTCTAGTCTACTGTGGTCTGGTCTGGTCTACTGTGGTCTGGTCTAGTCTACTGTGGTCTGGTCTAGTCTACTGTGGTCTGGTCTAGTCTACTGTGGTCTGGTCTGGTCTACTGTGGTCTGGTCTAGTCTACTGTGGTCTGGTCTAGTCTACTGTGGTATGGTCTAGTCTACTGTGGTCTGGTCTAGTCTACTGTGGTTTGGTCTAGTCTACTGTGGTCTGGTCTAGTCTACTGTGGTATGGTCTAGTCTACTGTGGTCTGGTCTAGTCTACTGTGATCTGGTCTAGTCTATTGTGGTCTGGTCTAGTCTATTGTGATCTGGTCTACTGTGATCTGGTCTAGTCTATTGTGATCTGGTCTACTGTGATCTGGTCTAGTCTGTGGTCTGGTCTAGTCTACTGTGGTTTGGTCTAGTCTACTGTGATCTGGTCTAGTCTACTGTGGTCTGGTCTAGCCTACTGTGATCTGGTCTAGTCTACTGTGGTCTGGTCTAGTCTATTGTGGTTTGGTCTAGTCTACTGTGATCTGGTCTAGTCTACTGTGGTCTGGTCTAGTCTATTGTGGTCTGGTCTAGTCTACTGTGGTCTGGTCTGGTCTACTGTGATCTGGTCTGGTCTACTGTGGTCTGGGCTAGTCTATTGTGATCTGGTCTAGTCTACTGTGATCTGGTCTAGTCTACTGTAGTCTGGTCTAGTCTACTGTGGTCTGGTCTAGTCTATTGTGATCTGGTCTAGTCCACTGTGGTCTGGTCTAGTCTACTGCAGCTGTGGTCTGGTCTGGTCTAGTCCATTGTGATCTGGTCTAGTCTATTGTGATCTGGTCTAGTCTACTATGATCTGGTCTAGTCTACTGTGGTCTGGTCTGGTCTGGTCTAGTCTACTGTGATCTGGTCTAGTCTGTGGTCTGGTCTAGTCTATTGTGATCTGGTCTAGTCTACTGTGATCTGGTCTAGTCTACTGCAGCTGTGGTCTGGTCTGGTCTAGTCTATTGTGATCTGGTCTAGTCTATTGTGATCTGGTCTAGTCTACTGTGGTCTGGTCTAGTCTATTGTGATCTGGTCAGTCTATTGTGATCTGGTCTAGTCTACTGTGATCTGGTCTAGTCTATTGTGATCTGGTCTAGTCTACTGTGGTCTGGTCTAGTCTACTGTGGTCTAGTCTACTGTGGTCTGGTCTAGTCTATTGTGATCTGGTCTAGTCTACTGTGATCTGGTCTAGTCTACTGTGGTCTGGTCTAGTTTACTGTGGTCTGGTCTAGTCTACTGTGATCTGGTCTAGTCTACTGTGGTCTGGTCTAGTCTACTGTGGTCTGGTCTGGTCTAGTCTATTGTGATCTGGTCTAGTCTACTGTGATCTGGTCTAGTCTATTGTGATCTGGTCTAGTCTAGTCTACTGTGATCTGATCTGGTCTAGTCTAGTCTACTGTGATCTGATCTAGTCTATTGTGATCTGGTCTAGTCTACTGTGGTCTGGTCTAGTCTACTGTGATCTGGTCTAGTCTACTGTGGTCTGGTCTGGTCTATTATCTAGTCTGCTCTAGTTTAGAGTACTTATACAGCTTGACTAGCAAATTAATGTGTAATACAAAATTCCTTTCAGTTTTTACTTATTCAAACGGAGCTTGTACCCTCAAAACTACGCTCCCCAGCACAACAACCAACCACAGCAGCAGCCGTCATATCAACCTGCACAACAGGCTGCCTACAACCAACCAGCCCCTCGGCCTTACAACTATCAGGCAGCTGCGAGCAGGAATACTCTAGCCCAAGCCAGCCCACAATATAGGCGTTTACCTTTAGCTCAGACCCTGCAGAAGAAAGCACCAGAGGTACAACAGCCTCAAGAGAGGACATGGGTGGATAAGTTGGGAGTGAAATGGACGACAAAGAAGGTGAATGATTATAAATGGGGTGAACGAGAGCCAGGGATTGTGATGGATGAATACGCTGGAGGTCCATTTGGATTCGATGATGT
This sequence comes from Corallium rubrum, assembly GCA_964035015.1. Classification (NCBI taxonomy): domain Eukaryota; kingdom Metazoa; phylum Cnidaria; class Anthozoa; order Scleralcyonacea; family Coralliidae; genus Corallium; species Corallium rubrum. Next base: position 9,047,271 of record OZ036006.1, read on the forward strand.
CAAGAGAAATCAAATACTGCACGCAAACCAACATCGCCAGGTACACGGTTACAATTAGAAGGATAATTTGCAGCTATTGTTGTTTGCAATGGTGGTGCTGTTGGTGGTGGTGGTGCTGTTGTTGTTGGTGGTAATGGTGGTACTGTTGCTAGTGGTGTTGTCGTTGTCAGTGGAGGTTGCTGTTGGAGGTTGTTGTTGGTGTTGCTGTCGGTGGTGGTAGTGCTGCTGTCGGTGGTAATGGTGCTGCTGCTGTTGTTGTTGGTGGTGGTAATAGTGGTGCTGCTGCTGTTGTTGTTGGTGGCGGTAGTGTTGCTGGTGGTGGTAACGGTGGTGCTGCTGTCGGTGGTGGTAGTAGTGGTGGTAGTAGTGGTGGTGGTAATTAGTGGTGGTGCTGGTGCTGCTGTTGTTAGTGGTGGTAATAGTGTTGTTGTTAGTGGTGGTGGTAATTAGTGGTGGTGCTGGTGCTGCTGTGTTGTTGTTGTTGTTGGTGGTGGTGTTGTTGGTAGTGGTGCTGCTGTAGTTGGTGGTGGTGGTGGTGGTGCTGCTGCTCTAGTTGTTGTTGGTGGTGGTGGTGCTGTTGTTTCGGTTGGTGCTGTTGTTGTTGGTAGTGGTGCTGCTGTTGGTGGTGGTGGTGGTGGTGCTGTTGTTGTGTTGTTGTTGTTGCTGCTGCTGCCGTCATTGTTGTTGTTGTTTGTTTTGCAGAACTACTGCTGTTGTTGCCGTCGCTGTTGTTTTTTGGTGGTGGTGGTGGTGGTGGTGGTGTCGTCGTCACTGTTGTTGTTGTTGTTGTTGTTGCTGCTGTTGTTTGTGTTGTTATTGTTGATGTTGTTCTTGTCATCGTCGCTGCTGTTGCTATTATCAAGGTGCTTAGTCATTGTTCTAAATATTTTGTATTTTCTATTTCGTTTGTAGTGGACAAGAAGAACAACTATTCCAAAGCCATTGTCCAACATTCATCCTCGAAGTTGGATTGACGGCCATGGCGTGAGATGGACCTACGAGCACGTCAATGATTACAAATGGGGAGAACGTGAACCAGGCATCAACATGGATGAATATAATGGAGGCCCTTACGGATGGAACGATGTCAAACGAAGTCAAATATCTTTACCAGCTAGTATAGTTTCACGACGAAACATGTATATGGACAAGCCTTAAGAAGATTGGTCAAAATCAACTATGTCGTCAACCTTGTTCCCAGGGTAGCCAAGGGCGGGCCAGCCCGGCCAATCCGCGTCAATGACGTCATTCATTATTCTACTAATCTCCAACGCTAGTCCGTGGCCTGGCCACGCGTTTTCCATGCGTGATTTGTGTACTCGTGACTAAAGAATCTATACCGCACGCCATTTTCACTAACATAATTGTATGCACAATAAATACATAATCAAACTGACTAAAATGTTTGCCGCAATCCTCCAAAAAAATAATGTAAATATTTAATTTTCGTATTTCATAATCTTCAGAATTCTACAAATTCTTTCCCTAAAATGCAGGAAATGACATTTCAAAACCCCTAAATTTCAAAAATTCTCCGGGGCAAGCTACCCCCTTCTTTAGAAATGTCACTTCGTGCCCGCCCAATTGGTCAACCCTGGCATGGCATGGGCTGGTGGACACTACATTTTCACTGGTTGATTCCTTTAATTTCATAAACATTTCTCGTGAAACCTACTTAAGGTGGCTCCACACAGTTTCTTGAAAAATGGAAAATACAAGTTTGAGAGTCCAAAACACGTGCATAAACAATTCCACAAAAGAATAAAACTAAATGTTATGCATAGTTAAACAGTCTGACAATCAAAAACTGTTACCAAATAAATAGCAACAGTTGTTGCTATGGCAACAATGACGTTTCAAAATGGCTGCCAATTACCCTTCCAACTAATTTAATTCGAAAAACTTTGGTGACCCCCAATTTTTTTTTCATTAAAACTTTCCTTGAAGTGTGAGTAATCAGTAGGCCGATTTTAAAAAAATTCTGTAGAAGGAATAATTTTTTTATCGGAAAAATCATGTTTGTTAATTTTTAAAAAATTTCGTTCTACAGAATTCTTTTAAAATCAGCCTATTGATTACTCATACTTCCAGGAAAGTTTTAATGAAAAAAAAATTGGGGGTCACCAAAGTTTTTTTCGAATTAAATTAGTTTGAAGGGTAATTGGCAGCTATTTTGAAACGTCATTGTTGCCATAGCAACAACTGTTGCTATTTATTTGGTAGCAGTTTTTGATTGTCAGACTGTTTAACTATTCATAACATTTAGTCTTATTCTTTTTCCGAATTGTTTAATCACGTTTTGGACTCTCAAACTTGTATTTCCCATTTTTCAAGAAACTGTGTGGAGCCACCTTTAACGCATAGTTTTGTGCCAATTATAATCAAATAGCTTCTGAACGTGATCGCCAATGGGATCCCCATTGCAATGAACTTCTAATTCTTCGCATCTCATTATTGATTTGTTATTGTCATTTTTATCTGATTGGCTTATTTTGGTCACATGATTACTGCGATTTTCAGTTGAGCTTGGAGGTAGATAGTTTTATTTAAAAGTTTGATCATTAAAACGCACAAATTGCCTAGGGAAATTCGAAACGTTGTCATGTGAGAATTTGAATGTTGTTAAAGGCAAGTTTAAAAGTTTGGGCATGGTCAATCGAGATATGGTCTGGAAACTCGGCAAACTTCAAAGTGCCTATAATGAGCTGTGATTTTATGTTGAACCGTACCTTACACCCTGCACATCCGTTGTTTTAGGTTTATTAATATTTACATAGCACGGTTGAGTGATTGAACTGAAACGTTGCTATTGGACAATTCGTTCATTATACTAAAATACAATGTGTTCAGTGACCGTGCACCGTGCACAAAAATGCATAAAGGCGAACAAAAAGATAGACCAAAGACTTTAGCTGAGTTTCCAGACCATATCTCGATTGACTATGGTTTGGACAACGCGTTAATTTCTATTGGTCAAAATGCTCAAACATTCAAATTTCCCATGGGAACGTGTTAAATTGTAAAACGATCAAACTTTTCAATACAACTTCCGGTCTGCAAGCTCAACTGAAAATCGCAGCATCTTTCACAAGCTCGTTGTTTGTTTACACTCTTTACGTTCCTCTCTGACGAAGGGCCTTCGCTCGAAACGTTAGACTCCTACGTTCCATGTTTCGGCAGTATACCAAACCTTACTATATTTCGATTGTATACCTTTATTCTTTACAAAGTAGTAAATCGTAGCCTCGCAAAGAAGATTTATCAACCATGTAATGCTATAACATGTTCTAAGGATTTTGGGTGAAGAAAAATTCGAGTGTAGAATATATACATTTTAAGACCAAACCGAGACCAGTTGCGAAAAATGCAACTACACAGGCCTTCCGGCAGGAATTGAAGCCAAGACCTTGCGATTCTAGTGCAATGCTCTGACCACTGAGCCACGGAGGGCGTTGCCGAGAGTTTGATTGCGAGTTCTGTATATATAATAAGGTGGTAATGCCAGGAGAGAATTGGGTATATTATAAGTAATATTGGGCATTTCACTCGATTACATAGCATGTTCTAAGGATTTTGGGTGAAGGAAAATTAGAGTGTAGAATATATACATTTTAAGACCAAACCGGGACCAGTTGCGAAAAATGCAACTACACAGGCCTTCCGGCAGGAATTGAACCCACGACCTTGCGATTCTAGTGCAATGCTCTGACCTCTTTGGTCTTAAAATATATATATTCTACACTCGAATTTTCCTTCACCCAAAATCGTTAGAACATGCTATGTAATCGGGTGAAATGCCCAATATTACATACAATGCTATAACATGTCATTCGATATGGAAATAACAAATGATCTGAAGACCTTGTATAAAGATGTAGGTGTTGATTTTACAAGTAAAGATTACGACATAATTAATTAGGCCTGCACTCAGGCGGAAAAAACAAACTTTAATACAAAATGGAGAGACTTTCTACCAGCTTATCGGAAAGTCAGTACAGCGAAGATGAAGATGATATGTATAACAGAAAGACAGACGAAACAACACCTCTGACTGAGAGAACACCAGATAGTTGTTGTTGTGGGATAACACCGTGGCTTATATTTACAACAGTAATCTGTATTTTTGGATCATCATTCCAGTTCGGCTACAATATAGCTGTCGTGAATTCTCCAGAAGAGGTTAGACGTTATTACGTAATTGCCAGCCAACAATAACTCATTGCTACCTAGGATATCTCAGGCGTTAACAGAGTAAAATAATCTGGCGTTAGACAGAGTAAATAAATATAAAGGTCGCCTAGGAATGACTTCAGACATCAACTGTACGTTTATAGTTCCAAGGGTTTTCTCTTTTATGAGTAAAATCGTCTGGCGTTAGAGTAAAACAATAAAGGGAAAGTTTTTGGCCGACTCGAGCAGGAATGAGTGAATACTTTATAATACTTGATTTTAAAATTGTTGTTCCGCTTGAACGTTTTACGTCGAATGTCTTCCTCTTAATTGAGTTGATTATACAATTTTATATAATAATGCATTTTCATTGGTTGTGTGTGTCTATTAAAGGCCACACGCCCAGCTGGCGTCAAACACGTCAGTAGACTTGTTTTCCTTTTTTCATTCCCCAGAAATTCTCAAATCACTTGATGTTTTTATTGTATAAAACAAATAGATTACATTTTCCAGGTGTGTGTACTGTAATAGATCACAGAAGACATCACACCATGTAAAGGACAACAGTCACACCACATAACATGCACAGTATTTACACATATACATTTTAATGTTCCACTTGAAAGATCAAACTACAGCATAAATTTTCATCCCCATGCAATTACCATTTATGTATCAGTCAAATCCAAGCGTGACCACCCACCCCCAGGGTGACTCCTGTAATTCCCTGTGGTGAGGATGAAAACTGAAAAGCAGGTGAAAATGCCCTGTGGTGGGGCCAAAAATCTGTGGCAAGTTCCTCACCCCAGGGAAAGTTGTATTGGAGTTTCTCGCTGGCTGAGTTTACAAAAGAAGCGAGAAACATGTTTCTCACACTGGGGAGCCTAGGGCGAATTAGTATTTAACATCACATGTTAAATGTTTGGTATCTTTTTGTTCTTTGCCACCATCGTGTCCACCCACCCTCCCATGTTGGCCCTGCATGCATGTAAATAGTAGAGTATAGCTTGATTTTGTTTGTGATTCGGATTGACTGTAAATTTTGCAATAAAGGCACTGCGCTGCTCTTGCGGTGGCAGATCAACACGGCAACCCAGTGTGAGAACTCTACTTTTTTATCTGTTGTTGAACAATTCACAATATAAAAAATAAGCATTTTATTATGAATACTTATTTCAAACACCTCTACTGAACTCTCCATGTGTTTGCTTTTTAACCAAGACACAACAAACTCTGTATCTTTTGCTTCAACCCTTTCACTCCCAAATACTGAATTTTCCCAGTGGCTTAGCCAGGGTCTGGAGTTGGGGGAGGGGGGGGGGATGAACCTCGATTTCCTAGGAGAGTTTGGGGGCATGTGCCCCTGGAAAATTTTTGATTTCTAGGGTCTCTGAAACGCTATTTCCCGCATTTTGAGGCAAGTATTTAAGAGTAATCCAAAAGCCGTAACTTACATAATAAATTTTGTTGAAATTAAACCAGAACATAGAATGATACACTTCAGAATATCTTTAGATTTATTTGTAAACAAGTCGTAAATGTAAACACAAATTGGAGGCATTTTGTGTAGACCTTTAAGCATGCCTGCTAAATACATAACACATTACTAGTCTACTCACTTGACCTTAAAACAATGTAACACCCCCCCCCCCCCCCCAAGTTTCTCAACAGATTTAAACTTCACGAGAATGGTCTTGGAGACCATTAGGGGGTGAACGCCCCCCTTGGCTACACCACTGAATTTTCCGTACTTTATTATTTTACTCTAACGAACACCAGATGATTTTACTCGTCAATGGGAGTGCTCCCAGAAAGTTGGAGTGAAAGAGTTAAACTCGTCCATAATTGAATGTAATAGACAACAGACAGCCCAAACCACATGTTGAATCCGTTGATAAAAACACGAGGGAAAGGGGCACAATTCAATTGCCTCTCCCTCCAATCACCTTTTAGAGCTGAGAAAAAGGAATATTGGAATAATATTATATGTCTAATGCCCCACCCCCAAGCAAAGATTTGTTTTCAAATGCCCCATGGGAAGGTCGAACATGTTAAATGCCCAGCAGTGTCTGGGGAGGAAGGCATGCTTGGATTTGACTGATATATTACCTATACTATAAATTAACCCACTCCTGCCTGAGCTGGTCAAGAATGGCCCTTTTATTACTTTGAGTAACACCAGATGATTGAACAACCCTCATAGCACTACTTCTGCCTTTCTTTCTAGGTGATAAAGGATTACTTTAGAAACCATAATGTCACCATGACCAACTTCATGTGGTCAACATCTGTATCTATAACTGCCATTGGAGGATTAATTGGAGCACTCATTGGACCTAGTTTAGCCAATAGTTTTGGAAGGTCACTATAACCACTGCCAACAAAACATAATTCATATATCATCATTTGTCAAACATCATTTTAAAAATTATAATTTATTCAAATAATTATTATAATTTATTCAAATAATTATTATAATTTATTCAAATAATTATTATAATTTATTCAAATAATTATTAGAATTTATTCAAGTAAATTTATAGTTTATTCAAATAATTATAATTTATTCAAATAATTATTATAGTTTATTCAAGTAAATTTATAATTTATTCAAGTAAATATTAAAAATTCCAAAATTTTAATTTATGTAGGAAATCAGTATTGCTTTGGAATAATGCAATTATTATCACTGGATGTGTTTTCATGTTTTTGAGTCAAGTGGCAAAGTCACCAGTTCTATTGATCATTGGAAGATTTATTGTGGGAATAAACAATGGTATGGTATACAAGGATTATTTTTGAAGTTTTAACATGTGGCTTTAATGCCTTGGTTCTTGGTAATTATAACTCTTACTGTTGTAAAATAAAAGTTGATTTGTTAGGTCTAATAGTGTACGTAGTTTTGAAAAAGATTATTATATCTTAAACCTGTAAGAAACCTGTGGTGTTTGGTAGAGTCAAACTGGAAGCACTCTTCTCACATGTGGCCAAGATGAAATTTTCAATCAGATAACTGCTGAGAGCAGAAATCGAACCCAGCTTGCAGAGGTGAAAGGCATGTGCACTACCCACTGTGCCACCAACACCCTAAGATTTTAGAAAGGTGATTTTGAGAGATATGATGGTGATTTTGAGAGATGATGGTGATTTTGAGCGATATGATGGTGATTTTGAGAGATATGATGGCGATTTTGAGAGATATGATGGTGATTTTGAGAGATATGATGGCGATTTTGAGCGATATGATGGTGATTTTGAGAGATATGATGGTGATTTTGAGAGATATGATGGTGATTTTGAGAAATATGGTGATTTTTCTTATTTCTACTCACAGGTGTAACTACAGTTGTTGTTCCTTTATATTTATCTGAAATTTCACCAACACATTTACGTGGTGCTATTGGAGTATTGAATCAATTTGGTATTGTAACAGGGATGCTGATTGCATTTATTCTCAGTCTTCATCAGGTACTAGGTCTTTAAATAATTATACAAAATGTATGTTCTCAATCATATGTAATGTCTGACATTGTCTGTGACAAGTTTGTTTAGAAAAAGTAGCAATTGTGAACAAAGCCAGCTACAGTATGCATATAGCAGTACAGTACAGTAGTATAGTACAGTACAATGCACCTACAGTACAGTATTAAAGTACAGTGCAGTACACATACACTGCAGTGTAGTGCAGTATAGTACAGTACACTGTGATACAGTACAGCACTCGCATAGTACAGAACATCCACAGGACACCTACAGTAGACTTACAGTACAGTACAGTACAGCACTCGCACAGTGCAGAACATCTACAGGACACCTACAGTAGACTTACAGTACAGTACATTACAGTACAGCACAGTACAATGCACCTACAGTACAGTACAGTATTAAAGTACAGTGCAGTACAGCACACTGCAATACAGTACAGTAAAGTGCAGTACACCTGCAGTGCAGTACACCTACAGTGCAGTACACCTACAGTGCAGTACACCTACAGTGCAGTGTAGTGCAGTACAGTACAATGTGATACAGTACAGCACTCGCACAGTACAGAACATCTACAGGACACCTACACTAGACTTACAATACAATACAGTACAGTACAGCACTCGCACAGTACAGAACATCTACAGGACACCTACAGTAGACTTACAGTAGACTTACAGTAGACTTACAGTAGACTTACAGTAGACTTACAGTAGACTTACAGTACAGTACAGTACAGTACAGTACAGTACAGTACAGTACAGTACAGTGACCAAGGATGACATAGAGTCAGGTTGTGCAGAGGGACATGAGAGAGTGGTCTAAAAAGGGAGGATGTGCAAGAGAGAGAAGTGGAGGAAACTGCTGTCGGCAGCCACTGGCTAACCCCTGCATAAGCAGGGAAAATGGCCACAAAACTCGGAGCGTTGTTGTAATTCCCTGTTGTTGTTTTCATTTTAGATATTAGGTACCTCATCTGGTTGGGCCTACTTGATGTCATTTAGTATAGTTCCTGCTGTAATTCAAGTCCTTACTTTACCATTCTGTCCCTCCAGTCCAAGATATCTACTCATTAAATTACATAAAGAGTCTCTTGCTAGACAAGGTACATGTATGTCTGCTTAGTATGATATTTACTGTTAAAGAAAAAACATATATTATATGGATATAGCAAGGTGAAAAGGTTGTGGACTGCTGAGATTTTTAGGAACAAAATACTGCAATTTATATTGATGCACCTGTTGCCCCTGAAAGTCCACAAATCTTTTGTTTTGTTAATCATTACTATTAATTGTACAGCATGGTTGAGTGATTGAACCCCCCTGGCCTGCATGTATTTTAACCAAAGATTCTAACTGAGGGTTCCTCGAAACCATACCCATATTTTAACCTTTTGTCATTGTATGATTTTGGATAGAACTAAGAAAGCTTCAAGGAAGTTATAATATTGAACAAGTCATTGCAGAAATGAAGGTAACGTATAAATACTAGTTTTACCCACTGATATATCTGTAAGGTACAGATTTCCATTGTTTTTGTTGGGTTTACAGTTATGGTATAACATTTAACAATTATTCACCGAAGGCGAGGTGAATATCGGTGTATATTAACCGAGATGAAGTCAAGGTTACCATTCACCGATATTCACTGAGCCTGAGGCGAATAATTGTTTTAGTATAAATACACATTTTCATACTTTTAGGAACAGCATTTTCTTTAAAATTGTTAATTTCCTCTTCTGTCATTGACAAACTGGCTGGTGGCCATTTTGAATAAATGCTTTGGGTGATTATTGGGAATTAATGTGAGGTAGCACGACCAATCATTGCACAAGATTTTCTACAATCACCTGTGTATTTATACTAAAACACAATATTACAAAAAACATAAAGGGAAATCATAGACTGCTAAAGTTTGTAAAGAACTAATACTTCCAAGGCAACTAAATTTTCTAATTAAAATAGTGTAATAAAAGTAGCGTGCTGCGTAGGCAGTGTAGAAACAACAATCGAAATATAGTAAGGTTAGATATACTGCCGAAACAGAGAACGTAGGAGTCTAACGTTTTGAGTGAAGGCCCTTCATCAGAGAGAAACGTAAAGAGTGTAAACAAACAACGAGCTTATATACGAAAGGTAATCATGTGACCAAAAATAAGCCAATCAGATAAAAATGACAATAACAAACTGATAATGAGATGTGAAAAATTAGCCAATCAAATCAAAATAACAATAACAAATCGATAATGAGATGCGAAAGACATTTGCTATTCATACCGTCGATGAGCAAGAAGGAGAGAAGGAGGGGGTGTAAAAAGAATAAGCTGAGAGTAAAAATAAATAAATATATAAAGTGAAAACGCCGTTTCTAATTAAATACTGATTCATTTGACTACTGGCTATATCAAGCTCGGACTCTGAAGTTGGTTAGTAAACTTGGCAAGCTCAATCACCTTGTTTTTCAAGTTACTCTGTCACTGTAATTATGGTTTCAGTTACTATGGTAAATAATTATTTCTGGTGCTTAATTATACTGTATTACACATTACAATGGAATTTATATTTTAGTTGGAGAAAGAATATGAAGGTGAAGACAGTCACTTATCAGTGTGGCAGTTACTCAAGTCCAAATCACTCCGTTTCGCTCTCCTTTTAAGTGTAGTGTTACAAATGTCCCAGCAGTTTAGTGGCATCAACACTGTAAGTAGTTGAATTATGTACGTACTTAGTATTAAGAAATAAAATTAATGTTACTGTAGTGTGTACATTATTGTATTGGCATCAACACTGCCTATACTTCCTGATATGACATGATATAGGGTAATTGAGGGTAAAATAATAAAGCTAGACCATGTTTGGCCAGCTCATGCAAGTTCAGTTTAATGACTTATTAACCCACTTCTGGCTAGGTTGACTATATATATATATATATATATATATATATATATATATATATATATATATATATATATATATTATATATAACTACAGACAGTACCGTTTCGGCCTTTTGGGCCTCATCAGTGTAGTGCTGATGAGCAGGATGAAGGTAACTGCTATTCACAGTCACCTTTGGTGCCTCACAAATTGTGGGACATCAAAAACCATGCCAGAGCACTCAAACTGCAAGCAGTGAGCGTATGCACAATGCGTAAGCAGCCATGGATATATATATATATATATATATATATATATATATATATATATATATATATATATATATACACCTGTACTGAAGCCAGTGGCTGAATTATGAAGGATGCAGATCAACATTGCCGTGTTGAGGCATATGAAAGGCACTCCACCATGGATCACAGCTCAAAGCCCAGGAGAGATCAACTACAACTCTACTCATGAGTTCCAAGCTTGACAGTGGGCTCATTCCCAAGTGCTCACCCATCCAAGTACTAACCCGGACTTCACCTTCTTTTCTGCTAAGGTTTTTTACTACTCCACATCAACATTTAATAAAGCTCATATCTCAAACCCTGATGAAGCAACTTGTGGGTTTGGTGTGGTTTCCGTTGTAATGGTTGGAGTCTCGGTAAGCATTTAATGGCAAATCCCTCAATAGCATGCAATTACTATAATAATTACAGTACTTTGAATTAATTCATGTTGCCTAGGTTTTTTTGGTTGAAAGGTGGGGTCGACGTAGTCTAATGCTTATTGGCCTAGGTGGAATGTTTCTTTTCTATGGCTTGATGACAGTTGGGTTTGCACTGGAGGTACAGTATAGCTTTTCTGAAGAGATATTGGGGTTTGGTACCCAGGTGTTTAGTACCCAGGGGTTTGATCCCAGGAGGTTTCTACCCAAAGGTTTGATACCCAGAGTTTAACAGATGTTTGTTGGACGTTCATCAAGCTCAATTACTCAGAAAAGATCCCAGATAGTGTTTGAATCTGCAAAACTTCTGATGGCCGGTTAGACTCTCTAACCATTGAGCCACTGAGGCTCAGATGGAGAGCTAAGGTTGCAAATTCATAGTCATACAGTACTGCTCAGAAATAACCTAACAGTGTGGTTGAGGTTGAGGTTAAGTTAAATAGATAGAAATGGTAATAAACTTTAGTAAAGCACAATTAAATTATCTAGTAATACAGAAAACAGTCCATGTTTTGATTCATAGTGATTTAGAGACAGTTTAACTAACACTGAACAGAGTTATATTACGATTAAGCTGAGGTTAAACCTAGGTTTGACCTCGTTTTTTGTTAGGTTATTTCTGAGCAGGACTGCATGTCCTATGAATTTGCAATCTTAGCTCTCCATCTGAGCCTCAGTGGCTCAATGGTTCAAACATCCAACCAGTCATTAGGTTCAAACCCTGTCTGGGAGTAATTGAGTTTGACACTTTGACAAACATCCAACAAACATCTGTTACATTACACCAAGCTCGCAAACATACCACATGCACTACATGTATATGTACAACTTCTCATATCCAGAATTTGATACCCAAGGGTTTATAATGTACAGAGTACATGACAAGCTCAAAAATTTTAAACTTTTAATTACACAGCCACAGTTAATAGACTAGCTTAGACTGACTTGTAATAATTATTTTTTTTGTAGGATAAACATGAGAATATGAAGTATTTATCAGTTGTCTGCACATTTCTTTTGCTAACATTTTTCCAAATTGGGCCTGGTAGGTCATTTCATGCTACCATTTATATTTTTTAATTCATTACTTTAGCTGTGGTTAGCACACATGACTTTCACCTCTGTGACCTGGGTTCAATTCCTTGGTCGCATGTGAGAAGAGTGCTTCCAGTTTGACTCTACCAAACATCGCAGGTTTCCTCCAGGTACTCCGGTTTCCTCCTGTAGAAACACTGGACCAATGAGGGATGGCCCTTACTGGACCTCTAGGGAGAACAGTTAGCTTTTAACTGATAGAGATATCCAGTATAAATAAGATTAGTTTAGTTTAGCTGTGTTATTACTGCTAAAAATGGGAAACTTTCAATCTTTTACAGGACCTATTCCATGGTTTATGATGGCTGAGTTGTTTGCTCAAGGCCCTCGCCCTGCGGCTACAAGTATAAGTGGAGCTGTAAATTGGTTTACAAACTTTATTGTTGCAATAACATTTCCATCCATTCAGGTAACATTAAATTATGTACACTGTATTAAAATCTACTTGAAGATTTGATAACTTGACTACATGCAATTATTTGTCAATGACTATGTTGTCCCCAGGGTGGGGAATTGTCTTTTCTCATGTGCCTGGGGGTTGGGAATATGCAGTTTAGTAATAAAAAATATACAAATCCTCGGGGGTGCCCGGGGGGATGGTCACAGCAAGAATTAAACCATGCAATGGGTATCGGTTAATAGGGAGGGGTTGAACTGTAACCAACTCAGGGGCGGATTTAACGTTAGTCAAACAAGTCAAACGACTAAGGTGAAAAAAGGCGCAGAAAAAAAATCTCTTTTTATAGTTTTCCCGTATATTCACTGCTGCACTCTACAAGACTATCCAAGTCCATAATATCTAGTTACTCTAGGATACGCACGCAGCGCCGTGTAAACGGAGCGCGGCTTAGCTTTGTTCTTCATCTTGCCTGATTTGTGCTATTGTATTAGCTGCGGTGATTGGCTAAATACCTAAAACGAATTCTATTACGCTCGTTCATTGGTTTGCCTGATTTCGTTGTCTTTTTTGCCTGATTTGGACCATTATATGACTTATTCTCATTGGTTGAATTTTCACAGAAGCTCTTTATCATGAACATTGATTGGTTGGCGGCGTTTTACTTTGTAGTTCTTGCCTGGTCTGCCGACTGATCTGCTGTCGAGACTGCCGATTCTGCCGAACATAAATTATGTATACTAAGAGTCAGACTGGGAGAGCTCTTTCAGTTTCGAACACATTTCGAACATGACTTTACAAACGTGATAGAAAGTTTAGTATTCACTTCAATTAAACAGCAGTGATGATTCAATTGTCCCGATCAGTAGGTAAGTTTAACGTTAAGCCTTTGGTTGTCAGTCGCCAAATATTATCGACACTGGCTAACGCCAGAAGGTATTACTCGTCAAAGGATTCTCAGAGTCTTGGCAGTCAGACTCAAACGGTTCAGAGCCTATCGCGGTAACTAATCCTTTGATTATCAAACGCGTATATTATAATAATAGTCTTATATATAGATGCGACGTTTATAATATTATTCTGTTCTGGCTGAATGACTGTATGGGTTAGTAAATTTGATAGCGCTTGCGAATGTGAATTATTTAAATGTCTGTAGTGTTAGTTCTGCGTAAATATTGCACAACATGAGAACACATTAGTTTTGTTTGGTTGCCTCGTGTACCTCTTGATGTTTCTCACACGACTAGATCCTACCCTCAGTGGCCTGGAATATCATTCAAAATATCTAAAGTGCTTAATGATTTTGGTAACATGATTCTTTGATCTTGTCATATGAATGTGTTTATGTGTACGTTCCGATGTTATTCAGGATCTCCATCGGGGGGGGGGGGGCATACGTAGCAGCTACCTAAGATTCGATTTATTGGATTTTCCCCCGTTATTTTCTATAATTTTAAATGTATTTGCATAATAAAACGTCCACTTTATCCCTAAATTTATTTGACACCTTCCAGGTTTGATAAAACGCGCTATTGAAAACACGATTTAAAACTTTTAAATCTTTCCCCAAAGTACTGTCAGAATGCAGGAAATGCCATTTCAGAGGTCCAAATTTCAAAAATTTTCCGGGGGGCATGCCCCCGGACCCCCCTAACCATGCTTTGACTAAGGTGGAAAAAATTCTAGATCCGCCCCTGCAACTGGCTATCTAACTAAACTAACCAACTTAAACTAAGTAACTAACTTGAACGAACTATTAAATCATAGCCATAAACCATTTAGTAAAATGGAGCTGCTCCGTTTAGAGAGCACGCAAATAATTTCCAAACTACAGGTCATATAAAAGACCGCACCGTGTCGACTATCTGACAGCAAATATTTAGTTCTTTGACTTTCAACGTTTGAAAATATAGTTAATAAACAACTTACCTTTCTAACTTTAATCTTTCCTCATCGTTTTAGTCGTTGTTGTATCCATACGTCTTTATTGTATTCATGGTTCTCATCGTTGGCTTTTGGCTTTTTATTTACGTTTTCGTCCCCGAAACCAAAGGGAAAACATTTGAAGAGATCTCAAAGGATCTTCATACTTCCTTTGAACATTCAGTGAACGCAGATTAAGGAAGAATTCACGGTAAAAGTGCAGAAAAACGACGATTTTGAAGAGTTCAGTAAACTGGAATGCCCAAAGAATGGCCGCCATGATGGATTTTTCCCGCCAAAAGTAAACTCGTTCCCAGTACTTTAAGTGTGTTCTTTTGGGTTTCCGCTGACCGAATAGAGGCAGACTCACAATATTGCCCTGTTTAATATTTATCATAATTTATATTTTACTATAATTTGTTTTATCATAATTTATTCCCAAGTTTTTGTGTCAACTCCGGGGATCCATTGAAGAAAAATCCTTGGCGACTTGTACATTTGATGACAGTCCTTTGCGCGCAGTAAATATTGTTCCTTGCAGAATTATTGGATCTAAAATGATCAACTTTGATAGGAATGAAGTTCTTGCTTACTTAATCCACTTTGCATGATAAGCAATGTTTAGTTGCTATTTGAGCTGATTTGTGGTTGCAAAGCATTGCGGTTAAATGTACCGCCGCCATCTTTTTCGGTACCGTCAATTATAAGCGCCGTCTTTTTTTTCGGTACTAACTACGACCGGTTTTCCACTTTTCTAGCTATCCATAGAAAAATATAATTTAAAGTGACCCTAACCTCGAAATTTTTTATTGTCTTATTTGGAAGAACTTTTAAAATGATAAACTAACTTCTTTTGGAAGATTTTCGCTTTTTCGCTTTGTTTTTGAGATATTTTGTTTGATATGCAAATGTCTGGAATTACGTCACACATGCATAATGACTTATCAGAGAATGTTATATATCTTTGCGTTCATCAAATAAAAACACTAAAGTATGAATAACATGTGTGCGTGTTTCCCCCACAACACGAAACTTCTCGATTTTAAAAGATTTCGTTCGAGAATGAAAGAGATACACAAACTTCTTTGATAAGTCATTATGCATGTGTGACGTAATTCCAGACATTTGCAAATCAAACAAAATGAAATATCTCAAAAACAAACCGAAAAAGCGAAAATCTTCCAAAGAAGTTACTTTATCATTTTGAAAGTTCTTCCAAATAAGACAATAAAAAATTTCGAGGTTAGGGGCACTTTAAGAACTGATAATTGGGTCGTATTTAAGTGGGAATATTTAATAGATACTGTATGATTTCCCTGGTTACAATATTCACATGAGATTACATTCCCTCAACTTTAGCAGAAGGAAAGGACATGAAGATGAAACTTTAGTTAATGATAATATTAAAGAATTCCTTATCAAAAAGTGACAAAAATAAAATATATAAAAATCCCAAAGATGAGATAGGCATTTTAATAATGAAATGTGGTGTAAGATTAAAAATAAAAACAAAGAAAATCAGAAGTCTACGAATGTTTGGGTTTTTTTTGAATTAAAAATTGTTAGGAAGAAGGGAGGGACTAAAGTCCAGGGTTTCTACGGTCCTTGAAATTTCTGTCCAGGGGTGTCGGAACCGGGGGATGGGGGTGTGCCCCCTCCACTTTTTTTTTTGGGGGGGGCAGAATATGTTTCCCCCCCCCCCCACACACACACACACTTTTTAACAAGGCCAGTAAAGTTATGATTAACAAAATCAATAACCCCAGCTAACCCACGACTTTGAATACAGATATAATAAAGAAATTTGAATGCAGATATTCAATGTCCGGAAAAGTGTTGTCTTTTGAGTATTTTATAACGGTTTTGGACCTTTAGAATTCTGTAAATCCTTGTCCTAAAATGCAGGAAATGGCATTTCAGAGACTCTAGATTTCAAAATTTCCCGGGGGGTACGTCCCCGGACCCCCCTAAAAAGTCGCTCCCCCCTTTTAGTGTCGCTCCCACGCCCCTCTCTCCTCCGCAGAGGTTAAATTTCGGAGATTGGAGGTTTCGGGGGTCGTCGGAGATGCTCGGAGGCGTCAGCTGGACGTAAGTAGTGCGGGCGAAACTAGTCCAACGGCCCGCACTCCTTATGTCCAGCTGACGATTTCGACGCCTGCGGAGGAGAGAGCCGACGCCCCTGTTTCTGTCAAAAATAAAGTGGCAACGTTTAAACCTTATATTCATTTTAATGTCTGATATTTTACACGACGCCACGCGCCCCAGCAAAAACATTTCTGAATCACAGTTCCGTTGGCAGTATTATTTACAATCTAATTGATAAAAATTAAGTGGCCACTCCATAAGTGGTCTATAAGGGAGACGAGTGTTGGATTGAAAAATTATTAGGATAAATCAGTTACTATTAAATAGTTTGCCTACGTCAGAAACATCATTTAAACACTTAATTTATTACACTCTTAATTTTTGGTCTAACTATAAATTAATCGAGTTTTATACAAGTGTCTTCAAATGACTTAAAAACACGGCCAAGTCCGAATAGGCGAGTTTCAGGGTGTTGCGCGCGCATAATTTTTCAAAACAACTGGCAAGCTCCACTCAAAGTAAACATACTGTTTAAATTAACAAAGTATAGATACAGTTTCTGGATGTTTAACACTGTTATTCTGCTGTTGTTGGCTCGCTAGCAAGTCTGTTTGCCATTGCTTACTTTGTGGGGAGCCCGGCAAGAGCCCGCCAATTTCTTTGCAAAACGATGCGCGCGCAACACCCTGAAACTCGCCTATTGAAGGCCTTTGAATGAATGAATTCTATGGAGTAACACATTTTCCATATATGACATCACATAACACGTCATATACGACATCATACTATGTCAGATATGACGTCACATTAATTTCAAATATGACATCATATATCACATACATGACGTCATATGACATCTACATGACGTCATATACGCCATACATGACGTCATATGACATATTTGACGTCATAACATGTGACACCCTATGACGTCATGTAAAATATACCTGACGTCATGTGACATATATAATGTCATTTATGACGTCATATGACGTCACATATGATGTGAAATATAACATGCCCACATGTCATGTCAAACACATGTCATCTATACGGTAGTTATCATGGTTACGCTTTTATGTAGCGCCTGCACACCTTCCACTTCGCTGGAGGTATGTTCAAGTGAAGTGGACGAGTTCGTCATCGGCTTAGTGCTACACGTGTGTCCACGCGCGTAGCGTTGAAGTCGATACTGGTCAGCGGAATTACGTTTCCACAATGTATCCTGGTCAGGTGAAGCTCTGTTCGCGTTAATCCCATAATCTGATGCGCATGCTTTCAGTTTAGTTTTAGGGGGGTAAGGAAAAGTGTTCGTCGCGGGCTCAGGTTCCGCGTCGCCATCAGGCTCACGGAGCTTGGCCCACGTGGTGTCCAGGTCTGCGTAATCCTTGCTGATTTCTTTAAAAGAATCCTTATATTGAGGGCCATCCTCACAGCCACTCCCCTCACCACGTGTTTCGAGATCGGCCACGCCCTCAAGCTGGGACCTACCGCAGTCCGCACTCGAGTTATTCTGGTCGTCCAAACCAAGCTGCATTTGCAACAGATCAGAAATCTCCGCATAAGGATGAAGATCAAAGTCCTGCGGAGGATACATTGGTTGTTCGTACAAACCATCATCCAGAGGGCAAGAATTTCTTGTATTTCCAGAAACAGCTTCAGTACCCCCCGTCTCGTCAGGAAGCGGCTCTGAGAAACTTCTTTGAACCTGCCAACGTTTCTTCGGCAGAACTGGTGGAGTGTCAGAGTTGGTTGTATTCATTGCAGAGTGAAAACCACCCCCCGGGGTATCAGTGTCTATGTTCTCGTAAATTTCATTACTCAAGGCTTCCGCTGCCGTCCTCGTCTCCCAGCAACCAGAGTCAACAGCTGACGTCATCTTTTTCTGGAACCTCGCGCGTGACGTCACAGCGTTCGATACGGGGGGAGTGGGCAGTCCTCTCACGGTCGAGAAGCTGCTTGCTTTCTTACCAATTCTCAATTCTGGACAAAGCCTTTTTAGATCTGCTTCGGGAAGGCTCCAACAACGGCCATTCCCAGGAAGGCATATCCCAGCAGCCTTCAGTTTGCGACTACCTTTCCGACGCGGTGGGAGGCATGGGGGCGATTTGTTTCCGTTGCTATGGTTACTATCCAGTGACGTTCGACTATTCTTCACACCAAAGTTTTCATTAGTGAAACATAACGTTCCCTCGTTTACGTAAAGTGAATTCGGCGATGAGGGATCCATCCTGATCACAGGGACTCCATGGGATCTAACAGGTTCGTTCATGTACTCGTAGGCCGCACCAGAGTTCACGTTTTCGTAAGGGTGACCAGGTTGTGCTCTGTAACCATGGTTACCTATCACGCCTTGCTTGGCTGGTAGAGGTGGACGCGGATCAGAAACAAGAACACGGACTGCAGACCCCTCGTGGTCAGACGAACCTCCGCTGCAACGCCGCTGACCAAAGTTTGAGTTGGATTGCGGGCTCCCACCGGAGGTGCGTTGGGCGAACTGTTGAAGAGGTGACGGGATATATGTTCCTGGAATATTGGCACCCTGTGACATCATTTGCCTGCACCAGGCCTGGTTACTCGCACCTGGTATGGCAATAGCGTGACTTCCAGTCATGGGTTCGTAGTCCTGTGACATATAAGTATCTCGGTTGCTATAGTAACCGGAATCGGCGCAGCTTCGTGTGTGTGGAGGGACCATGCCACTGTAGTTAGAAGCGAAACTGTCACGACTTGCCAACGACGACGTCTCGAGAGTATTTACTGAGCATGCGTCGTTCAACTTGTCGTCAGCATCTGTTTGTTCACTGGGACCTAAAGTACAAGATAAATTCTCATTTAATTGGGTTGCTAGGAGACTACGTTGCTAGGAGACTACGTTGCTAGGAGGTTAGGTTTCTAAAAGGCAAAGTTGCTAAGAGACTAGGTTACCAAGAGACTAGGTTGCTAAGAGACTTGGTTGCTAGGAGACTACATTACTAAGATACTAGGTTGCTAAGATACTACGTTGCTAGGAGACTAGGAGACTGAGGTTACTAGGAGACTAGGTTGCCAGGAGACTAAGTTGCTACGAGACTAGGTTGCTAGGAGACTAGGTTGCTAGGAGACTAGGTCGCTAGGTTGCTAGGAGACTAGGTTGCTAGAAGACTAAGGTTGCTAGGAGACTAGGTTGCTAAGAGACTAGGTTGCTAGGAGACTAAGTTGCTACGAGACTAGGTTGCTAGGAGACTAGGTTGCTAAGAGACTTGGTTACTAGGAGACTAAGGTTGCTAGGAGTCTAGGTTGCTAGGAGACTAGGTTGCTAGGATACTAGGTTGCTAGGAGACTGGGTTGCTAGGAGACTAGGTTACTAGGAGTTGCTAGGAGACTACGTTGCTAGGAAACTAGGTTGCTAAGAGACTGGGTAAGAACTTGCCTCGATTTTCACCCTCCATGTCATTTAACGGGATTAGCGACGAAGGTAAATTCAGCGGATGTTGCTTTCCTACAACTTGCCTATATAAAAAAAAACCCAAAAATCTTATTTTAGAAAAGCTAAGGATATAAAGCTACGCCGCAGGCTATTATAAGACCTGTGATCTTTTAAATAAGTTGAGTAACCTGTTAGTCACACTGATCAGCCTATTGTTTTGGTATATACGTCGACTTTCGATCACAATTTATATTCTTGTATTAGTAATCGATTGTTTTTTTATTAATCAATTCATTTTCAACATAAAGAACCATATTTATCAATTTAAAGTGGTTCTGTGATGAACATATTGTTGGTAATGCTTCTTCATTATCCTAAAGATGTTTTTGACCTTATTCAAAAATGGCCGCCGAATCAGAATTCTTTTATGTGCTTATAAATTAGCCCTTATGACCTCGTTTTAAAGTAAAAATTATTTTGAATTTCACACATGAAAACGAGTTCATAAGGGCTAATTTATATGTATATAAAAGAATTTTAATTCGGCGGCCATTTTTGAATAAGGTCTATGGTTGTTGGTAATTGTGCAAATTTTCATTTCGAAAATCCCCAAAACAAAGTAGTATTTTACGAGCAAGGTTGGATGTTGGAGCGCCGCCATTAAATTGGCCGTGTTTGAGAAGAATGAGTTGAGGAGAACTTATGACGTCATAGACTCAACAAAAACAAAAGATCATTGTTGTTGTCAACAAAAGGGTCATTAATAATTGTCAGTTGTTTGCTGTACAAGCTGTGTTAGTTAGTAATACTCAGAAAAACTCTGAGCTCTAAGCGGGACTCGAACCCACAACCTTCTGAATGCTAGCCAGACGCTCTAACCATTGAGGACTGGGGGACAGTCTAAGGTATAAATACCTTAATTAACCTTACTCCGCTATCTGAGTTCTAGTGGCTCAATGGTTAGAGCGTCTGGCTAGCATTCAGAAGGTTGTGGGTTCGAGTTCCGTTTAGAGCTCAGAGTTTTTCTGAGTATTACTAACTAACACAGCTTGTACAGCAAACAACTAACAATTATTACTAACATCAAGCTGCAATTTCTGAAACTAACTAAAAGGGTCATTGTTGTTATGATGCCATAAGCTTCCCCGACTCATTCTTCTCAAGCTCGGCCACTTTAATGGCGGCGCTCCAAAATACAAACTTCACATGTAAAATACAACCTTTTCTTCAGCGAATTTTGAAATGAAACTTAGCACGATTTTAGCAACTACCATAACATCTTTTGGATTATGCAAAAAACATTGCCAACAATACTTTCATCAGAGAACAACTTTAAAAAGAAATCAGGAGGGATTTCTGTTGGGACGTGTTTTAAGACACCTACTGCAAAGCCACTCTACGCACCTCTCGATTGACATAACAGTTCCCCAGTCCGCTGACTCGCCGTCGCCACGGTGAGCACAATGTGAAAATGAATTATCCAAGGGCGGACTGATATCTTTGACTTTAACAACTCTAGATTGTCGATAATTGGTAGAAATAAAGAAAAGCCTATCACAAAAGGTTCTTTTCATTGAAATTCAAATTCAATTTCACACGGTGTGAGAAATGTATGCATAAGTTTGAAAAATACGTATAGTACATTTGCAATCAATAATCAAGGTATATTTGCAATCAATAATCAAAGTGCATTAGCAATCAATATAATCAAAGTGAATTTGCAATCAATAATCAAAGTGCATTTGCAATCAATAATCAAAGTGCATTAACAATCAATATAATCAAGGTATATTTGCAATCAATAATCAAAGTGCATTAACAATCAATATAATCAAAGTATATTTGCAATCAATAATCAAAGTGCATTTGCAATCAATAATCAAAGTGCATTTGCAATCAATAATCAAAATTCGAGTGCCATGAATTGATAATTCCAAAGAAAATCTTAATTTCTCAAAAACGAAGTGATATATATGGAAGAGTTGTAAACGTAAAAGTAGTAGATGGCGTATAATAGCGTACGGCGGCGTATGGTGGCGTATGGTGCCGTGTGTTGGCGTATGGTGGTGATGGCGCCGTGTGCTGGCGTATGGTGCCGTGTGTTGGCGTATGATGGTGACGG
The DNA here is from genome assembly GCA_964035015.1 of Corallium rubrum. Lineage (NCBI taxonomy): Eukaryota > Metazoa > Cnidaria > Anthozoa > Scleralcyonacea > Coralliidae > Corallium > Corallium rubrum. The sequence continues at coordinate 9,069,561 of OZ036006.1, forward strand.
TGGCGTGTGCTGGCGTATGGTGGCGTATGGTGGTGATGGTGGCGTGTGCTGGCGTATGGTGGTGATGGTGGCGTGTGCTGGCGTATGGTGGCGTGTGCTGACGTATGGTGGTGACGGTGGCGTGTGCTGACGTATGGTGGTGACGGTGGCGTGTGCTGACGTATGGTGGTGATGGTGGCGTGTGCTGGTGTATGGTGGCGTGTGCTGGCGTATAGTGGTGATGGTGGCGTGCTGGCGTATGGTGGTGATGGTGGCGTGTGCTGGCGTATGGTGGTGATGGTGGCGTGTGCTGACGTATGGTGGTGACGGTGGCGTGTGCTGACGTATGGTGGTGATGGTGGCGTGTGCTGGTGTATGGTGGCGTGTGCTGGCGTATAGTGGTGATGGTGGCGTGCTGGCGTATGGTGGTGATGGTGGCGTGTGCTGGCGTATGGTGGTGATGGTGGCGTGTGCTGGCGTATGGTGGTGTGTGCTGGCGTATGGTGGTGACGGTGGCGTGTGCTGGCGTATGGTGGTGTGTGCTGGCGTATGCTGGCGTATGGTGGTGTGTGCTGGGGTATGATGACGTGTACTGCCGTATGGTGGTGTATAATGACGTATTAGATAAGAACACGGCTTTCAGCCAATCACCACGTGCATTTTACAAAACGTTATTTAGTATAATTATTATAGAACAAACAACAAATACATACTTGGGTCGTGATCGAGAACCTGTCCTCCTAATCACATTGCGGTGAACTAAAATAATATAAATAATTTAAAGACAGACAGTTAATAAAAACAATTAAAAATATATCACAATTTCTAATAGACAATTAAACAGATTTCTGCTATTTGACTAACTCCGTAATTCCGCATTCCAATCGCTCTATTTCACGTTCCCGACCGCTCACGACAGCTCCCGACCATTCACGACAACTCACGATAGTTCACGACCGTTCCCGACCACGACTGTTTACGACCGCTCACGAGAATAGTCATATATATATATATATATATATATATATATATATATATATATATATATATATATATATATATATATATATATATTAAAATTCACTAGAGGTATTATCTTTACCTTGGCCACTTGGAAAGTAACCCACTTGTCGTGTTCTTTTGTTTTGTCCCTTTGCAAAGTCTTTACCCAGTCTGCACCTGATATAAACAAGATGAGGTGAGATGAATCCAAGACGAGGATTGAACCGTAACCTTCGGTATACGGGTCTGACATTAACTAGTTAAAAGCTACTAGGACTAATGTATAGGCATACTTGACCGAGGTTATTACAGAGAGTGTAAAAAAGTAGAGTGTTGTGTAGGCAGTGTTTTAGATAGAGCAAAGTCAAAAGATGGTAAACTGCTGAGAATAGTTTTAATAACGAAATACTGACGTTTCAAGCAAAGCCCTTCATCAGAGTAAAATGTAGAGTGCTGTGTAGGCAGTGTTTTAGATAGAGCAAAGTCAAAAGATGGTAAACTGCTGAGAATAGTTTTAATAACGAAATACTGACGTTTCAAGCAGAGCCCTTCATCAGAGTAAAATGTAGAGTGCTGTGTAGGCAGTGTTTTAGATAGAGTAAAGTGAAAAGATGGTAAACTGCTGAGAATAGTTTTGATAACGAAATACTGACGTTTCAAGCAGAGCCCTTCTTCAGAGTAAAAACTAGAGTGCTGTGTAGGCAGTGTTTTAGATAGAGTAAAGTGAAAAGATGGTAAACTGCTGAGAATAGTTTTGATAACGAAATACTGACGTTTCAAGCAGAGCTCTTCATCATAGTAAAAACTAGAGTGCTGTGTAGGCAGTGTTTTAGATAGAGCAAAGTGAAAAGATGGTAAACTGCTGAGAATAGTTTTGATAACGAAATACTGACGTTTCAAGCAGAGCCCTTCATCAGAGTAAAAAGTAGAGTGTTGTGTAGGCATTGTTTTAGATAGAGCAAAGTGAAAAGATGGTAAACTGCTGAGAATAGTTTTGATAACGAAATACTGACGTTTTAAGCAGAGCTCTTCATCAGAGTAAAAACTAGAGTGCTGTGTAGGCAGTGTTTTAGATAGAGCAAAGTGAAAAGATGGTAAAGTGCTGAGAATAGTTTTAATAACGAAATACTGACGTTTCAAGCATGCAGAGCCCTTCATCAGAGTAAAATGTGGGGTTATTTGGAGTTACTTCCGGTATTTTTAAAGTAATAGTGCCCAGAGGAGTGGTGGCACAGTGGTTAGTGCACGTGCCTTTCATGCAGTTATCTGATTAAAAAATTTCACCTTGGCCGCATGTGAGAAGAGTGCTTCCAGTTTGACTCTACCAAACACCACAGGTTTCCTCCGGGTACTCCGGTTTCCTCCTGTAGTAACACTGGACCAATGAGGGTGGGCCCTTACTGGACCTCTGAGGATAACAGTTTAGATATAACTGATAGAGTTATCCAGTATAAATAAAGTTAGTTTAGAGTTAGTTCTCGATTTTGTCAGTGTTAAGTTGTTAGCCAGTACTATTGTTTAGTTAAGTATATAGTTAGTAGCTTGGTAAGAAGTTTTCAGTTTGCTATAGTCTGTATTAAAAACCAAGAAAATAATCCCGAGTTTATGACTGACTTACTTCCACGCCATAACCGTAATGGAGTCGCCAGATTTTGAAGACAGTTTCTCAGAGTTTTCATCAGCTTCCAGATCAAACAAGACCAGCACTTCCTCTGGCATAGCCTAAGAACATAAGAATAACAAGAAATCATGGTTAATAAATAATATTATTATATGGCTGGGTTTGATTTCCGGTCAGTACGCAAAACGACGCACGCTGATTGGTTCCTTAGAGGTCGGGATTTTACGATACTGACCGACCGGTCAATACGCTTTTTTCTCGGCCCTGCAAGTTTTGGCGGGAACATTTCTGAGTTGATTTGAATACGAATAAAAGAGAAATAGGTAACTTTATTCAAATATTCTGAACAATAAAATGTGTTGGAACATCACTGCTGGTTTTCTTTAAAGCTGTTTATCTAAAAACACGACAAATAAACGCCGACCTGGTGTAAATAAGAAGGCCAAGAAGCGACACGAAAAAGTCAACAGGTAAGGTAAACAGTATACTCCGAAGACGAAAACAACGCTCGAAGCTTAAAAATAGAATGAACATATAATAAATTCCTTATCAACCTCGTTTGCTCGGTCTGTACTGGAAAGCATTTGCCCTCGGTTTTATCGTACAAACCTCGCTCCTTCGTCGCTCGGTCTGTACAAAAACCTCAGGCAAATATTTTCCCGTACAGACCTCGCACTCGGTTAATAAGTCTTTACTACCCACTCGAAAATAGGATAATGAATTGTAACGGAAAGATGGTATTGTATAGCTATATAGTATGCCTAGCACATTTACAAGTACCACTCTCAGTGTCGCTTACATCTCATGTGCAAACGCTACCACTTAGGAGCACATATGACTATGAATTTACAACCTTAGCTCTCCATCTGAGCCTCAGTGGCTCAATGGTTAGAGCGTCTAACTGGTCATTAGAAGGTTGCAGGTTCGAACCCTGTCTGGGGCTCAGAAATCTTTTCTGAGTAATTGAGCTTGACCAACGTCTACCAAACGTCTGTTCCTTGACACCAAGTCTTCACAACAGTCCTTACCTGTTGCAAGCTCTCTTTAATACACGAAAACTTTGATCTGTCTTTTGGTTTGTGAGCCCAACAGTGTTCAATAAGCAGTGAAAACATCTGATCAGGACAATGATTTGGTTTGCTTGGTCTACCACAACAAGGTTCGTCTACAATATCCAAAATCTACAAGCACAAGAAAAAATACTCGTATATTGTCATTCATTATAAACCACGTAACAATTAACGAGTATAAACGAGTACAATGGAGTGGAGTAGAGTGGAGTGGAGTACAGTGGAGTGGAGTGGACTGGAGTGGACTGGAGTGGACTGGACTGGAGTGGATTGGATTGGAGTGAAGTGAAGTGAAGTGAAGTGAAGTGAAGTGAAGTGAAGTGAAGTACAGTGGAGTGAAGTGAAGTGAAGTGAAGTGAAGTGAAGTGAAGTGGAGTGGAGTGAAGCGAAGCGGAATGGAGTGGAGTGAAGTGAAGTGGAGTGGAGTGAAGTGAAGTGGAGTGGAGTGGAGTGGAGTGGAGTGGAGTGAAGTGTGAAGTGAAGTGAAGTGAAGTGAAGTGAAGTGAAGTGAAGTGGAGTGGAGTGGAGTGGAGTGGAGTGGAGTGGAGTGAAGTGAAGTGTGAAGTGAAGTGAAGTGTGTGAAGTGAAGTGAAGTGAAGTGAAGTGAAGTGAAGTGAAGTGAAGTGGAGCGGAGTGAAGTGGAGTGGAGAGAAGTGAAGTGAAGTGAAGTGAAGTGAAGTGAAGTGAAGTGAAGTGAAGTGAAGTGAAGTGAAGTGAAGTGAAGTGAGAAGTGAAGTGAAGTGAAGTGAAGTGAAGTGAAGTGAAGTGAAGTGAGGTGAGGTGAAGTGAAGTGAAGTGAAGTGAAGTGAAGTGAAGTGAAGTGAAGTGAAGTGAAGTGAAGTGAAGTGAAGCGAGAAGTGAAGTGAGAAGTGAAGTGGAGCGCAGTGAAGTGAAGTGGAGTGGAGTGGAGTGGAGTGAAGTGAAGTGAAGCGGAGTGAAGTGGAGTGGTGAGAAGTGAAGTGAAGTGAGAGGTGAAGTGAAGTGAAGTGAAGTGAAGTGAAGTGAAGTGAAGTGAAGTGAAGTGAAGTGAAGTGAGGTGAAGTGAAGTGAAGTGAAGTGAAGTGAGAAGTGAAGTAGAGCGAAGTGAAGTGGAGTGGAGTGGAGTGGAGTGGAGTGAAGTGAAGTGAAGCGGAGTGAAGTGGAGTGGTGAGAAGTGAAGTGAAGTGAAGTGAGAGGTGAAGTGAAGTGAAGTGAAGTGAAGTGAAGTGAAGTGAAGTGAAGTGAAGTGAAGCGAGAAGTGAAGTGAGAAGTGAAGTGGAGCGAAGTGAAGTGAAGTGGAGTGGAGTGAAGTGAAGTGAAGCGGAGTGAAGTGGAGTGGTGAGAAGTGAAGTGAAGTGAAGTGAAGTGAGAGGTGAAGTGAAGTGAAGTGAAGTGAAGTGAAGTGAAGTGAAGTGAAGTGAAGTGAAGTGAAGTGAAGTGAAGTGAAGTGAAGTGAAGTGAAGTAGGTGAGGTGAGGTGGAGTGGAAGTCGGACTCAGTCTCGCCTGCATCAGTTACCTGACATGCATCGAGTCCCTCCCATGGTTGCTTGCCATATGAAAATATCTCGACAACAGTAATACCAAATGCCCAAACATCACTGGCATGAGAGAACTGACGACTCTTCAAACACTCCGGAGCACACCTAGGAATAACGAACAAATATGATACACGGAATAACTCAAAACACCCGCCGCCAACGAGTCAGAGATATACATTAATACCCAATAGGGAGCTTAAGCAAATACAACGTGAACGTCAACTGACAACGTCCTTAATACAATAGATTTTTCCTCACACAACAAAGAAAATGAATAATTTTTAGTCCCAAGAGTAATCCTAACGCCGTCCCCGTTCTACACACAACGTTATTCAGATCATTTTCACGTCTTCAGGACGGCGGTAACTCGTGAAACGGAGAAACCTGTTAGTTGAGTTTGACTTCAAACTGTGCGACAAAAATCCTTTTAGAACTCTGAAGCTTTTGAATGTCGGAAAACGTAGTTTATGTATTCAGTACTACGCAAATGATTCGTGGTTTCTGCTAGATACTGAACTTTAGATTGCCGTTGCCATCCTAGCTTGCTTAAGCTCCCTACTATCGCGTACACTACACCGTAGCTCAATATTTCTGACGGCCCTGACCAATAGCTCAGAACTTAGAGCACTTGTATATTGAGGCAGAAACTTTGGGTTCGATCTCTGGGTTGGGGGATGGACTTACAACCTTAGCTCTCCATCTGAGCTTCAGTAGTTCAATGGTTAGAGCGTCTAACTGGTCATCAGAAGGTTGCAATCCCTGTCTGGGGCTCAGAAACATTTTCTGAGTAATTGAGCTTGACGATTGATCTATCAAACGTCTGTTACATTCCACCAAGCTGGCAAGCGTACCATATACACTACATGTATACGTACAACTTATCATATCACTTTAACTACATCTCATACGCAAACGCTACCACTTAGGAGCACATATGACTATGAATTTGCAACCTTAGCTCTCCATCTGCAGCTCAATGGTTAGAACGTCTAACTGGTCATTAAGAAGGTTGCAGGTTCAAACCCTGTCTGAGGCTCAGAAATCTTTTCTGAGTAATTGAGCTTGATGAACGTCCACCAAACGTCTGTTACATTCCACCAAGCTGGCAAACGTACCACATGCACTACATGTATACGTACAACTTATCATGTCATCAAATAAATTCCCAACGAAGCCAGGTGAAGAATCAGACATAGTTTAAGCCAGAGTAGAATAAAACTATGTCTTATCATATCATTTCAACTACATCTCATATGCAAACGCTGTGGCTTGGGAGCGAATATGGATTTTCAACCTTGGCCGTCCATCCGAGTCTCAGTAGCTCAATGGTTAGAGCATCTAACTGGTCAATAGAAGGTTGCAAGTTCAACTCTGTCCAGGGACGTAGCCAGGGGGGGGGGGGGAGCCGGGGGAGCCGCCCCTCCCTTTGGATATAAAACAACAGACATGTAACTACAAAACTGATGCAATATGAATTGTGTCAGGCAATAAACTGTAAACAGTGTATTCAATCTACTGAGTGTATGCATTTTGAGTATCTATGTGACGTTTCCGTGTTTTGAGTATTTTATATGATGTTTTTTAACCTTTAGAGTCTGTAAAATCTTCCTCCAAAAGCCAGGAGATGGCATTTCAGCGACTCTCGATTTCAAGATTTCCCGGGGGGGCATGCCCCCGGACCCCCCTAAAAATTTATTTTGATTTCCCCCCCCCCCCCCTTTGAAAATCCTGGCTACGTCCCTGACCCTGTCTAAAAGCTGAGAGATATTTTCTGAATGCGTAAGCTTGACAAATGTCTACTTAACATTACGAGACTACTAGAAAGACAAAAACCTTACTTACCAAGCAACTGAAACTTTTCCTGACGGACCCATGACGTAGATGTCTTCATCGACAGGTAATGGTCGCATTAACCCAAAGTCACCTATCTTAACCTGGACGTCAAAACAAGAAAGAAAAAAACAACAAAGAATTCAGTCGAGAAACGACTGAGAACAGTGATGTCCGCAGAGCAAAGACAGTCACCGGGCTAGCTAGCCTAGTTTCTAGGCCTTCCTCGGTTGACGCGTTTCGGAAGTGATCCGAACGGACCCGCTGGGGAAGGCCTAGCAACATTCGTAAACACTTTCACTTTACAGCTCAGTTGTTTATTGAGGAAGAATTGTGATGTTATGACGTCCTAAGTGTTTCCCGACACTTACTATTTTAATACAAGCTCTATCTCACCTCGGATCGACGAAGGTTCACTGGCCTAGCTTTCTTATCACTAGCTTTCCTTCTGCAACCGCCAAAAGTTGAAAGTTAAACAGTTAAATTTTCATTTCGAGCTCCAATTGGAATATATTCCATAATTTCCTTCTTTCGATCACCAAGATCTTTGGTAAAATCTTCGCCAGACATCCTTATGCTTTTTACTATAATATACTGTCGCTACGCTAGATCCCAGGGACACTCGAAGGGCCAGAACGATTCTGGGCAGGACCTTTTTGCGAATGTTGCCTTCTCGTTTCCAGCCTCTCCCCAGTCTTCCCAAGAACCCAAACCGATTACGCGGCCATGCTCATGGCGGAAACGAAAGGCATAGAAACTAGGCTACGGGCTAGCCCCATTAACTGGGATGAGTTTACGAAACGATTACATGGAGCGGACTAGCCCGATAAGCCGGGACGATTTCAGGCCGAAATTCGCAATTATCAAGTAAATAAGGGCAAAGTTACATTAGTCTTACTTCAGTTTTACACTAATTATGGTCTATTATTTATTTTGTAAGCCCATCGTTAATACAAAAATTGTTAAAGTCTTCGCTAACCCAGGAAAGCGTCTTCACGAAGACTAATTAATTTATTAAATCTTCGCTTTGATCACGAAACACACAAACAACGTTGATGTTCTATTTCAGTTCCTCTCAGCACTATTTATTCACACAGTCAAGCAAACGAACGCGAATCGAAGCGAGTTCAACAGTTTTTCAGCCCGGTTTGCCGGGATGAAAACGATTACATGGACATTTTCATCCCGGTAACCGGGCTAGCCCGCTTGCGACAACCGGGATCCCGGCAAACCGGGCTAACCCGCTTGCCATGTAATCGAAATGTTAAAGTGTCACTATGATGAAAAAATCGTCAGTCTTTTTTTTTATTTTATCATAAGGTACATTTAAAATGAGGGTGAACGGCGTTTGTGGTTTGTCAATATCTCATCTCGTTCAGGAGATATTCACGTTTTGGAAATATGCAAATTTAAGGCTCATGACGTCATTTTCTCCAAACGAGCGAAATGAAAATCGTAAAATAAGGAATATCTCTGGAAATAAACAATAGAATGCGCTTAAACTTTGTATGCTTATAGTATCCAATAAAATACACTTCTCTGTGGAACTTTTGTGATTGCCATGGTAAGCGCATGCTCACAGGTTACTCTAAACCTTAAAAAAGGAATTATCATTTTTGCCTCATTGTTTAAAAATAGAAAGATTTAAACGTTTGAACTACAATGCCTACATAAGCACTAATCTTCACTTTTATTCGCTGGAGTAAACGCTACTTTATTGCTGATATAAATAAGCAAATTTAATTTAATCATTGGAGGGGGCCAGGAACTAGCAGTTTCCAAGAAACCAACTAAAGTTCCACAGTAAAACGTATTTTATTTAATACGATGAGCATGCAAAATTTGAGCACTTTCTATTGTTTATTTCTAGAGATAATCCTAATTTTACGATTTTCATTTCTCTCGTTTGGAGAAAATGACGTCATCAGTCATATAATTTGCATATTTCCAAAACGTGAATATCTCTTAAACGAGATAAGATATTGACAAACCACAAACGCCGTTCATCTTCATTGTAAATGTGCTTTATGACAAGATCAAAAAAAGAATGACGATTTTTCATCACAGTGACACTTTAAAACAACATGCGTTTTATATATAAAGCGGGCCAGCCCAGTCCATGTAATCGCCCCCTAATACTCACTTTATCATCAGATGCAAGTAGTATATTCCTGGCCGCTAGATCACGATGAATGAATCTTCTCGATTCTAAGTAACTCATACCAGACGCAACTTGAAGAACAAAGTCACAAAGTTGCGCGACGAGGAACTTCTGGGGCTCCTGTTTTAAACGGTCGTAGAGAGAGCCAAGTGAGGCATACTCCATGACCAGTTGGAGTGGAGTGGTGAGAACTACGCCGTACAGATGGATGACATTAGGATGGTCTAGATCACTCATAGCACTCGCTTCACGCATAAAGTTAGTTTGTTCTTTCACAAATGCTTCTCCGTTGGAATACTTCAAACATTTTACTGCTACAAGAACCTACAGAAGATAGATAGTTAAAATTTGAAAACATTTATTGATTGACAAATTTGCACAAACTGGACTGCATGAACTGAACTGAACTGAACGAAATTGGACTGCATAGGTGGAGGGGAATGGAGTGAAGTGAAGTAAAGTGGAGTAAAGTAAAGTGGGGTAGAGTGGAGTGAAGTGGAGAAGAATGGAGTGGAGTAGAGTGGAGTAAAGCAAAGTGGAATGGAGTAGAGTAGAGTAGAGTAGAGTGGAGTGGAGTGGAGTGGAGTGGAGTGGAGTGGAGTGGAGTGGAGTGGAGTGGAGTGGAGTGGAGAAGAGTAGAGTAGAGTGAACTGAACTGGAAAAGATGGAGTGGAGTGTATATATGGAAGAATATAAAGATTAAAAAATACCTTGGAGCCGGTCGTTGTTGTCCATTCTCCTTTACGCACAACACCAAAGGCGCCATCACCAATCTCCTCTCGCAACTTAAGATATGTCTCACTGATCAAACACGACTTCCCTTGGACGTGAGAACTCGGCGGAGAATTTGATGATACCGAGGGACTACTCTCTTTCTTTTTTGATTTCTAAAAAAAAAAAACAATCAAAGTACAACTTTAATAACTATCATAGATAATTCATTCATTTATCCATTAATATTTTCATCCATCCATCCATTTATTCATCCTTCCCTCCCACCATCCATCCATCCATCCATCCATCCAACCATCCATCCCTCCCTCCCTCCCTACCATCCACCCAAACACCCACACATCCTCCCTCCATCCCTCTCCCCCTCCCTTCTTCCTTTCCTCCTTCCATCCTCCCTCCCTCAGTCCATCCCTCCGTGCATCCTTCCCTCCCTCCCCCCCTCTCCTCTCCTCTCCTCCCTCCCTCCCTCCCTCCCTCCCTCCCTCCCTCCCTCCCTCCCTCCCTCCCTCCCTCCCTCCCTCCCTCCCTCCCTCAGATCTTCCCGACAACGAAAAGACTTGAAAACGCATCGATGCGAACATAGCCGTTCTCTTCCTTCTTCGAAGTAATCTTCACTATTTTAATTCAGGGTAACACCAGACGATTCTATTCCCCTTGGGCTCAGAAGAAACCCTTGGACAAGGATAACTTAAGAACTATCTGTTTAAACATCTGTTGCCATTAAGATAAGTTTATAATAACACCGGAAAAAGAGATACTTGAAACCAAGCTAAACAATATCAGGTCACAAGGGTAGTAATATAAACAGGAAGTTTAAATCATACAGGACTGCACTTGATAATGCAATATGGAGAAACAATGATACAATATCGAGATAAATTATTTTCGGGCGATGACTATGAAAGAATGCGCAAAAATGAGCCCATAAAATTTACGAAACATTTTAAAAACTATCTCTCTGACTCTTTCCTGTCCGAATTGGTCTTTAGTATTTTATTCTGGCTAACGCCAAACGATTTTATTCACCTCTGGGAAAGCCCTCGGACAGAAATGAGTATTAAGCAATCAACTTCCCGACGGGCTTTCAAATCCAATATTCGCAGCCATATTGTGAACAAGTTAGCTAATCACGAGTGAACAAGTTAGCTAATCACACGGCATCCTTGAAAAGCAAACTTTGTTCTTTATTTCTTTTTTATTCAACGTATATTTAGATAACTTTAGTTATTTAATATTGTAATTCTGTAGAACGTAGTTATTTCTATATTTGTAACTTTTTATAGTCCGTTTCAGCTTGCTTTTGAAATTCGTTTGTCAACATTCGTTGGAAGGTTGGGAACTTGGTACGGAAGTTCGCGACCTTCGTTGTGAAGTTCGCCGTGAAGTTCGAATTTAATAAACTTTGAATTGAATTCCTTTGACGAAATCGCAGAGACGAAGATTATTTGTTGTATATAATATAATAATAGATACTTGGTTAAGCAGAAACAAATTACCGACGTAAATTTGTATCTACCTCGCAACGTAGTTCGGAACATTGCAAGGTAAGTTCAGAATGTTCATTTCAATTATACGTATCGGATTTCAAAAGCAAGCTGACACGGACTATAACTCTGAAGGAAATTCCGTGTTTAAATAAATCTTCATCAACACCATCACCACCAAGAGGCATGTTACAACGAGTTTGATCAATTTTAATCAAAACGGTGACCTTCACCTTAATAAAAATAAGATTCCTCGCCAAACTCTGTTGCTATTTCAAGCAGAGTTAATTAAATACGATGAAGGAAGTTTACTTTTCTAGAACGAAAAATATCAAGCTTACAATGGTGTTGAAGTAATACAAGGTGTTGAAGGCACAGCATTAATTGGCACACACGCATTTCACCTTTACGATCATCCCTGCACCGTGCAGTTATCTGATTAAAATTTCACCTTGGCCGCATGTGAGAAGGGTGCTTGCAGTTTGACTCTACCAGGCACCGCTAGTCCCGTAGTAAGACTGGACCAATAAGAAGGGATGATCCTTACTGGACCTCTAGGAAGAACAGTTTAGATATGACCGTATAATAGGCTGGTTTCTTCCTGTAGTAACACAGGATCAATGAGGGATGGTCTTTACTGGACTTCTGGGAAGAACAGTTCACTGAGATATGACTGATAGGGTTATCCAGTATAAATAATGTATACATGTATTCTGAATCCATGTATACAGAACTCGCGATCAAGCTCTCGGCAACGTCCTCCGTGGCTCAGTGAATCGCAAGGTCGTGCATGGGTTCAATTCCTGCTGGAAGGCCTGTGTAGTTGCATTTTTCGCAACTGGTCCCGATTTGGTCTTAAAATGTATATATTCTACACTCGAATTTTCCTTCACCAAAAATCCCTACAATATGCTATGTAATCGAGTGAAATGCCTAATATTACTTTAAATAAAGTTAGTTTAGTTTACTCCGGTTTCCTCCTGTAGTAACACTGGATCAATGTGCGATGGTCCTTACTGGACCTCTAGAGAGAACAGTTTAGATATGACTGATAGAGTTATCCAGTATAAATAAAGTTAGTTTAGTTTAATCTGGTTTCCTCCTGTAGTAACACTGGATCAATGAGGGATGGTCCTTACTGGACCTCTAGAGAGAACAGTTTAGATATGACTGATAGAGTTATCCAGTATAAATAAAGTTAGTTTAGTTTAATTTGGTTTCCTCCTGTAGTAACACTGGATCAATGAGGGATGGTCCTTACTGGACCTCTATAGAGAGAACAGTTTAGATATGACTGATAGAGTTATCCAGTATAAATAAAGTTAGTTTAGTTTACTCTGGTTTCCTCCTGTAGTAACACTGGATCAATGAAGGATGGTCCTTACTGGACTTCTAGAACGAACAGTTTAGATACGACTGATAAGATTATTCAGTATAAAAAAAGTTACTGCGGTTGATTGGGCAAACATGCATGTCAGTTTATGTCAAGGCAAATTTCGTAATCTTACTTCATAAAAGAAATAGAAAATGAACGCCATGTGTTTATTTAACTTGCAGATGCAAACACTCGACGGTGAGATTGAGAGAATTCGAAAGTACTTATACGTGAACTCTCGCCCCGACGGCGCCTTACATAAATTTTCGAATTCTCCCACTCTGGTCTTCTTCTGTGTGCCTTTGCATTTTACTAAAGCCAGCGATAGACTTGGATTGGCCCAATATTACACAAGAAGACTGAAATTCGGATAGCAAAATGCTATAGTGAAAATCAGTTAAAAGAAAATTTAGACGGAAGTTACGGCGAACTAATCTGAGTCCCAGTAGCTCAATGGTTAGAACGTCTCACTGGTGATCAGAAGGTTGTGGGTTGTACACATATTCAACCTACGTTCAAATCATCTGAGTCCCAGTAGCTCAATGGTTAGAGCATCTCACTGGTGGTCAGAAGGTTGTGGGCTGTAGACATAATCAACCCACGTTCAAATCATCTGAGTCTCAGTAGCTCAATGGTTAGAGCATCTCACTGGTCATCAGAAGGTTGTGGGTTGTACACATATTCAACCTACGTTCAAATCATCTGAGTCTCAGTAGTTCAATGATTAGAGCGTCTCACTGGTGATCAGAAGGATGTGGGTTCAAGTCTCGCTTGGGAACTCAGAAAATTTTCTGACTAAAATAGCTCGAAGACAATTTACACCCAATTCATTATCACTATGCGAACAACATTGAAACGGGGGGTCAGAGAAAAGGAAGGAAATTCTGATTTCCCATATAGAAGTTGAACACTGTAGTGTCGGGCCAGCTATTTTTTTCAATGATTATAGATAGTCAAGTACTAATTATCAGTTTCTTTCTCTTCCGTGTATTTGATTGACTAACTTTATAAAAACCGACGTCACATTTTTGGCATATATGCTAATACTCTGATGAAGGACTCCGCTAGAAATGTCAGTATTTCGTTATTTACGAAATCTCAGCAGTTTACCATTCACTTTGCTCTATAAACAGTGCATGTACGAAGCACATCTACATTTTTGATCGCGGTCAGAGACAGCCCGCTAATAGCACACCCAAGCCGTCAAGCCGTACTTCCTAAATCTCGCATGCCAATATTACTTGCTTATTAAAAGTAGCTTGCTGCGTAGGCAGTGTAGAAACGACAATCGAAATATAGTAAGGTTAGATATACTGCCGAGACAGAGAACGTAATCGTAGAAGTCTAACGTTTCGAGCGAAGGCCTTTCGAAGGGCCTTCGTTCGGAACGTTAGATTTCTGCGTTCTCTGTTTCGGCAGTATATCTAACCTTACTATATTTCGATTACTTGCTTATTGATACGTATCCAAGTGCTAATTTCAAGGAGTTCGGATTTTTGGTGCCAAAAGTAAAACAGAACAAATACAGGTGCGGCATTAATTGCTATTTCGAGCTTTATCTTCGAACCGCCGTGTATAAATGTTTGTTTGTTTTTTGGCCAGTTATACAAATACGCACGACACTGTTCACGGTGATAATTTAGTTAATAATGCAAACAACTCTACCAGAATCAAATCGTGAGATTCAACTAACAATACAATGCTATTGTTTTTTTCTCAAAATCGTTTGTCTATTTTAACTATAATTAACGCGCGTGCGTAATAGACCAGAAATACGTCATTTGGTTCCCGGATCTAACACCAATTAACCAAAAATAGCGAGTTGTATGTTTAACCGAAATCCATTTCACGTAGAAAACATTGTTTTTCGTAGAAATGTTTCTGCGTAAAATGGCTCGAAAACCATTTACATTCAATTCTCATATCCGAGTTAGCATATCCATCTCTTCTCTTAACAACATGCATTACTACATTAACATATATCATCATACTTGCAAATAGCAGTATATAATGTCATACATAGAACTCAACCTACGTTCAAATCATCTGAGTCTCAGTAGCTCAATGGTTAGAGCATCTCACTGGTGATCAGAAGGTTGTTGGTTGTACACATATTCAATCTACATTCAAATCATCTCAGTCTCAGTAGCTCAATGGTTAGAGCGTCTCACTGATGATCAGAAGGTTGTGGGTTGTACAAATATTCAACCTACGTTCAAATTATCTGAGTCCCAGTGGCTCAATGGTTAGAGCGTCTCACTGGTGAACAGAAGGTTGTGGGTTGTACACATACTCAATCTACGTTCAAATCATCTGAGTCTCAGTAGCTCAATATATGGTTAGAGCATATCACTGGTGATCAGAAGGTTGTGGGTTGTACACATATTCAATCTACATTCAAATCATCTGAGTATATGATTTAAAGTTACACAATTACATCGTGCGAAACACTTCAAGTAATAGGAAAGTCGGTACGAGATGAAAATAGATCGTGGGAACGATTTAAAATGACCGTGTGACTCAGTGCCGTGTGATAGAAGAATCCAACAGACCAGCTCAAGTCAAGCACTCTCTCAAGTCAAGCTATAGTAGAATCTAACCGCAAAGAACTATAGATGATGTGAAGCACTCCAAAGGTCTATTCACACGATGAGATTAATCGTACCCAATTGTCCTCTTGGTGTATGTGATTTAGTGAATTAATAAGAGAATAAAGAGATGTAGGCATGTAGCTATAGTGATGTTAAGAGGGGTACAAATATATCGAATACAAACGCTAACACTTAGGAGCACCTTAGCTCTCCATCTGAGCCTCAGTGGCTCAATGGTTAGAGCGTCTAAATGGTCATTAGAAGGTTGCAGGTTCAAACCCTGTCTGGGGCTCACAAATCTTTTCTGAGGAATTGAGCTTGACACCAAGCTCGCAAACGTACCACATGCACTACATGTATACGTACAACTTATATCACTTTAACTACATCTCATATGCAAACGCTACCACTTAGGAGCGCATGACTATGAATTTGCAACCTTAGCTCTCCATCTGAGCCTCAGTAACTCAATGATTAGAGCGTCTAACTGGTCATTAGAAGGTTGCAGGTTCGAACCCTGTCTGGGGCTCAGAAATCTTTTCTGAGATAATTGAGCTTGATGAACGTCCACCAAACGTCTGTTCCATTACACCAAGCTCACAAACCTACCACATGCACTACACCAGTACATGTATATACGTACAACTTATCAGATCACTTTAACTACTTCTCATATGCAAACGCTATCACTTAGGAGCAACATATGACTAGGACGAATTCGAGACCGGTTTCGAATTACTATGAGTTTGCAACCTTAGCTCTCCATCTGAGGCCCCGTTTACACTATTACGGTACGGTCAGTCTTCCGTTGAAAAATCACTACGTTTCTTTGTTGTGTTTACACTATTCCGGAGTGGTTTTCCGTAGCGTAGTCACTACGCTTAGCACTCTGGCTGCAAATCACTACGCTATGGTAAATTTACCGCACCGTCATAGTGTAAACAGACGATTTTTTTGTTACGGAACGCTCACCTCAATCCGGACCACCACCGTACGTGGCTCAATGGTTAGAGCGTCTAACTGGTCATTAGAAGGTTGCAGGTTCGAACCCTGTCTGGGGTTCAGAAATCTTTTCTGAGTAATTGAGCTTGACGAACGTCCACCAAACGTCTGTTACATACACCAAGCTCACAAACGTAACAAGCACCATTTGAGCCTCCGTAGCTCAACGATTAGAGCATCTAACTGGTGACTAGAAGGTTGCAAGTTTTAACTAATATATAAGCTCTGTATTTGAGTTTGACCATGCAACGTCTACCTGTCTCTTTGGCTTAATTTAATGTTAATTTTCACCACTATTGTTAATTTAAATGTGCGTGAGCCCTCTCGATGAGCTATGAGCTCTTGGGGCAAACGCATTGAAATATGTTTAAATAAAAAATAAAAACGTCTACCTGTCTGTCACTGTTATAGTTTCTCATAAAGATTAAGATGGATTACATAGCGTGAGCTAGGGTGATTTTCTATAAGAGGTACTCATAACATTTGGCAAAGAAAGAATAAAAACAGCAAGACTTGGAGCCTGCATGCCGCGACTCATCTCAACGACAATACATAATATAAAGAAAATAATGTTACAACTAATTATTTTTTTGGGCCCAAATCAACAATTTGAAATACAATAGACAATCAGTTGGCAAATATTTCAAGCACGTTGTTCTATCAACGCGGTTGTGTAAATGAAAATCACTTAAGGAAAATCATTAGGACAAGCTATGTTTGCCAATATGAAAACTTCGATTTTAAATCGGTACCCACGATTTATTTATATGTAATCCGATTAAAAGATCGATAGATAGATATAATTCAGCATTAACCTCGCTCAAGATTGGAATTTTAGGAACGTTTTTAACAATACAAAGCAAACCCTATTATGACTCAGTTTAGAACACGGAAGAAAGAAAGGAATTGGACCTCTTCCAAGAAAACAGCGCTGACCTTTCGGTGTCGCGAATTCAAACGAACGAAGCGGCGAGAAACGTCAAAACAAATCGAAACTACCGTTTTCAAACGGTTACTCTTATAAACTGTCAAAGACATGTCATGGTTTTAAATAAACGAAACAATTTGCATATAAGATAAGAAATTATAACAATGACACATACAATGTGTCCAAGTTTTACTAGAAGAGACTTCGAATAGAGATATAAATAAGACTGTACAAAAATAACTCGATGTTGGCTTCATATCAAAGTCGATACCTTACGTCAAATGAAAAAACTAGTTTCCCAATATATTACAACGATTTTTCTAAACTCTCGTCTTGCAAAGAAAAACTTGCACACGGTAATTTAAGAAGCATATGCTTCCTGTATATGAAATACAGAAACACTTTAGTCAGGTCGGCTAAAAAGAAAAATTTCCCAAACGGGACTCGAAGCTGCAACCTTCTGATCGCCAGTGAGTCGCTCTAATCATTGAGCTACTGGAACTCAGATGATTTGAAGGTGGGTTGAATATGTGTACAACCCACAACCTTCTGATCGCCAGTGAGACGCTCTAGCTAGTGAGATGATTTGAACGTAGATTGAATATGTGTACAACCCACAACTTACAGATCATCATTGAGACGCTACCATTGAGCTACTGGGACTCAGACGATTTGAACGTAGACCCACAACCTTCTGATCACCAGTGAGATGCTCTAACCATTGAGCTACTGAGACTCAGATGATTTGAACGTAGGTTAAATATGTGTACAACTCACAACCTTCCGATCACCAGTGAGACGCTCTAACCATTGAGCTACTGAGACTCAGATGATTTGAACGTAGGTTGAATATGTGTACAACCCACAACTTTCTGATCACCAGTAAGATGCTCTAACCATTAAAGCCATACATGACTGTAGGGCTCAGATGGTTTGAAGGTGTAGGTTGAGTTGCACACACCTCATCTGTTAACAATCTCATAATTTTTATGCTTGTATTTCCTTTGAAACTGCATGTAAAACCATGTGTGTGCAAATATATATTTAAATCGACTGCAAAGTATATCTCTGAAACGAACTGTACGACTGCTAAAACTGAAACTATCTAATTTCAAAGCTACACCGAAACAATTAGCCATATTAGGTGTAAATAATGTGCTGAAAGCAAGCTTTAAAAGGAAGCCCTTGACTTTACGAAAAGGAAGTCAAGGGGAGGGCTTTGAAACTGCAGACTTGATCAATGCCTTAATCTGCCTGAAACTAGTTATTAATAAGTACTGAACTTTCAGCTTATTGGTAATGTAAAGTTTTGTTAGTTCTTGCTGTACAAACTGCCGTTATAGTTGTTAAATTCTGACCCCAGACGGAACTGGAACCCACAAGTTAACCACAGACAGGAACAAGGTTAGGGTTGGACCGTATGACAAATGTAAACACCGTA
Source organism: Corallium rubrum (assembly GCA_964035015.1). NCBI lineage: Eukaryota > Metazoa > Cnidaria > Anthozoa > Scleralcyonacea > Coralliidae > Corallium > Corallium rubrum. The sequence goes on from OZ036006.1 coordinate 9,088,295, forward strand.
TACAACATTGTCTGCCATTTGCGTTTTAGTGACTACAATAGGGCCGTTTATACGGTAGCCTAATAGACGCTGGTCATGCCAGCTTTTGAACAAGGAACATTTATTGGCATGTATAGTCGTCAAGGAAAACTTGACAAGATCTGCTCTCCGAAGCTTTATATTACGCGATCATTGCCGTCAAGGAAAACTTGTCCGTACACACGAGCAATTATAACTTGGCAAGGAAAATTGTTGGGAAAAAACTTGTTCATCGTCCAAGGAACTTGTCAAGGAAAACTTGACCGTTCGTGCAACACTTTATGTTCACGTCTTATAGGCTGGATTTCCACTTGGCGAAAAATGTCGCGCGAAGTGACATTTTCTTTTGTCTCGCAAGCTCTCGAGTGGAACTAATCAGCCAAGACAAAAGAAAAATGTCGCTTCGCTCGAAAAATATCGCCTAGTGGAAAACAGCCTTTACACAAGTCACAGTTTGTTCAAAACGTCGTATAAATGAGTCAGTTCGCGCCTTTAATATGTAAGGCGCGTCTAGTATAAGCGGCCTACTGGTTACAGCGTCTGGCTGGCATTCGGAAGGTTGTGGGTTGGAGACTTCGAGTTCCGTCTGGAACACAGAGATTTCCAAGTATTAACGTGATGACATGTAACAAATTAATAACGATGACAGCTTCTACAGCAATGAACAAAACCTGAAACAATACGAATGTTACAACAATACGACGCCAGACTAATTAACACTTGCACACTGCGCTAGCATGATCAAAACTGATTTCCAAATCAGATCGTGCTGACCGCATGCACGAGGTAAACGGAGATGCGATATCTGCATGCATCTATAATTCCCTTCTATTCTTCTCCCACTTGCGTCCGGCGATCAGCTTAATTGCACAGTTCAGAATATTTGACCTCCAATTTAGGACGCGCAATGCCTTCTAGAAAACCCACAGTTGCTTAGCATCCCTTTTCGATCGCGTGAGTGTTATACTGTCGATCGCCCACAAAAGTCAAAGGATCGCGATTTTTCAAATTGCTTGTATAATTTGCGACCGTTTTGGTAATTAGTTAGTTTCGGATTTTCAGCTTGAAATTAATTAGTAAACTATTGTGAGAGAGTGAATTCGGGTGGAGAATACTAAGGTGTTAAGCCCGTTCTCCACTAGGTGAATTTGTTCGCGCGAAGCGAATTCTCCGGCAATATGATTGGCAAGTAAGAACATTGGCGCGAAAACTAGCAGCACCAACCAATTACATTGCATGAACGGGTATTTCGATTCGATTCACGCGAACAAATTCGCCTAGTGGAGAACGGGCTTTACTCCGAGTGACGAACAATACCGGACAAGTAGAGAAAACACTATACTTGGCCTGGCTGCGTTTCGAACCCGCGACCTTCGGTTTACTAGTCCGAATTTTCATTCGAAAATCGTCATGTATGAAGACTGTCTAGATATGGTCCCGGTTTGGTCTTAAAATGTATATATTCTACACTCGAATTTTCCTTCACCAAAAATCCCTAGAACATGCTATGTAATCAAGTGAAATGCCCAATATTACTTCTAATAAACCCAGTTCTCTCCTGGCATTACCACCTTAATGTATACAGAACTCGTGATCAAGCTCTCGGCAACGGCCTCCGTGGCTCAGTGGTCAGAGCATTGCACTAGAATCGCAAGGTCGTGGGTTCAATTCCTGCCGGAAGGCCTGTGTAGTTGCATTTTTCGCAACTGGTCCCGGTTTGGTCTTAAAATGTATATATTCTACACTCGAATTTTCCTTCACCAAAAATCCCTAGAAGATGCTATGTAATCGAGTGAAATGCCCAATATTATACTTCTATTGAAGAAAATAGTCTATTTCGAAATATCAAATAGCCGAAGTACTATATCATTCGACCTTCAGCTCCCAACTTGACCTGTTCGTGGGTTCGAATCCCAGCCAAGCCAAGTGGAGCTCAGAGTTTCTTTTGATTTTAACAACGTAAACAGCTTATTAAGATTTTTAAGCTTGGCACGGCAATGTATATATTAATGTAATAAAACAAAATGTTTGCGGTAAAACACCATGTTTATTAACGATAAAAATTCGCTGAGCTTTCGTCCCGTAAACTTGGGACTTTGTCAGAGCATTACAGCTTGTACAAAAAATAGAAAACTGACAAAAACTGCGCAAAAACTGATAAAATGTCCCGGTATTAATGTCTACATTTTATGCCACAAATCGCTTGAGCATTGCCAGATTCTCGTCACGGGGGTGGGGGCGCTAGATTATATCTCGACTTGCTAATAAAAACAATACAGTAATGAAACATGAAATATGATCTGGAAAATCATACTTTCATCAACGGATATGTGTTTTGTTATCAACTCTATTGAAAAGCCAGTTGGGGACTTGATGTTTTTACAACACCATGTCAAACTGTTTACAAAAGCTTTGGGAAACTGAAACGGAAACCGTTTTCCGTTTATTAAACAACGAATAACAATTTGCCGAAAAAGAGAAGAATAGTTTGCCGAAAGGCAAAGAATGGTTTGCCGCAGCGAACAAAGGAAGTGTCGCACTTGCGCTTGCTTGCTTGGCAAATACAACGCGTGTTGAACAAACTTAAGATCCTGCAATTTTAAACACCTACGTAAAATTTCACGCTCAAATGCATGCAACTTCGCTAGTGTCTTTGACGGTATGGTAAAAAACTTTAAAAAAAGCTCTCCTAAATAAACACGGCAAAATTTTGAAAACAAAATCCCATTTCAGGAAATTGTTAAAACCATGTTTGCCGAACGTGTCGAATTCCGTGAGATCACATGGTTCAACCCGTGTGGTATACAAGGGTATATCATTAATGTTGCTGCTATGCGGTATTGCCGTGTAATATTCGACTGTATTATCCCAGCTCAATATTTCCCACAACTTCAAACTCAATACTTTCATATGCACTCGAAATTAATCCCAAAACACATGGTTGAATGGTTTTGCTTGTTGTAAACTACTCATTAAACATGTTAATACGTTGTATTGTGTGTATTAAATAATATCGATAATTATTATCTAAGTTCGACATCCTCGACACAAAACACATGAACAAAGTTGACAAAAACTACTTTAAAATCAAATAATGAGTAAACCACATACCCTGAAACTGAATCGTGTTCGTCCAGAACGTTTTTTGTCTTTCTTGTGTTTCTTCAGAGCATCAAACAATCTTCGTTGCTCGGGCTTCGACATACTGATATCAAGAAGGTCTCCCTCTGTGACATGGTCGAAATGTGCCAGCCTCGTTAGATGAAGAACGTGATGTATTTTATCAAAGAACTGTTCCAATTGAATCCGTTGTAAAAAGTCGTAAACATCTTCCTCTAAATCACGACTTACCATTCTCGGATACTTTGCTGTATATAAATGTATACAATAACTACCACTGATTTTTGACAATGATTTACCAAACAAAATCAAGCTGCCGTTAGAGATAACCTTTGTTCCCTTTCGTCTAGGAAGCAATTGACCCTATAGGTCGTAGATTTTATATATAACTTATCCCGCTAAAAGCTGTCAGGCCAAAAGCTCGGAGATTAAACGTAGTCAAAGACGAGAGACTATATGACTCACTCTTGACACATGCTAGTCTGGTCTTTATGTTTGACTTGGAATTGTTTACATTAAAATGACAAAAAGAAATATGCTCGAAACGCGGGCTTTGACGTTTTCAAATAACCTAAAAAGAAATCAGATTTTGATCAGAATTAAGTCATACAAGTCTTGCGTAAATACAGGTAACCAAATATTAAAATTGAAACGCAAAGGCAATAATAATTAGCGACGTTTGACGTACCTAGCATTGTGAAGCATTTTAAAATTGAAGTCTTAAAGTAGAGACCGAAATTGTAATCTTGGCTGTTCGCTGGACAAATGACTCCATTGGTATTTTCTCTTTAAGTACGAAGGAAATCTTTACGTCTTTCAAAAGCTGACGTAATTCCGGCGGTGTTGTCATGGTAAACACGTATGGGACCTTGTTGCTTTTCTCCTGGTATGCATGGTATTTGTTATGACCAGCACCATGCCAGCACGTAGAGCAATGACGATGTGATATGAATAGGCCTATTTTGGGTAAGTCTATTTTCGTTAGTCTACAATTGTAGTTTGGTGTCTATAATTATAGTTTGGTGGTTAGGCGATTTTAGTCATTATTTTAGGACGCATTTCGGTCACATATATATCCAGTTTTTCCGGTGCGGTAAACGAAAACCGTTTGGTTGCGGAAAACTTTGAAATGTCTTCATCGGATATGTACGGTTACCTTTTAGAATGTAGACCGCTTTTGAGTAAGGGGCCATACACAAAATACATGACGCTTCGGGGCGGTGGGGTGGTGGGTTTGAACAATAGTCACATAATGTCACAAGGGGGGAGGGGGTATCACAAAGCACTGTCACGTGACGGAGACGCTGAAATTAAACAAGACCATGTTAATGTTGAGGAGAATTTATTGTAGAGTTAAAAATTCTCATTCCATACCACGAACAATATATTGGAGCTAGCATGACGTATTTACCGTGAAAGTGGAGTGATCGCTGACACTAGATCCTGAAGGCTCAGTCAATCTTGAGTCACGTAATTTTCGATGGGATGTAATGCCAACCGTCACAGATTGTCACAGGGGTGTAGGGTGGAGTCAACGAACGAACGAACGAACGAACGAACGAACGAACGAACGAACGAACGAACGAACGAACGAACGAACGAACGAACGAACGAACGAACGAACGAACGAACGAACGAACGAACGAACGAACGAACGAACGAACGAACGAACGAACGAACGAACGAACGAACGAACGAACGAACGAACGAACGAACGAACGAACGAACGAACGAACGAACGAACGAACGAACGAACGAACGAACGAACGAACGAACGAACGAACGAACGAACGAACGAACGAACGAACGAACGAACGAACGAACGAACGAACGAACGAACGAAATGACGTCAACCCAGGGACACGCAAAAATGCTACACAGTGATTCGACAGTTTGGAAATTATTACTTTGAGGCCTGGACGACCTCTCCCTGTGCTGAATAAAATCGTCTGGCGTTAGCTAGAATAAAATACTAAAGACTCGTCTTCAGGATTCAAAGTGTTACACACACGCACGTTTTCCTTGACAAGTTTCAGTTTGACGAGTTTTATTTGGCCGTGTGTACGAGGAAATGTGACAAGTTTTTCCTTGACAAGACTCCTTGTTGAAAAGCTGGCATGCCAACTTTTTTTTTCCCAAGGAAAACTTGTCATATCGCGAAAATTGCCCGTGTATATGACATGTCAAGGAAAATATGACAAGTAAAAAATTGTTGACGGTTCACACTAAGAAAAATTGTTGACCCGTACACATGAGCAAGTTTCTTTGCCAAGAAACATGTCAAGGAAAACTTGCTCGTGTAAACTAGGCTTTAAAGAGATAGGTTTTAACACTTTGAGGCCTGGACCTCTCCCTGTGCTGAATAAAATCATCTGGCGTTAGCCCGGAAGAATAAAATACTAAAGACTCGTCCTCAGGCTTCAAAGTGTTAAGTAAATTTTCTCTGAACAAACTCTCTTCGTGTTCCACTGATAAATTACTGTGTTACTGTGGAAAACTTCCGTCCTTCCTGTGCTGAGGCTATGTGCACACGGTAACGTTTCCGAGCGTTTTCGTATTGTTTACTGTTCTCAAGGGAATCGAGAACAATCAGCTCATTACTTGAAACAATACGGAAACGCTCGGAAACATTACCGTGTGCACATATAGTCTAAGATTAGAGCGACTAAGTCACGCCATTTTTACGCAGTTTAACTTTACCACAAATGTGACAAAGAAAATGTAATAATGTTCTTTGGTCAAAGAAAGTTTGAATTTAGAACTATAAAGCCTAGTTTACACGGGCAATTTTTCTTTGGCAATTTTCAACTTGACAAGTTTCATTTGCCCGTGTGTATGAGGAAACATGACAAGTTTTTCCTTGACAAGTCTCCCTTTTGAAAAGCTGGCAGGCCAGCAATACCAAAATGTGTATTTATACTAAAACAATTATTCGCCTCAGGCTCGGTGAATAATAACCTCGATTTCGTCTCGGTTATTATGTTCACCGATATTCACCTCGCCTTCGGCGAATAATTGTTAAATATTGGCGTTGTTTCGTAAGAGTTATTTTAAACAGGAAATACAAGGCATTTTTGCCGCCTTCTCACAAGAATATCTAGAATAGAAGCACTTGAGAGAATATTAGAGAACTCACGAAATATATATAGGAGCGAAATCAGGCCAACCCTTCCGCACAATAACAAGCATCTTTTATTCTATACATACAAAAAAAGCTTAAAGATCACACGAAACAAAAATTTCTTTTCCGGGTTTATACGTCGCATAATGGTCACATTTAATTCAGACGAATTTAATTCATGAATTAAACGTGACGATTGTGCGACGTCTTTAAAACCTATTTCTTTAACACTTTGAAGCCTGACGACGAGTCTTTAGTATTTTATTCTGGCTAACGGCAGACGATTTTATTCAACACAGGGAGAGGTCCAGGCCTCAAAGTGTTACAACCTATCTCTTTAACACTTTGAAGCCTCAACACGAGTCTTTAGTATTATATTCTGGCTAACGGCAGACGATTTTATTCAGCACAGGGAGAGGTCCGGGCCTCAAAGTTAAAGCGAATATTTGACCGTTTTAGTTTTCCTATATAGTTCAACCAATAATCACTCCCAAACTTTGATTCTTGGCAAATTTTTGTCCGTTCGATGCACAACATAAAAAACATCACACTAAGTAAGGTCGGATAACGTCAGTAAAAGTCCTATAACGTATAGTGTCATCGAGAAATCGTGACATGCGCAGTATATGAAAAATAACACTTTTACTGCGCAATAATAATATTACGTCAATAATGTTATTTGTTATATAGCTAGAGTTTCACTGGATGCAACGATGACTGTCATTGGTTGGTTTGTGGTCACATGACCTTAGTTAAATTTCAATGTCTACCAAGCGGGCAATAATTGAGAACTTATTGCCTGCTCGGTCAATAAGTTTTCAATTGTTGACCCCTAGAACTTTGAACTCTTCACGGCATCCTATAAACAAAAGCTTGTTTCGTACGAAAACAAGAATATTTATAGGTCTTCAAAGCATGTGTGAAGATTAACTGGAGAAATGTATTGCTGTTCTTTTGTTCTGAGACTTATATTTGTTTGGTTGAAGTGAAATTACGGAGCCAGGCGAAATGTTTTGGTAAGCCTTAGCGTTTGTCTTTTGTGTACTTTCCCTTGATAAACGTCGAAATTATTCAGCGAAATTCAAGCTATATAACAAAACACTTAATGTCTGACCCTCGGGAAACAGTTAGTTTTGTTTTCCCTCGAGTCTCGATGTTTCCCTCGGCTTCGTCTCGGGAAATATCAAGACTCTCAGGAAAACAAAACAAACTGTTTCCCTCGGGAGCAGATATTAAGTGTATAGTATACTCTATAACTATAGTTATGAATTAATATATAAAGATAGTTATATAGTTAGTATATATATATATATATATATATATATATATATATATATATATATATATATATATATACAAATAAAATAAGGTGCCCTCTACGCACGCTCTGATTCAGTTGGTTGGGCTCCGTGCATTTATAAGAGAACATAGACCATGGATGACGGAAAGTGGCGTAGAATGGCGTCAGCTGGCCGGAAAGCCCGCCAAATTCTAAAACTACCTCACGTTTAGCTTGATTTTTCCTCTTCTTATTTTATAAAACAAATAAAACATACCGCTCCTGTGCATATGTACTCTTATAAAGGTACGTTTGACGTGATTTGAATACGAAAGACGTGTAAACTCAACTTCTTTCGTGTTCAAATGACGTCAAACGTGCCTTTATAAGAGTACATATGCACGCAGCTTTATGTTTTATTTGTTAATTATATATATATATATATATATATATATATATATATATATATATATATATATATATATATATATATATATATATATATTCCGCTCTGCCTCGGTATTGAGCACTCTATCGTCTGTATGATTTCGAACTTGACACTTATCTTTATACAGTAAAATAGGTCAGTCAATGTTTCGATATGCAGGAGCCAAAGATTGGAATTCCCTTCCCGTGCACATTAGAGAAATTACTTCTTTTAACATTTTTAAACAGACGCTTTTTAACTATCTTTTAGAAACTGATATCGATTGCCATATTTGTAGTTCTTAATTCGTATTATAGTAATTAATATTGTAGTTAGGGTAGTTATGTAATTGTAAATACTGTTCATCCTGTTTATACCAGTTATTCTTACAGCTGAAAGGGTCTTACAGTTTAAAATAAAGTTATTATATATATATATATATATATATATATATATATATATATATATATATATATATATATATATATAATACAACACGGCCACTCATATTGTAAATAGTACTTAAATATATATATATATATATATATATTTCTAAACTCATTAATAATTGACGAGAAAACACAAAGAAAGTCCATGTTTAACGTGGGTCTACACATGTGATATATAGATTTCTCTTGATTTACATAAACTTTAGCTCTGATTTTCTCGACTTAGACAACGTTTTTTTTTAGAAAAATTACTACGCCAATGAACTTACCAAACAGATCGTTTTAGAAATAATTTACAGAATGAGTTGCCGTTCTGTATACCCCGATACAGAACGGCCACTCATTTTCTAAATAGTAGATACAGTTTTTTATTATATAGATATCGATGAAATGTGGTTAAATGTAATTTAAGCAAAGTTAACTGCCGATGTAGTTAGCCAGCGGACTACCCCTTACGACCTTGGGGAGTTCCAAGACTTTGAGGAGGCCCAGGGGCGCACACGCACGGTTCCCATTTGGCGGGGCTTGTGTCTGTAGCGTTGCTGCTATCTCTGCTGGCTTTGCTTGCTAGCCTGTTGCTCAGCTCTCGTGTCTTTTGCATTTGGATTGTCGCTTGTTCCCCCACCCTTCCCCCACCCCCTTTCAGGTAAGTAAGTTAGACTCGTGTTATACGTAATACATATTCCACTGATTACTCAGTGTGACAGGTGCCGGGAGGTCTGCCTTGGCAGAGTTGTCATGGTGACCCCTTACTGCTTACAATGTTGTCCCGAAGTCGGGATTGCTCAATTGCTTGCTATGTTGCATTGCTCATTGCGGCTAGATTGCTTAGCCTTGGCCACCTATGGCACCTACCTCCAACCAACAACGAAGATCTGGCAGTTAAATACCAAGGTTTTCTTTTGTTGCGAAAAAGTGATATCTACACATGTGAAGATATAAATGGTTATTTTCACATGTGAAGATATCGATGGCGTCAGCACTAAGAATCCGCTTCATAACTCTTTATTAGCGTAAACAAAATTGTATTCATTCTATAAATTATTTACCTGTGCTACGCTTTGTTCTACAAGCTACGGAAATTCCTGTGAAAAATGCTTTCAAAACTTATGGCTTATATGTTGTAATTTAATAATTGTCAGTTGTTTGCTGTACAAGCTGTGTTAGTTAGTAATACTCAGAAAAACTCTGAGCTCTAAGCGGGACTCGAACCCACAACCTTCTGAATGCTAGCCAGACCCTCTAACCATTGAGCCACTAGAACTCAGATAGCGGAGCAAGGTTAATTAAGGTACTTATACCTTAGACAGCTTGTACAGCAAACAACTGACAATTATTACTAACATCAAGCTGCAATTTCTGAAACTAACTATGTTGTAATTTGTTGAGTATTTTGCAAATAGAAGTGTTATATAACCTTTGCTCCATTTTACGTATATTTTTTATAGTTTATCGATATCAATATAATAAACAGAACATTATATGGCCGTGCGGAGATACGAATTTTATTTTAATTTCTCGTGTTGTTTATATCTCTCACTCGTTCGCTTCACTCACTCGTGAAAGATATTGACAACACTCGAAAATAAAATTTGTATCTCCGCACGCGGCCATGTATCATCCTCTACATAAGTATAACTATCTGTCACTACACTATCTTCCACTTGAAAGTTTAAACAATTTAGGTAAATATATAAAAAATAAATTACTCATTTACTTTACTGATTTCTGGAAAGGTCAGATTCAACAAAGTCGTTCTAATGGTAACTCTCGTACAAGTTAAGAATAATTTTGGCTTTGAAGAGTACCTTCACGAAATTTGTAATGTTAAACATCGCCATGCAGTAACAAAAGTGAGAATATCTGGAAAAAAATTACCATTTGAATCTGGCCGATATAACAAAACCCGGAACGAAAGTGTACTTTATGTCACGCGAATGAAATCGGTGATGAATTTCACTATTTAATGTCCTGCTCCAACAAAAAGTTTGTAGAGCTTCGAAATACTTTTATAAATAACATATACAGTGTCAACGCGTCTTTCCGTTTACTTGACACAAAGGATTTCTTTCTGTATATAATAAATGTACACGATAAGTGTATCATGAAAATAATATCAAAATATTTTCATGATATTCTTTCATTATATGATAGTCAATATATTGTCTAACCCATATTGTTATATAGCTAAATTTCAATGTCTACCGAGCGGGCAATAATTGAGAACTTATTGCCTGCTCGGTCAATAAGTTTTCAATTGTTGCCTGCTAGAACTTTGAACTCTTCACAGCATCCTATAAACAAAAGCTTGTTTGGTACGAAAAAAGAATATTTATAGGTCTTCAAAGCATGTGTGAAGATTAACTGGAGAAATAATGTATTGCTGTTCTTTTGTTCTGAGAATTATATTTGTTTGGTTGAAGTGAAATTACGGAGTCAGGCGAAATGTTTTGGTAAGTCTAATAGCGTTTGTCTTTTGTGTATACTTTCCCTTGATAAACGTCGAAATTATTCAGCGAAACTCAAGCTATATAACAAAACACTTAATGTCTGATCCCTCGGGAACAGTTAGTTTTGTTTTCCCTCGAGTCTCGATGTTTCCCTCGACTTCGTCTCGGGAAATATCAAGACTCTCGGGAAAACAAAACTAACTGTTTCCCTCGGGAGCAGACATTAAGTGTATATTATACCATACGCTGTACTTCAAGCTATATTGTCTAACTCACATTACTATACCCTTTACGCTTTTAACCATATAGTTTGTATGGTATTATCTAGTTCATGTTACGGTACGTTCTGTACTTTTATGTAAATATCTTTTCATATGTGCCTGTATTGGTATTTGATGAATAAAGTATTATTATACAGCTATATATAGATTACTATTTATAGATCATTTATCACGAGCGTAAACAACAATGACAAAGACCTTTCACTAAACCTAACCAACGTCTAAAAGTATTCTCGCTCGATATTCCCGAATGTTCTACGAGACTGCACGGTCATTGCTAACGACCAGTTGCTACGGTCAATTAACAATTATAATAGCAACCACTAATTCGAGAATAGTTTATTTTTGTCTTTAATTGCGTTGTTTACGAAAGACGTGGTGTTCTAATTTAACCTCTTCAGTTGTTTACTGGGCAAGTAATTTCTGACAATTTAGCGACAAGTTATAGTCCAATAGAATAGTTTATTTTTATTTTTAATTGCGTTGTTTACGAAAGACATGGCGTTCTAATTGAACCTCTTCATTTGTTTACTAGCCAAGTAATTTCTGACAATTTAGCGACAAGTTATAGTCATTATGGTGACTTACCAAAGACGTGTGTTAGGACTTCGCAGTGATTTGATTTGATAAATTTTGAGCGGCGTTCTTCTGGCAAGACTCGACAAGAAATGGAAGGAAGAACGCAAAGTTTCCATCGTCTGGCAGTAGAGACAAGAATACTGTAGGCGTTGTGTACTTCGAGAGAACAACCAAGGTTTCTGAAAATTAATACACAATCTTAAAGTGGAATAAATTACTTCCATTTTCCATTCCCATTCCCACCATCATCGTGTTAAACAAATCTTGTCTTATTTGAAAGAACACTTAAAAAGTGTATATGAAACTAAAATTAAGTTTGTCTTATTTGAAAGAACTCTTAAAATAATGGGGAATATCAATTTACAGCTTTTTCATATTTTACTTAGTTCTTGAGATATTTAGACTTATGTGATATTCAAATGAGATAACTTATGGTTCGTTTTTTTCTAATTAACATATTCGAAAATCGCGAATATTTTAAAGATTATTGATCAAAATCACTTGAAACTTTGCATATTGCTACAGTTCATGCAACTAAACATGAAAGACAAGCTACAAGTGATTTTGATCAATAATCTTAAAAATATTCACGATTTTCGAATATGTTAATTAGTGAAAAAACGAACCATAAGTTATCTCATTTGAATATCACATAAGTCTAAATATCTCGAAAACTAAATAAAATATGAAAAAGCTGAAAATTGATATTCCCCATTATTTTAAGAGTTCTTTCAAATAAGACAAACTTAATTTTCGTCAACTAGGGGGGGAGGGGGAGGGGGGGGGGGGTTGCAACCCCTGCCCTTTTTAACCCCTGCCCTTTTTGTGAGACCTCTAATACTAGGTTAGACATTAGATAAACAAATAATCGTCTGTTGTAGTACGCAATACAATTCTCCGCAAATCTGGCGAGACTCAGAGGCTTCTAGTTCGGCTTCAATCTCGTACCCAGTTTGTAATATGCTACACCAAGTTTTTTTCCTAAAAACAACCGCTTTTCTGAATTTGTGGGCTCAGCTTTCGAATCTCATGGCGAAATGAACCAATCATAGAGATAGAGATAGAGCTGGATTTTGGCATCCTGTAGGATATGTTTGTGTGATAATTTCTTCGTTTTTACAGTAAAATTTCAAGCTAAAATTAAGTTAGCTAAAATTGCTGCCAATGCTGTTTCCGAGGTTCTAAATTTCAAAAATTTCCGGGGGAGGACCCCCGAACCCCCCTACAAATGCAGTCACTAATGGACCTTTTCACCAATAGCGGCGCCATCTTGAATTCGCAATGCATTGTGGTCTATCCAGGGTAATAAGCTCAATTAAAAGGGTGATTACTTAGTGTTGAGACACAATGCGGTAATTGTTTCTTGATGAACACTCTCATGGCAACAATGTCTAGATATGATCGTTGTCATATTGGTTAAAGCAATAATTCTCGTATGTATAAGGATACATTTATCATGAATCTATCCTTACACGTCCGAGAATTGTTGCTTTTACCAATATGACAACTACTATATTTAGATATTGTTGCCACCAAAGTATTTATAAAGAAAAATACTTTTTTGGTCTCAACACTACGCAATCGCCCTTTTAATGGAGCTTGCTAACCTGGATAGACCATAATGCATTGCGAATTCAAGATGGCGCCGCTATTGGTGAAAAGGTCTATTGTCACTACTGCACCCCCCCCCCCCCCCCCCACACACACACACTTTTTGACACCTTGCTACGGCACTGATTGTTGTTGTGGTTGGTTGTTGAGTGTTCTCGAAGAAGCATAACAAGGATATCTAGTATCCCAAATTGTTTAGAATACTGAACGACTTTGCCCTTTTTTTGCGTTCAACCCCTGCCCTCAAAATTTTCTAGTTGGGCCCCTGCAATAACAAAGTGATATCTTTTACAGCCAGGCTTCGAAATAAATTTGAAACGTATACCGGTCACTATGACCGGCGGCTCAATAAATTTGCCGGTCACAGCGGAATTTTTACCGGTCATTTTTAGTTATAGTTATTTGCGCTCGTCGTTCGCGTGGCTCGTGAGTTTAGAAACAATAATATACAACGGGCCAACGGCGTAACCGTTTTCGAGTTTTTAGGTAACGACGGTGAGACAAACGAACACGCACACACAGACAGATAAAGGTATTATAATATAGATTATGAATTATATTTGTATATGAACATTGTTTAAGCACGCTTTAGGCACAACGCCACAACGCCAGCATATCGTATTACAATTTGACACATTCGCTCTCATTAAAAAATTCACCGGTCATGCATGTCCGCCAAGCGATGGTATTTGCCGGTCAAACTGTAAAATTTTACCGGTCAGTGACCGGCACTTATTTCGAAGCCTGTTTACGTTTCCTTGCTTCGTTGTTGAGATATTGAGATTTGTGTGATATGCAAATATTGAGAGAGCTGTGTTGTTTCGAAATTTTTTGAAGACAAACTCACTTTTCGTTTCATTTTCAGTGAAGTGACTTTATTTATTGAAGGTAACATATAACAGTATTTAGATACTGATAATCCAATGTCCCTCACTCCTTGATGGAGCTAGTTTGTAGAATTAACTGAGGAAACTATGGTGTTGATTTTGTGGAGGGAGGGAAACCAGAGAACCTGGTGAAAAACCCTCGAGGCACAGGAGAGAACCAACACCTTTGCTCACATGAAGCTAAGGTGGTCACCCATCCAAGTACTGACCAACACCGCTGCCAAACGCTTGCGCATGCGTGAATTCGCTACAATAAACATAGCAAGAGAAGTGGGAACTAGCCGTGCCGACAACAACCAGACAGTGAAGACTAAGTAAGACCCGACTATCCATTTGTGTTTTAAAAAAAGGGTAAAGAAAATTACGAAGGGGTAAATTCAGAATGTGTTACAATATTGACAAAGAAGCCATGCACAAATTACCTACCTTATCTTTTTGGTAGTATGCTTATAATTTTAACTTTTGTGTCGGACTCTCGGACCAGTCCAAATATTTCAGTGTTTTCCCGCTCTTTTTCTGAGGACGAGCTCGGACGTCGCGCATGCGCAAAACGTTTGACAGCGGTGTTCGCAAACATAGGTTTAACGTACCTCGCAGGATTTCTTTATATGTGTCCTGGATTGTTTCTGATTCTTTTCCTTCTCGGATTCTTTGTGTTAAAACGTTTAACACACATTGCCACTTGAAAGAAAGAAAGAAGGCAAGCTTTGGTATAGGTAAATAGCATGTTGAATAGAAATCACTAAAACAATCATCACTTCACCATCACTACAACATTCATTTCCACAACCAGATCAACCACTAGTACAGTATTCAATTATTAATCATACTACAACTACCATGTGCAATACTTCTAGTACCAACAACACCACCACTACCAACAATAACACAACCACCATCACTACCACCACCATTACCACCACCACCATCACTACCATCACCACCACTACCATCACCACCATCACTATAATCACCACCATCACCACCACCACCTTCACCACCACTACCACCATCATAGATAGAAACTTTATTTAAAGAGGGTGACACTTAATAGTACAAAGTACTAATAAACTTGTGGTCCTCAAATCACCATCACCAATACCACCACCATCACTACCACCACCATCACTACCACTACCACTACCATCACCACCACCACAACCACCAAAAACACAACCACCATCATCACTACTACCAGAAATACCACCATCACTACCACCATCACTACCATCACCATCAACAACAACACCATCATCAACACCACAAACACCAACAACAATCAGTACCACCATTAACACGACCACCTCCACTAACGTGATTATCCTAACAGAAAATATTTAGAAACCATGACGGGGAAAAACTACACTGTAAAAAACAAACAAAGTTAGACAGCGCAAAATACGAATTCAACACATACCTTGATGTGACAACCACCGAAAAACTGCTTTGCGTATGTTAACACAACAGATGGTTCTATTAACAACAGCGACTCAATAGCCTTGGGAAAGAAAAGAAGCAATTGACCGTACCGAAAAAGATGGCGACTTGTACATTTAACCACAATCCTTCGCATGCAGTAAATATTGTTTCTTGCAGAATTATTGGAAGATATGGTTTTAAAACGATCAACTTTGGTAGGAATGAAGTTCTTGCTTACTTAATCCATCTTAGCATGATAAACAATGTTTAGTTGTTATTTGAGCTGATTTGAGGACGCAAAGCATTGTGGTTAACTGTACCGCCGCCATCTTTTCCGGTACCATCAATTCTTACTTACATAACATTCAAATTGAACTACAACACAATTAGTTAGTAAAGATTTTCAGCTAACACCAAACGTATAGAAAAAAAAAGTTTTTACGCTTAACAGTGGCTGCCGAGTCTACAAAAATAAATTATTGTATGCTCGCCAGCAACTGCCGAACGTACAAAAATTGTTTTGTATAGACGGCAGTGGCTTCCAAGCGTACAAAATAAATTTTGTACGTTATACGCAGTCGCTGCCACTCGTACAAAAATGTTTTTGTAAGTTTTTTGACCTCAATAGTGAGGCCCAGTGGATATCTCTATTAATATACAGTACCTTTTCATGTTCATCAATAAGAGGCAAGCATAAAAGAGTAATGGAGATATCACCAGATAACGATCTACCAATCAGATTGCTTATCACAAACTTTCCTAACTCCTTATCACAATATTTTGAACACAGAAGCGACTAGTAAAAGAAATTGAGTTAAACTAGAGTATCAAAGATTGTGAGTTGGATGATTTTGTAGCTCAGTTGATAGAGTGTTGAACTAGAGTATCAAAGATTGTGAGTTGGATGGTCTTGTAGTTCAGTTGATAGAGTGTTGAACTAGAGTATCAAAGATTGTGAGTTGGATGATCTTGTAGTTCAGTTGATAGAGTGTTGAACTTGCGTATCAAAGATTGTGAGTTGGATGATTTTGTAGCTCAGTTGATAGAGTGTTGAACTAGAGTATCAAAGATTGTGAGTTGAATGATCTTGTAGTTCAGTTGGTAGAGTGTTGAACTAGAGTGTCAAAGTTTGTGAGTTGAATGATCTTCTTGTTGTTCATCTCTCAATATTCACCTGCAGTTTAAGAAGTGTCTCCCAACAACAACAGCAAGTACAGGAGTTTCTCGTCTTAGTACCACTCACAGCTAACTGTGGGGCGCGACTGGGGGAAAAGTCTGGAAACCAACGGCTTCCTCGTGGCACACCGGCTGAAATATTTGCCTTAACCAACAGACATTCATGTGGCTCCAACACACAACCTAAAGAAAGATCCCACAAGAGGTTAAAGCGCCTAAGAAATTAAAATTAAGTTTGTCTTATTTGAAAGAACACTTAAAACGATAGAATAACATCTTTTGCAGTTTTTCGTTTCCTTGCTTCGTTCTTGAGATATTTTAGTTTGTTTGATATGCAAATGAAACATTTTAACGTCACACGTGCATAATGAGTTATCGAAAAACGTTATATATCTTTGCTATTGTCAATACAACCACTTGAAAATCTACATGTTTAGTGTTCTGGGCAAAACACACGCACTTGCTTCCTTTAAATTATTTTGGTTTGATATTAGCAACGATATATAACTTTTTTCGATAACTCATTATGCACACGTGACGTTAAAATGTTTAATTTGCATATCAAACAAACTGAAATATCTCAAGAACGAAGCAAGGTAACGAAAAACTGCAAAAGATGTTACTTTATCGTTTTAAGTGTTCTTTCAAATAAGACAAACTTAATTTCCGTTTCATTTGCACTTTAAGTCAGAATAAGAGAGTATTAGCATTCATACTCAGATTTACAGTGTACTTTAGTCAACTCAGACCTAATATTTTCTTGAAATACTGTATGTAGAAGAACTTACCATTGAATGGTGGCAATTTGTCCAACCATGAAAATCGTTTAGAAAAATGAC
>OZ036006.1:9110950-9220950 GCA_964035015.1 Corallium rubrum
GAATAGTAATACAACCAGAAGTCCGACTCGAGTGAAAACTTGTCCGCATTTCTTCAGTGCGCAGGCGCGATATTTACGCCATCCTACGCCATCCTGCAAGTTCCGGCAGTTTTAACCTTCTTTTGAAGGTCCCAACTGCCGCGGGAACTTGGCAGGGTGGCAAAGAAGGTTCAAACTGCCGCGGGAACTTGCCAGGGTGGCAAAGAAGGTTCAAACTGCCGCGGGAACTTGCCAGGATGGCGTGGGATGGCGTAGGATGGCGAGGAATCAAGATGCGCGAGGCGACATGCGCGAGGATATAAACTTCAAAGGTTCCAACGCAAGTTGGACTTCTGGTTGTATTACTATTCTGTACTCTTACCAAGTTAGGGCTGTGCCACAGGCTACTAACCTATATGATTTAGTTTTCTTTAATTTTGTAAGTAGTTTAACAGCCAGTTCAGGCGTATAGCCATCGAGCAGAGGTCGAAGAATGAGAATAGACAAGCGACTGGGAGCTGCATTGCTGTAGATGTACAACACTTTATCTTCTGTCACCTAAATCAAATAAATCAAACATTAAAGTGTCTATGAAATGAAAAATTCGTTGGCATTTTTGTTGTTTTATTGTACAGAGGAGCATGGCAGGAGCACTCACTGAAAATTTCAAGAGAATCTGATGTATAGCCTTTGGGGAAATTTGGGTTTCTTGGCAATGCCTTCTGATGTACGCGGATCACTGATCTCTCTATAAACTGGATAGGCCATTCCCTATGGCCAGCAGTCGAACATTTCGTGCCAGTCGCCACTATCTTGCGTAGTGGAACATATGACGCACTGCGGCCTTAGAACTTATTCCCAATCCCAAAGTTGACTGGCATAAGCAATCTTGACGTCAGCACGGTCAGATTATCCGGGGGAGGAATATTAATCGAAATATAGTAAGGTTGGATATACTCACTGACCTGTATATAACTGGACCGCTTGCTCCTATTATCTTGAGTTATGAAAAGTGTGGCCATTTGAACGTGGCGTCAAATGGCGAATTTGAGTCCTTCTGCTCATGGTAGACAACACTGACCGCGATTTTGACTGGATTACAGACGCAGGCTTTATAAAATATCCCGTGAAAATGAAGGGGAAAAATCCGTGACTCGCTGATATTTTCAAAGATAAACACAACAAATCTTTTTTGAAAGGTTAAAAAAAGGTACAGAAATAAACACACAAAGCAGTTAAGTTATATTGTTAATTCCTGTCGGTTACTCGGTTTTGTTGCTGCATATATTTAATTGCTTTTGTTGCCTAACTGTTAAGCTTATTAAAACTTAAACCCGAAACATCAATCAAATACTGAAAAACGTACGATGTAAAACATTTATTTTGTACTTCGACAGACTACATTGAAAGTTTTAACTGCACTTACTATAAGCTGGTGTTCTCCAGGTGTCACTAGTTGCCAACAACGGAGTGTAAAAATATATTAAACTGAAAAAAACATGGCCAGTTTAGATCAATTTTCAAACAGAGAAAAAAAATTTTTTACGCCAAGAACAGCATAAAACGCCTACAGACCAGTGTCAAGCAATTGGTCAGTGGCAGCTCCCATGAGCAGAAGGACTCAAATTCGCCATTTGACGCCATGTTCAAATGGCCACACTTTTTTGGCAAGAGCAAGCGGTCCAGTTATATACAGGTCAGTGGATGTACTGCCAAAACAGAGAACGTAGGAGTCTAACGTTTCGAGCGAAGGCCCTTCGTCAGAGAGAAACGTGAGGAATATTAAGTACTCTGTGCCGGGGGAGTCGGAAAAGCCGTAAAGCAAACAACAGATGCCGGTTCGTTTAGTTTTCACTGTTTAACAAAAAACACAGTCAAAAGATGGCAAGTACACAACACGAGATATTGTTAAGGCATTAAGATTACTATAAAAGGTACAATTTAAGACTTGAAATTGAATTCTTCGTAGATTTTATAGTCTGTTTTTCAGTTTATATTATCGTGGAGTTTCTCCGTTGTCGGCACTGAGGAAAAACAACGAAATTTAAAGGTTTTATAACTCAGTAACATAAACAAATGCAAGAAATTAGCGTCTTAAACCTTATTGAGTACTTCTTGTGTCCTTACATTCGTTTGAATTTTCTTAAAATAACTCTTTTTGTCTGTTTTCAATCTACGAAAGCTTATGAACTTTAGTGGCAGCCATCTTGGGTAGTGGTCACGTCATCATACAACTGGCACGCAAAATCCGACCTCATGCCCCATCCAGTTGTATTGAGATCAATGACGCAGATGGACAACTATGCACAAGAACAATGGATCTTAGTATCAATGATCCGCGAGATCTCGCCATGAGAAGTTGTTCCAACAACCAGTTACCGCTCTGTCTAACAAGGTTGTAGCAGCTTCTTGAATGAACAGCATTGTTACAACCTGTTAACAGCCTTGCTACAAGCCTGTTGCGAACACATCCTGTTGACGAGCGGTGAGATTTTTACGTGTACCATATGAACACAAAACAGACTTCGTTTCGCTTACCGGGATCATATGAACAGCCTTCCTGTAAAATTAGCTACCGGTACATGTACGACACGCAAGCCAAATTGCATGAAATTGGAAAATGATGTCATTAAAAATGATGTTAGAAAGTTGTAAGACGTTGATTTTCTAACCTGTGGCAAATGAATACAGCTCTTTTCCTGATTTTTCTGGAACAGAATATCATTTAAATAACATACCAAACCTTTGCCAAACTTTCTGTCCTTTATCTAAACAACAAGCAAAACAGAATGCATAAAGGGTTTGGACTAGCATACACTAATGGACACTTGCAAAGAAGTTCGACGTGCCGTCAAAAATTGTTCTAAAATATACATGTACTTACAGGTTGACTAGCAAATGAAAAGATTTGGACTATTAAAATTTACGTCTTACATAAAATTTACCAACCTTGTCTGTTTCAATGCATCCTTCAATATGTTGGTCAACAACATCTTCAATAGAAAGGTTTGCCATCGTGTAGTAGAGTATAACTTCTTGAACTTGTTCTACGGCGTACCTGCAGTGCAATGGTGTACAAGAAAGCTGAGTTTATTGGTGTACTGTACTGTACTGTACTGTACTGTACTGTACTGTACTGTACTGTACTGTGCTGTGCTGTGCTGTGCTGTGCTGTACTGTACTGTACTGTACTGTACTGTACTGTACTGTACTGTCTGTGCTGTGCTGTGCTGTGCTGTACTGTCTGTACTGTACTGTACTGTACTGTACTGTACTGTACTGTACTGTACTGTACTGTACTGTACTGTACTGTACTGTACTGTACTGTACTGTCTGTGCTGTACTGTATTGTACTGTATTGTACTGTACTGTACTGTACTGTACTGTACTGTACTGTACTGTACTGTACTGTACTGTACTGTACTGTATTGTCTGTACTGTGCTGTACTGCACTGCACTGCACTGCACTGTACTGCACTGTACTGTACTGTACTGTACTGCACTGCACTGTACTGTACTGTACTGTACTGTACTGCACTGCACTGCACTGCACTGCACTGCACTGCACTGTACTGCACTGTACTGCACTGCACTGCACTGCACTGTATTATATGTGTACTGTTTGTGAGTTGAATGCAGGTCTTGTAGTTCAGTTGGTAGTTTGTTATTTATCAGTTACATTATCAACCTCACCTTGCGTGATAGTCTCCCAAGTGTCTCACAGAATTCTTTAACATCACTAGCAATGAATTTCGTTTCCTTTCAGACATGCAACCAACTTGAAACTGAGATCTTAGAATTAAGTGCTGTTCTTCTAACAGTCGCAAATCTGCATTTAAATTCTCAGATTTCTCAGTCAAACTTTCCTAGAAGAGATTTACATTGTATAAGGATATATAATACAATAACTAGAATAATAGAACTTTAGAAGATGAATGTCCTATGCACGAAAAGATGAAACTGAGACCCCGTTCACACGATGCCGGTACAATTTGAAAACGGAACAAAATCATGCCGTTTAGGCCTTGCGTTTACACGATACCGGCACAAAAGTAACATGAAATGTTATATAGCTAGAGTTTCACTGGATACAACGATGACTGTCATTGGTTGGTTTGTGGTCACATGACCTTAGCTAAATTTCAATGTCTACCGAGCAGGCAATAATTGAGAACTTATTGCCCGCTCGGTCAATAAGTTTTCAATTGTTGACCGCTAGAACTTTGAACTCTTCACGGCATCCTATAAACAAAAGCTTGTTTGGTACGGAAAAAAGAATATTTATAGGTCTTCAAAGCATGTGTGAAGATTAACTGGAGAAGTGCATTGCTGTTCTGTTGTTCTGAGACTTATATTTGTTTGGTTGAAGTGAAATTACGGAGCCAGGTGAAATGTTTTGGTAAGTCTTAATAGCGTTTGTCTTTTGTGTACTTTCCCTTGATAAGCGTCGAAATTATTCAGCGAAACTCAAGCTATATAACAAAACACTTAATGTCTGATCCCTCGGGAAACAGTTAGTTTTGTTTTTCCTCGAGTCTCGATGTTTCCCTCGAGTCTCGATGTTTCCCTCGACTTCGTCTCGGGAAATATCAAGACTCTTGGGAAAACAAAACTAACTGTTTCCCTCGGGCGCAGACATTAAGTGTATAATGTTGTGAAATTCATTAATAATTCATGAGTTTTGCAGCCAATCCAATTTCAGAAATTACGTCACATGTATACCCCTGTAAACCCCATACAAACCACTAGTGCTTGTAACTAATTAGCATCTCAATATGATTATCCCAAAGGGATTTTTACTATTTATTCATTTCACAAGTTGTTTACAACACTCGCGTCCTTGTTGTATTGAATATACAATCACTCGCCTTCGGCTCGTGATTGTATAATTCAATACAACACGGCCGCTCGTGTTGTAAACATTACTTATATGCTGTATTTGCATACTGGCATGGTTTTATTCCGTTTTCAAATTGTACCGGCATCGTATAAACGGGGTCTAACTGCTTAAAGATAAAGGACTGGGAGCTAATCATCCTTACTTACAGCCAGCGGCAACACCGCTGCCCAACGGTTGCGCATGCGTGGATTCGCTGAGTAAACATTGCAAAAGAAGTGGGAACTAGCCGTGGCGACAACAACCAGACAGTGAAGACTAAGTAAGACTCGATTATTCATTTGTGTTTAAAAAAAGGGTAAAGAAAATTACGAAGGGGTAAATTCAGAATATGTTACAATATTGACAAGGAAGCCATGGACAAATTACCTACCTTATCTTTTTGGTAGTATGCTTATAATTTTAACTTTTGTGTCGGACTCTCGGACCAGTCCAAATATTTCAGTGTTTTCCCGCTCTTTTTCCGAGGACGAGCTTGGAGCATGCGCAAAACGTTTGGCAGCGGTGTCGCCAGTGGGTGAATTACGAAGGACGTAGATCAATGTGGCCGTGTCGAGGCATATCAAAGGCGCTCCAGGCAGCCACCATACGACACAGTTCAGACCACGGATCACAGCTATGATGTTAAGTGTTGATCTTATATGGAGGGATGAAAACCGGAGAACCCAACGAAAAACACTCGAAGCACAGGAAAGATCAACTACAACTCTACTCACATGTGTTCCAAGCTCGACAACGGGGTCATTACCAAGCAGTCACCCATCCAAGTACTATAACCCCGTCTAACCTGGCTTAACTTTTGGTGAGAGGCAGCGCGCTAACTGCACATGCCACCCGTGCTCCGCCGCTTGGGGAAGCACGGGTGGCGTGTGCTGTTAGGGCGCTGCCTCTCACCGCTGTAGTTAATCCCAGTTAGACGGGGTTAGTACTTGGATGGGTGACCGTCTGGGAATAACCCCGTTCTCGAACTTGAATTTCACGTGAGTAGAGTTTAGTTGGTCTCTCCTGTGCTTCGAAGGTTTTTCGCAGGGTTCTGCGGTTTTCCTCCCTCCGTAAAATCAACACTTAGGTCTTAGCTCATGTCGTGCACTTTAATCATGAGCCTCTGGCTCGGATTATTGGGCAACCACATCCTGTGTTTACGACGTTAAATAAATCATTACTCATTACTCATTACTCCCTGGCAGTGTATCGTATTGGTGGGTTGCAATCAATCCCCTGAGATTTAGAGGACAAAGACACAGTGGCCATGTTGGTAGGTTACAATAGCATCTAACCATGACATAACGTGCAACCCAGCAATTGTCATCCAAGCTACAGATGTAGTATTCTTGGCTAAAACCACACATACAGTACTGGTACATGAAACCTACTATTTTGTGATACAGTTCTTCCATGTCCATTGCTTTAAGAACATGTAACGTCCAATCTTTGGTCTTGTTTTCAGTGCTCAACTTTCTATTTTTCCTGGAAATTTGAAGGTTCCAGTTTGGTTATTGCGAAGATTTTTTCTTTCATTGTGAGACTAGTGACAGTTTTTGATGCACTACACTACAGCACACCAGACCACACCACACCACACCATAATGCACCTCACCATACCACACTGTACCACACCACACTGCACCTCACCACACTGCACCTCACTGCACCACACCATACTGCACCACACCATACTGCACCACACCACACTGCACCTCACTGCACCTCACTGCACACCACACCACACCACACCACACCACACTGCACCTCACTGCACCACACCACATCACACCACACTGCACCTCACCACACTGCACCTCACCACACTGTACTACACCTCACCATACCATACTGCACCTCACCACACTGTACTACACCTCACCACACCATACTGCACCTCACCATATTGCACCTCACTGCACCACACCATACTGCAGCTCACCATATTGCACCACACCGACCACACACCTCACCATATTGCACCTCACTGCACCACACTGTACCACACCACACCACACTGTACCACACCACACCACACCACACCACACCACACTGCACCTCACCACACTGCACCTCAATGCACCACACTGTACTACACCTCACCACACCATACTGCACCACACACCTCACTGCACCTCGCCATATTGCACCTCACTGCACCACACACCTCACTGCACCTCACCACACTGTACTACACCTCACCACACCTCAATGCACCACACTGTACTACACCTCACCACACCATACTGCACCACACACCTCACTGCACCACACCATATTGCACCTCACTGCACCACACTGTACCACACCACACTGCAGCTCACCACATTGCACCTCAATGCACCACACTGTACTACACCTCACTGCACCTAACCACACTGCACCTCAATGCACCACACTGTACTGCACCTCACCACACCATACTGCACCACACACCTCACTGCACACACCATGTTGCACCTCACCATATTGCACCTCACTGCACCACACACCTCACTGCACCACACCATATTGCACCTCACTGCACCACATTGACCACACTGTACTACACCTCACCACACCACACTGCACCACACACCTCACTGCACCACACCATACTGCACCAGACCACACCTCACCTCACTGCACCACACACCTCAATGCACAACACAACATCTCATTGAACCACACCTCATCTCACTGCATCACACCTCACCTAACTGCACCACACCACACCTCACAGCACCACACTACACTAAGTGGACTAATAGTCCACTTAGTGTAGTGTGGCGCTGTAAGGTGTGGTGTGGTACAGGGAGCAGTACTATACTGCACACCACACTACACTATACCACACCTCAGCTCCCTGTGCCACATCACACCAGTCACCACACCTAACTGCACCACACCACACTATACCACACCTCATCTCACTGCACCACACCACACTATACCACACCTCAGCTCCCTGTGCCACACCACACCTCACAGCACCACACTACACTAAGTGGACTATACTGCACACTACACTACACTACACTACGCAGGTCACACCCCTCACCACTCCTTCTAACCTGTGGCGCTTAGATGGGCTAGCTGTAGTATCAGACAACAGCAGTATTCTGTTCCCAGCAGCCAGAATAGAATACAAACCAATAAACTGATGAACACCAATCATACAAAGATCACTGGATGGAGAAGGACATGGCTAATTGTATGGGGAAAAGATATTATAGTAAGATGCTATGATGAGCTGAGCTGAGCTGAGCTGAGCTGAGTTGAGCTGAGCTGAGTTGAGCTGTATTGAGCTGAGCTGAGCTGTACTGAGCTGTACTGAGCTGTACTGAGCTGAGCTGAGCTGAGTTGAGCTGTACTGAGCTGAGCTCAGCTGAGTTGAGCTGTACTGAGCTGAGCTCAGCTGAGCTCAGCTGAGCTGAGCTGAGTTGAGCTGTACTGAGCTGTACTGAGCTGAGCTGAGCTGAGTTGAGCTGTACTGAGCTGAGCTGAGCTGAGCTGAGCTGTACTGAGCTGAGCTGAGCTGAGCTGAGCTGAGCTGAGCTGAGCTGAGCTGAGCTGAGCTGAGCTGAGCTGAGCTGAGCTGAGCTGAGCTGAGCTGAGCTGTACTGAGCTGAGCTGTACTGAGCTGAGCTGAGCTGAGTTGAGCTGTACTGAGCTGAGCTGAGCTGAGTTGAGCTGTACTGAGCTGAGCTGAGCAGAGCTGAGCTGAGCTGAGTTGAGCTGTACTGAGCTGAATTGAGCTGAGTTGAGCTGTACTGAGCTGTACTGAGCTGAGTTGAGCTGTACTGAGCTGAACTGAGCTGAGTTGAGCTGTACTGAGCTGAGCTGAACTGAGTTGAGCTGTACTGAGCTGAGCTGAGCTGAGCTGAGCTGTACTGAGCTGAGCTGAGTTGAGCTGAGCTGTACTGAGCTGAACTGAGCTGAGTTGAGCTGAGTTGAGCTGAGCTGTACTGAGCTGAACTGAGCTGAGTTGAGCTGAGTTGAGCTGAGTTGAGCTGAGGTGAGCTGAGCTGTACTGAGCTGAACTTAGCTGAACTGAGCTGAGTTGAGCTGTACTGAGCTGAGCTGAGCTGAGCTGTACTGAGCTGAACTGAGCTGAGTTTAGCTGTACTGAGCTGAGCTGAGTTGAGCTGTACTGAGCTGAGCTGAGCTGAGCTGAGCTGAGCTGAGCTGAGCTGAGCTGAGCTGAGCTGAGCTGAGCTGAGCTAAGCTGTACTGAGCTGAGCTGAGTTGAGCTGAGCTAAGCTGTACTGAGCTGTACTGAGCTGAGCTGAGTTGAGCTGAGTTGAGCTGAGTTGAGCTGTACTGAGCTGAGCTGAGTTGAGCTGTACTGAGCTGAGCTGAGTTGAGCTGAGCTGAGCTGTACTGAGCTGAGCTGAGCTGAGCTGAGTTGAGCTGTACTGAGTTGAGCTGTACTGAGCTGAGCTGAGCTGAACTGAGCTGAGCTGAGTTGAGCTGTACTGAGCTGAGCTGAGTTGAGCTGAGTTGAGCTGAGTTGAGCTGAGTTGAGCTGAGTTGAGCTGTACTGAGCTGAGCTGAGTTGAGCTGAGCTGTACTGAGCTGAGCTGAGCTGAGCTGAGCTGAGCTGTACTGAGCTGAACTGAGCTGTACTGAGCTGAGCTGAGCTGAGCTGAGCTGAGCTGAGTTGAACTGAGCAGAGTTGCACTGTACTGAGCATCACATACTGTAAAATGGCATGAGCAACTCCCATTCAATGTTTTTCATTGGGACACACTCTTGCACATACAATAATATCCCACAAGGTTTTTCACTCTCAGTACAGCTCAGCTCAGTACAGCTCAGTGCAACTCAGTACAGTACAGTACAGTACAGTACAGTACAGTACAGTACAGTACAGTACAGTACAGTACAGTACAGTACAGTACAGTACAGTACAGTACAGCTCAGTACAGTACAGCTCAGCTCAGTACAGCTCAGTGCAACTCAGTACAGTACAGTACAGTACAGTACAGTACAGTACAGTACAGCTCAGTACAGCTCAGCTCAGCACAGCTCAGTACAGCTCAGCTCAGTACAGCTCAGTGCAACTCAGTACAGTACAGTACAGTACAGTACAGTACAGTACAGTACAGTACAGTACAGTACAGTACAGCTCAGCTCAACTCAACTCAACTCAACTCAATGACGAGGAAGTTTGGCCTGGCTCAAGCAGAAATGAGTTAAATACCTTTTGTAATATGCCTATGTCGTAAACTGGAAAACCAAAGTTAGGATACAGTTTTTGATATGTATCTTCAATCTCTGACACTTCACTTCTCTGCTCAACTGTCATGTCTTCTGGCACCATACCATCAGCCAGAGTATCACACACACCATCGTCTTCACCACTCAATGTTCTACTGCCATCATCGAGGTTGGCTTCTAAATTCATTTCCACATCATTAGTCACTGTTGGAATAACTACCTCTAATTTGTCACTGAAATCAGACGACCTATTTTCTCTGGAATTTTTAGCCACGGCAGCATATAGTGGAATGGTGTATGTTTCTACTGCTTGACCAGTAACAGCATAGAGTAAAGTTCCCTCAATGGCTGTCATTTTCGTGTCACAGGTATACGTACAGTGAGACAGGAATTCTGTTTTCGAAAATACATTGTACATGAATCCTTTTTTCAGGGTTGATACAAAACACATCATTCCAGAAAGTCTAGGAGCAGTGGAGTCCGTTGTGGATGATGATTTGTCATCACCAATGCAATCTTTAGAAAAGGAAAAACAAACAAAATTCTCAACCTCAGTTTTTAATAAATCCATTTTTTAATAAGAACATTTTTATACTGCAAAAGGAAAGCATTAAAATGAACGAGGCAAGGTCAAAAGGAAGGAACAAAATAGGAGCTTATAGAGCCTGGAAAGAGGGGAGAGTGGAAAGAGAGGAGAGGGAAATAGGGGAGAGAAGAAAGAGGGGGGAGTGGAAAGAGGGGAGAGGAGAAAGAGGGAGAGGAGAAAGAGGGGAGAGGAGAAAGAGGGGAGAAAGAAGGAGAGGAGAAAGAGGGGAGAGGAGAAAGAGGGGAGAGTGGAAAGAGGGGAGAGGAGAAAGAGGGAGAGGAGAAAGAGGGGGGAGGAGAAAGAGGGGAGAGTGGAAAGAGGGGAGAGGAGAAAGAGGGGAGAGGAGAAAGAGGGGAGAGTGGAAAGAGGGGAGAGTAGAAAGAGGGGAGAGTAGAAAGAGGGGAGAGGAGAAAGAGGGGAAAGGAGAAAGAGGGGAGAGGAGAAAGAGGGGAGAGGAGAAAGAGGGAAGAGCAGAAAGAGGGAGAGGAGAAAGAGGGGAGAGGAGGAAGAGGGGAGAGGAGAAAGAGGGGAGAGGAGAAAGAGGGAGAGGAGAAAGAGGGGAGAGGAGAAAGAGGGGAGAGGAGAAAGAGGGGAGAGGAGAAAGAGGGAGAGGAGAAAGAGGGGAGAGGAGAAAGAGGGGAGAGGAGAAAGAGGGGAGAGGAGAAAGAGGGGAGAGGAGAAAGAAGGGAGAGGAGAAAGAGGGGAGAGGAGAAAGATGGGGAGAGGAGAAAGAGGGGAGAAGAGAAAGAGGGGAGAGGAGAAAGAGGGGAGAAGGAGAAAGAGGGGAGAAGGAGAAAGAGGGGAGAGTGGAAAGAGAGGAGAGGAGAAAGAGGGGAGAGTGGAAAGAGAGGAGAGGAGAAAGAGGGAGAGGAGAAAGAGGGGAGAAGGAGAAAGAGGGGAGAGTGGAAAGAGAGGAGAGGAGAAAGAGGGGAGAGTGGAAAGAGAGGAGAGGAGAAGGAGGGGAGAGGAGAAAGAGGGGAGAGGAGAAAGAGGGCAGAGGAGAAAGAGGGCAGAGGAGAAAGAGGGCAGAGGAGAAAGAGGGCAGAGGAGAAAGAGGGGAGAAGAGAAAGAGGGGAGAGTGGAAAGAGGGGAGAGGAGAAAGAGGGAGAGGAGAAAGAGGGGAGAGGAGAAAGAGGGGAGAGGAGAAAGAGGGAGAGGAGAAAGAGGGGAGAAGGAGAAAGAGGGGAGAGTGGAAAGAGAGGAGAGGAGAAAGAGGGGAGAGTGGAAAGAGAGGAGAGGAGAAGGAGGGCAGAGGAGAAAGAGGGGAGAGGAGAAAGAGGGGAGAGGAGAAAGAGGGCAGAGGAGAAAGAGGGCAGAGGAGAAAGAGGGGAGAGGAGAAAGAGGGGAGAAGAGAAAGAGGGGAGAGGAGAAAGAGGGGAGAGGAGAAAGAGGGCAGAGGAGAAAGAGGGCAGAGGAGAAAGAGGGCAGAGGAGAAAGAGGGCAGAGGAGAACCATACCATTGGTATAAAAGGGCACCAACTGTAAAGAATGAAGTTCAGGTGGCTCAGAGACTTTCATTGGATCTGCTTCAAAACATCGGTACAACATCGTAACATCTTGAACAATACAAAATGCTCCTTGCACTTTTAAAGGATGACCATGGACAACTTTTACTGGACCCAAGACCTCGCAAGATTCCTCAGAATAATCAATGAATGGGACCTCGTCATTGATCGAGGGAAGTTCGACCAGAGATGGTGTTGCGTGATGATCTTCAAGATCATTATCATTCCATTCGTTGCTTGCTAAAATATTATCCCAAAATGACGATTGTTTGGATGATGTGTCTGAACACTGATCAAATGACCAGACTACAAATTGTTCATCAAATACTTCTCTTTGAGTGACACTGTTTGAGAGGACACCCTTGGAAAGAAACTGTTCAGTTCCTGAATTGAACCTACAATGTTTAAAATTATTTCAAAAACTCAATTAATTCATGAGGAAAACATGAAGGAAATCAGTACCATGTCTGTAGTTTTATACATAGTATTTTTACAGTATATGTAGTATATTACACCATAATGAAAGAAGTAATATATAGCAGTGACAGTGCCAGCTGTCTCACTGTCAGGTCTCCACCCTATATTATTCCTTGTTCAGTAACCTTCAGCTTAGTCATCACTCATTTTCTTACTCCCTCCCTCCTGTTTCTCTTTGGGTTTTTTCCCCTTAGCACAGTAGTTCGTCACAGTTTCCACTTCCTCAGTCCAATAAAGGACTATGTTGTTGTCACTCGCTATTCCTCTAATCTATCCCTCACCAGGCCTCGAATTATACTTTTTGCATCCAAAGACAAAGATGTCCTCCAATAATGAGTTTCCATGAGGCTATCCAAGGACATTTTTCTCTCTGCTAGGACAAAAGTGTTAACACCTTAAATTATCCTATTATTCCTATATATACAGTCAGGAAATGACTAAA
Source organism: Corallium rubrum (assembly GCA_964035015.1). NCBI lineage: Eukaryota > Metazoa > Cnidaria > Anthozoa > Scleralcyonacea > Coralliidae > Corallium > Corallium rubrum. Next base: position 9,124,021 of record OZ036006.1, read on the forward strand.
TTCCATTTTTTCACAGTTTTAATACGAGCAGTCCATCCCAGTTTCTGCCCTGAACTACCACTAGAAAGGCTACTTTGGTTAGGTTCAGGAGTCGGATGTTTGTCGGCACTGTCTTCTTTGCTTGGACATGCAGATTGCTTTACTCCAACACTGAACTATGTCCTCTGCATACTTTAATGTCAATGCACAATCATGGCCACCTCGTTAGTGGCATGATGCCCTGGGGAACAAGGCTGCAGGTTAGCAACTGACTCCATCCCCTCCCCCTCCGATCTGCATTCTACCAAAGTATAAAGGTCGCGGTAGTGTACAGTGAGCCTATATATACAGGTATCATCGTTACTGTTAGAACTAGCTATATTACTATCTTAGCTTGGGGGGAGCTGCACAGCAGTTGAACACCAAAAATAGAAATTAATTAATTATATATTAATTATATAATGCACCTATCAATTGAAAGCCCGACTCCCCCCACCCTGGGACTGGGTGGGGATTTGATTTACTAAAATTTGATTTTGCATAAAATGCTTTTAAATGCTAAAAATTCCCCACATTTCCCCCACCTTGTCCCGGGGTGGGGTGGGGGGAGTCGGGCTTTCAATTGATAGGTGCACAATATGCATAATAGCTTACTCATTCTTTAGCAAACTCTGCTCAGTTGATAAAGCAGTTTCACCACCAAATGTCACCCTTAGTACGCGAACCTCACTAGTCGACGTAAATGCCACAAACTGTTCACAAATAGCAAGCTTTCGGATAGAAAAACCAGGTTCGACAATGTACACCCTTTGAAAGTCGAAAGGACATTCAGTACGTCTATAAACAGTAGCTGTAGTTTCTGTAGCCACAGCAATATTCCCACTCGAAGGACAACAAGATAAACCACGTACTGAAAACCTGGACAATATCTCGACGGCAGTTAGAGCCCCTGGCTCCAAACAGTAGCTTTGAGTGAAAGAAAACCCAACATGAAGAAGCTTGATTTTGTGGTTCGGTTTGCTTTTGTTTACGAGCCATTTAGACCAGTTAAAATAAACTCTAGCTGTACAGTGGCCAAGTTTATCCTTTCTGGCTGTTTCCCTTGTTAATAAATAGTTACCAACATCGCTGAAAATGAGTTCTTTGGACGGACAAAGCAAAGGGAACTGACACACCAAAGGGAAGCCATCTTCGAGAAGTGAGTAGACGAAGACAGGACCGTCACTGGTCGCTACAAAGACCAAATCTCGTGAAACTGAACAGGTTATCGAGGTAGGTTCGTACGCATCTGAAAAGACTTTCTGTTCTTTAAAATTATGGCACATAAGAACACGAACCATGGTGAATCACGAGACATTTGCAAAAGTTTGCAGTTCATGCACTTTCAGCTCTTTCACTTTCCTCCCGCCTTTAATTTCGCGACTTTTATTCGTACTTTAAAAACACGCATTACGTCACACTTTGCGCGGGAAAACATGAAAATAGCTAGCTAGCTAGCTGGCTGGCTGGCTGGCTGGCTGGCTGGCTGGCTGGCTGGCTGGCTGGCTGGCTGGCTGGCTGGCTGGCTGGCTGTCTGTCTGTCTGTCTGTCTGTCTGTCTGTCTGTCTGTCTGTCTGTCTGTCTGTCTGTCTGTTTATCTGTCTGTCTGTTCGTATTTGTTTGTTTATTTGTCTGCCTGTTTTTATGTCTGTTTGTTTGTTTGTTTGTTTGTTTGTTTGTTTGTTTGTTTGTCTGTCTGTCTGTCTGTCTGTCTGTCTGTCTGTCTGCCTACCTGCCTGCCTGCCTGCCTGTCTGTCTGTCTGTCTGTCTGTCTGTCTGTCTGTCTGTCTGTCTCTGTCTGTCTGTCTGTCTGTCTGTCTGTCTCTGTCTGTCTCTCGGTCTGTCTGTCGGTCGGTCGGTCGGTCGGTCGGTCGGTCGGTCGGTCGGTCTGTCTGTCTGTCTGTCTGTCTGTCTGTCTGTCTGTCTGTCTGTCTGTCTGTCTGTCTGTCTGTCTGTCTGTCTGTCTGTCTGTCTGTCTGTCTGTCTGTCTGTCTGTCTGTCTGTCTGTCTGTCTGTCTGTCTGTCTGTCTCTGTCTGTCTGTCTGTCTCTGTCTGCCTGTCCATCCGTTCGTATTTGTTTGTTTGTTTGTTTGTTTGTTTGTTTGTTTGTTTGTTTGTTTGTTTGTTTGTTTGTTTGTTTGTTTGTTTGTTTGTTTGTTTGTTTGTTTGTTTGTTTGTTTGTTTGTTTGTTTGTCTCCATGATATCTCAAAAAGTATTTTTGTTTTTATCTGATTTTCTGTAACACAATTTGTAAAGTTTACAAAACGAAACTAGAAACTTACCCCAACACCTTACGTCAAAATACAGAAGAAACAAGCGACAAACGTTTCATATTTACACAGCAAAATCTACTTGCTTACAAAATTATTTAACAATGATTTATCAAATTCATTACTAATTCATGACGAAAATTCAAAAGAAATGAATGTTTAATCAGCTTGTGGCCAACCTCGTCCCCAGGGCATTTTGCCTCCGTTGGGAGTCGGCGAAAATGGCCCTGGCATCGGCTGGTCACGTGACACCCAGAATTTTGGGGTGTTTTGGCAAGAAAATTTATGCGGTCTTTGTGTTTCGTTTTTGTATAATACGTATACATGAATAATAAATAATAAATATTTAACGCTCTGCCGAATCACTCATGTGAACCTTTATCATAAATGCAACTGGCTAGCATTATTCATCATGATACTCCCCACGATTATCCAGGATACATTTAAATGTCGGGAAGAAACATATATCTGTTGTTCTTGACTTTAACCAAAGCTATCGTTACAATTCTTTGGATGAACTTCGCAGAGTGGCTTTATTGCAATTCATATTTTGATGAATAAATTACACTGTATCTGAATTAATCAAGTTTTTAAACCGGCCAATCCGATTATAGAATCGACCAGCCGATGCCAGGGCCATTTTCGCCGACCTCCCAACGTGGAGGCAAAATGCCCTGGGGACGAGGTTGGCTTGTGGCTATTAGACATTTTTATTACATATATTATTTCTTTTTTCATGTGTAAATGTGCCTAAAATATATATATGACCTAAAAATTAAAATTTGTTTTATTTGAATTACAGATACAGAAGAATTTGATATTCTTCACTATTCTAAAAGTTCTTTCAAATAAGACAAATGTAAGTTTTGCGTCAAAAGCACTTCAACTCTTTCCTGCCCGAATCAGTCTTTAGTATTTTATTCTGGCTAACGCCAGACGATTTTATTCACCTCTGGGGAAGCCCTCGGGCAGGAATGAGTTATAAACTCTCTCTCTAAAAAGTCTCTCTCTAACTCTTTCCTGTCCGAATTGATCTTTAGTATTTTATTCTGGCTAACGCCAGACGATTTTATTCACCTCTGGGGAAGCCCTCGGACAGGAATGAGTTGAAAGTCAGAGCACTTTAAAAGGGCGAATAACATGAAAACTAAATTTGTCTCAATCAAACCTAATTTGAAGCCAAGGACAAATCGAAATTAATATAGTGAGATTGGATACCATACCGAAACATAGAAAGTAGAAGTCTAACGTTTCGAGCGAAGGTCCTTCATCAGAGAGAAACGTCTCTCTCTGACGAAGGGCCTTTGCTCGAAATGTAGACTCCTACGTTCTCTGTTTCGGCAGCAAATCCAACCTTTCTATATTTCGATTTGTGTTTGAACACTGCCCATACAGCACACTATTTTGATTTCACTATTTGGTTAATTTGAAGGAAGCTTGTGAGTGTGTTCTTCACACTACACAAAAAGTGAAGAATTTCAAGTGATTTCGTTTAATGATACTATTGTTCCCAGTAGACCGCGAACACCATGGCTTTACATAGCCACCGGAAGGCGGCGGTTGGTTAGTTTGAAGCGTTCAGAAAACCGTCACGTGATCACACTGTTGTGTTCTTCTCGTGTGAAAACCAACGCGATCTCTTACCAAAATTAAGAGTATATCTTAATTGTAAGATAGGGCTCGAATTAAGACATGGCCTTAATTTTAAAATTAAGACATGGCCTTAATTTATCTGTCCCACAAGCGGGATGTTAAACTTGAACACATAAAGCTAAAAATCCTAGAGGGGTGTTGTGCTCGGGGTTTGAGAGGTGGATCATTTTTCCGGAGGGTTGTGACTAGGTTTAGGGACCGGGGGGTTTTGGTTAGGTTTAGGGCTACCGGGGTTTTTTGGTTAGGTTTAGGGTTACCGGGGGGTTGTGGTTAGGGGTTGGGGTATGGGGGATGAGTTTTCATTTAAAATTAAGGATTATCCTTAATTCTAGGCGAGTTGACAATTAAGGATAATCCTTAATTTTGGATGTGAGGTCGACCTGGTGAAAACACAACGGTTCTGGCTAAGCGACTCATCAGTCAAGGACAGTCAAAATGAGTCGCTTCAGGTATTTAAACGAAGAACAACTTCGACTACAATATCTGGATGACGAAAATACTTTTGTTCATCTTTCTGAAGACGCTAGAGCTTTCGCTGAGATGTTTTGATGCTCTGCTCGTGTCGAGACGGTTGAGAGTAAACGAATAACAATCAAGGTGCGACCACTTCAGTTCAAATTTCAAGCATGAGAAAATCGTATCACGTGATCTATTTCAGACAGGCCGGGGTAGTTTTAATTAAATGGTTGTTTCGCGGTTTACTGGGAACAATAGTATATAACCACTGATCCGATAACAAATTATGCCATATCAAACAAACTGAAATATCTCAAGAACGAAGCAAGGAAACGAAAAACTGCAAAAGATGTTACTCTATCATTTTAAGTGTTCTTTCAAATAAGACAAACTTAATTTTCGCGTCCCAGAATAAAATACTAGACAAATTCGGACAGGAAAGAGTTAAGTAACGAAATGTTGAATTTCGGAAATAAATATCCCCGAAACGTTTGCAAATTGCTCACGGCAACTTGTCAACCAACATTGCAATGTTGCGTGGGAATATTGCAATGTAGCTCGCAAGGGAACACACGGTTTGACTGTAACAGCCTTGCTACCAGCCGGTTGCGAACACAATGATCCTGTTAAAGTGCTTATGTCACAAAAAAATTTTTTGACTTTTGAGTAGAGGACAAAAAGTTAGTTAATAGGTTCTTTAACATTTTTCGTTTTCTCTTTTCATTCGCGAGATATGCGGCTCTAAACCTTGAAAAATTGGCTTTTAGCAAAAAATTGTCACGCCCGAGAAAAAAACGGAAAAGGGTCTGGGGCGACAGCCGTGTGACGTAGCTTAAGGGACGGAGGTTCGAATTCACATGTGAAGGAGTACTAAAAAGCTATTGAGAAGACAGCAAAATGCCGGATAGATGTGTCGTTTTTGGTTGCTCAAACCAAGCAAACGCAGAGAGGGGGATCGAAATTAATAAGTCCCTTAAGCTACGTCACACCACGCTCGTCCCAGACTCTTGTTGATACGCGACATTTTCAACGAAAATTGCTGTTTAGAGCCGCATATCTCGCGAATGAAAAGAGAAAGCCGAAAAATGTTAAAGAACCTATTAACTAACTTTTTGTCCTCTACTCAAAAGTTAAAAAATTTTTTGTGACATAAGCACTTTAACAAGCTGTGAGATTTTAATGCGGTGTGTAGTCGATGTAAATTCTGAGAACACACAAACAAAGAATGCTAAAAGAGGAGAATATTTTCTATGTCGTGTAGTATGCGTTCAAAAATAATTACTCCGGCTACCTGTGGTAGGCCGAGTCTAGGTTTCGGCTCGGTTTTCCCCTCTTTTTTTTTTTTGGGGGGGGGGGGGGGGGGTGTCACGATTTTGCATTTTTGCACTTTTTACTTCCGCTAATATTCATACTTCCGGTGCGTTGTGGTCGGGGTCTGAGAGGTGGGACTTTTTCCCCGGAGGGTTTTGGTTAGGTTTAGGTCCACCGGGGGGTCGTGGTTAGGTTTAGGGTTGCCAGAGGGGTTGTGGTTAGGTTTAGGGTCAGGTTTAGAGGTGGGGGTCGGGTTGGGGGTTTGGGGGTAGGGAATTATTTTTTTAAATTGAGGATTATTGTTAATTCTACGACATTTCACAATTAACGATAATCAGGAATTCTAAGTGAGGGAATATGCTGGTGACAGAGTGAGTCCGTGAGGCATGTTGTAAGTTCTTTGCTCCTTTTGCTTTTGGAGTTGGACAAAAAGTTGAACAGCTTTGCCTTTTGATCAAGGTGTTCTTGCACATTCTTGGTATAGATTTTGAAATAGACTGACTGACTTTGTAGTTTAACAGTCTGCATACTTCAGCAACACATTCAGCCTTCGATCTGATCTTCCTCGGCCCATCTGCGGAGAAGAGGCCTTCGATTCAGCCTTCGACTTTGTGATTGCTGTAATAACACTGCAATCAGTATATTTTACCCAAGCACCTCCGCACTTTGCCAGCAGCCGAGTGAACGCCTGACACAGGCGTTTTCCTTCTACGGATCATATCTACATTCATAATTATACATTTTTTATCTGTTTCTCAACTCCGAAATGCTCACAAAAAGTTTGTTGATTCTATAAGCTTCGCAATAATGCAAAACAAAATGGTTTTGTGTGGTAAACCATAAAAGTTTTAGGATTTTGAACGCTTTTCACCGAAAATACGTGACATAGAACAAGTTCTCCTCTTAAACATTTTAATATTCAATTTGAGTACACTAGATAGGTAAAAAGCCAAGAGTTTTAACAACGAAATGCTAACGTTTCGAGCAGAGCCCTTCATCAGAGTAAAATGGGATGACGGGCTCCATTTGAAACGTCAGTATTTCGTTATCAAAACTATTCTCGGCAGTGTACCATCTTTTCACTTTACTCTATCTGAAACAGTGCCAGCCAACACCGCTGCCAAACGTTTGCTAGAGTAAACATTGCAAGAGAAGTGGGAACTAGCCGTGGCGACAACAACAAGACAGTGAAGACTAAATAAGACTCGACTATTCATTTGTGTTTTAAAAAGAGGGTCAGGAAAATTACGTAAGGGTCATTTCAGAATATGTTACAATATTGACAAAGAAGCCATGTATAAATTACCTGCCTTATCTTTTTCGTAGTATACTTATAATTTTAACTTTTGTGTGGACTCTCGGACCAGTCCAAATATTTCAGTGTTTTCCCGCTCTTTCTTGAGGTACGAGCTTGGATGTCGCGCAGGCGCAAAACGTTTGGCAGCGGTGTTGTGCCAGGCAGTGCCACTGGCCTCTATAACTGGACTGCGGGTGCCCCACGAAAAAATGGCCAAAATACACGCCATCAGGCGCCATCTTGTTAGGTCTGAGCCGCGAAATTGACCAATCACAGACGACCCTGACAGGACGCCATCTTGTTAGGTCTAAAATTAACCAATCAGCAAACCAGAAAATCAAAGATGGCGTCGTTCAATTGAGGACACTTCATGTAATACAAAAGTATCGTGGACCCGCAGTCCAGTTATATAGAGGTCAATGGGCAGTGCCTGATCCAAACTTTAATGAAATTAAAGCACGGTTATCAAAGCACGACTGAGCGTTGCCATTATATAACAGGGTGTAACGTGATGTAAATTAGCCAATCACGAAATCACGTCAATGTACAAAAATTGAATATTAAATGTTATTAGTGAATAAATTGTAAATATATACCAAAAGATTAATATAAATATATACAAAACCATACTCCTCTAAGGAATCAACATTTGAAAAGAGGAGTTCCTCTTGGACTGGGAATACAATGCCCATGGGTTGACACCAAGTACAAAATTAAGACAGCAACGCCACTCAAAACGCCGACCACGATTGCTCCTATAACGCACGTCCGAATGCTGGCGCGAAATTTGGCTGGTCCAAACGTGCCCAACATTGCCATGGTTACGGTCATGGTGTAGAGCAGTGATATTCCGGTGTTGATGGTAACGATGAGGCCAAACTTGGCGAATAGTTGGATCTGGGCTAAACAAAGTGGAATAGCAGCGAGGATCGTTGTAATGCCAGAACTGATAATGGACATACCAATGTGAGACATGGCAGCTTTGGCTCTCCAATGTCGAGATTTCTGAACAGAAAAGACGATGATCAACTCGCGTCGCAAAAGAAAAACAACATGAAACAAATCTAAGTTAAAGTTTCAGTGAAGGAAAATTTCGAGTGTAGAATATGTACATTCTAAGACCAAACCGAGACCAGTTGCGAAAAATGCAACATCAAGGCCTTCCAGCTTGGAATTGAACCCACGACCCTGCGATGCTGGTGATGTGCTCTGACCACTGGGCTATGGAAGTCATTGCCAAGAGCTTGGCCACGAGTTCTGTATATATAATGTGGTAGTGCCGAGAGTAGAATTGGCTATATTACAAAAAATATTTGGCATATTGCAGTGGTCAGAGAACTGCACTTCCGCACTTTCTGAATTCCCAAGCGGGACTCGAACTCACAACCTTCTGATCACCAGTGAGATGCTCTAACCATTGAGCTACTGAGACTCAGATGATTTGAACGTAGGTTGAATATGTGTACAACTCACAACCTTCTGATCACCAGTGAGATGCTCTAACCATTGAGCTACTGAGACTCAGATGATTTGAACGTAGATTGGATATGTGTACAACCCACAACCTTCTGATCACCAGTGAGATGCTCTAACCATTGAGCTACTGAGACTCAGATGATTTGAACGTAGATTGAATATGTGTACAACCCACAACGTTCTGATCACCAGTGAGATGCTCTAACCATTGAGCTACTGAGAATCAGATGATTTGAACGTAGGTTGAATATGTGTACAACCCACAACCTTCTGATCACCAGTGAGACGCTCTAACCATTGAGCTACTGAGACTCAGATGATTTGAACGTAGACTGAATATGTGTACAACCCACAACCTTCTCATCACCAGTGAGATGCTCTAACCATTGAGCTACTGAGACTCAGATAATTTGAACGTATGACATTATATACTGGTATATATGCAAGTATGATATATCGATGCGTAATACATAGCTAACCTGAGCATTTAACGAGGGTCGTACAGCTTCGCCAGCTAAGATGTAGCCTTCTACAAGATGGAAGCAATAATCTACAGAAGTGCCGACCAGAATGGACAAAGACACTGCTTCAACTCCACCAAGTTGCCATCCAGTTAAATAAAATATGGCTGTCACCATCAACAGAACACCTGAAGAAATGAAGAAGTGTAGGTTATTTCTGTTATAAAAGAGATAGCTCCCTGACACTTACCTCGGGTGTTGTATGGAAATAAATGTTTTGACAAGTTACACCCTCGCGACGCATCGCAACACCACACCACACTACATCACACTACACTGCACTACACACTACACACACCACACACCACACCACACTACATTCCACTACACTACACCACACCACTACATCACACTACACTACACTACACTGCACTACACACACCACACCACACCACACATTACACTGCACTACACTACACCACACTACACCACGCCACACCACACTGCACCACACCACACCACACCACACCACACCACACAAAACACATCACACCACGCTACACAACATCACACCACACCACACCACACTACACTATACTACACCACACTACACCACACTACACTACACTACACTACACTACACCACACCACACCACACCACACCACACCACACCACACCACACTACACTACACTACACTACACTACACTACACTACACCGCACCGCACCGCACCGCACCGCACCGCACCGCACCGCACTACACTATACACTACACTACACTACACCACACCACACCACATCACATCACACCACACCACACCACACCACACCACACCACACCACACAATAAAGATTACTTAACGAGCATAGCTCAATTACAAAATATATTTGCATTCTCCCTGAAGAACTTACCAAGAATAGTCAAAAATAAAATAATAAAAAGCAGCGCATGCCCAGTAAAGATGATAATAGCAGCCAGACAAAGAACCAATGAAACAGCAATACCATACACCGCACTCTCCACCACAATCATACCGCTGAACATCTTCACCCACGTCTCACTTGTCAAATAACCATCCTTCAAAGTGTCAGGGGTATCACTCGCAGACAAGACCTCTTTCACAAATTTATCCCATTTCATGTAGTCCTTCTGTTGGGCACCATAGCTAGATAGCTTTCTAGTGGTCTAAATAAAAAAAAAATGTAATCGATATGAATAATTTTGTAGTTGAATGTTAATGGTTAAAATTTACGTATTTCTACAAATCAATCACAAAGCTCCATGTACATGAACTCTTATAAAGGTAAATTTAATGTTATTTGAAATTCTCATCCATTCTCCATCAAATTCAACAAAAGTTTAATGGGTTGGTCCTTAGTCTATGACCAACCCATCCAGAAATTAAAGTTACTTCAAAAACTCATTAATAATTCATGAGGAAAATTTAAAAAAAATTAAAGTTTAATCGGTGTCTTTGTATGTGATAAAGATACCTCCTGATTTACATAAACTTTAGCTTTGATTTTCTCGGCTTAGACAAGCTTATTTTTCAAACTTACTACGCCAATGAACTTACAAAGTGGTTCGTTTTTGAAGCTGTTCAATAAACTCGCAGTTCGTGTTTTATCAGATATAAAAACACTTGGCTTCGCCTCGTGTCTTTATATCTGATAAAACACTCTTGCTCGTTTATTAAACAGTACATACAAATCGACAGACAGAGACAGACAAACAAACAAACAAACAAACAAACAAACAAACAAACAAACAAACAAACAAACAAACAAACAAACAAACAAACAAACAAACAAACAGGCAGGCAGGCAGGCAGGCAGGCAGGCAGGCAGGCAGGCAGGCAGGCAGACAGACAGACAGACAGACAGACAGACAGACAGACAGACAGACAGACAGACAGACAGACAGACAGACAGACAGACAGACAGATCGACCGACCGACCGACCGACCAACAGGAAGACAGACAGACAGACAGACAGACAGACAGACAGACAGACAGACAGACAGACAGACAGACAGACAGACAGACAGACAGACAGACAGACAGACAGACAGACAGACAGACAGACAGACAGACAGACAGACAGACAGACAGATCGACCGACCGACCGACCAACAGGCAGACAGACAGACAGACAGACAGACAGACAGACAGACAGACAGACAGACAGACAGACAGACAGACAGACAGACAGACAGACAGACAGACACCAGACAGACAGACAAACAGACAGACAGACAGACAGACAGACAGACAGACAGACAGACAAACAAACAAACAAACAAACAAACAAACAAACAAACAAACAAACAAACAAACAAACAAACAAACAAACAAACAAACAAACAAACAAACAAACAAACAAACAAACAAACAAACAAACAAACAAACAAACAAACAAACAAACAAACACACACACACACACACACAAGAGTTGAATCATAAATCTTAAACTAGATCCCAAGGATAGTGCAAAGTTTCTAGTCAAAGATAATAACGATTTTTGCTACATGCATGGACAGAGCTGCCAGTCCTGCAACCTGCCAGCCCATTTTCTTGAGCAAAGGCCAAGTTAATTTAATACAAGCCTACCTAAACTCAGACAAACAACCCAAAATACCTAATTACGATCGTGTGATGATTATGTTGCTAGATTCACGTTATTTAGCCTTGCGAATCGTCTGCCCAATCACGCGCTAAGTTCACGCAGGTACAGATACACGTAGAACCTCGTGTAGAAGTTGAACATTCATGTTTATTCTTCGTACAGTGGTTTATTGAACGCCAAATCAAAATGCGAAGACAGTCTACAATCTCCAGTCTTCAGAATTTGTTGTTACTGAGCTGACGTGCAAAACTGCTCGAGCGCCACTCGTGTAAAATATAACAGACACGAACCAACAACTCTACAAACGTGAAACCGACTTCACAACATCGTCATTCGTCAACATGCCAGACCATATTAAAGTTAAATATAAAGTGTTTAATATTTATTCGCACCTTCCGCTAGGCAGACAATAAATCCTTTCGTCCCGACCATATTTAATTAACCATGCAGCTAAGCCTAGAAAGTCGTTTGTTTTGAGAAGAAAATTGATCGCTCCTTTACGTTTCTCCGCCATTGCTGTATTCGCCAGTCGTAAACAAAACCACGCGTGCGCAGTGCTATTATAATATATTCCGGGGGGAAACTTCTTCCATTCTTGGTATATTAAGATATCCACGTCTTTCAAGAAATATCCATAGATAAGGTACAAACCTGTCTGTTATCGCTCTTTAGGGCTTACGAGCTATAAGCGACATAAATATTTGTCGTCTATGAAAGACTGATACTAGTGTTTCACATTTTCACTGGTTTTAGCCTTTCAGTTACGACAAGTAGGTATGTCGTTAAACCTGGTAAGTTTACCCCCCGGAAAGTTTACACTATCTATGTATCTATGTATCTATGTATCTATGTATCTATGTATCTATGTATCTATGTATCTATGTATCTATGTATCTATGTATCTATGTATCTATGTAGCAAAGTTTCTGTGAAACTTTGCACTAAAAAGTATGTATATTTACCGATGAAAAGGCCATGGCAAACCACTCTAGATTGGTGTTATCCTTCATAACCAGAACACTGTGATACTTTGTATTATCACTAGAGCCTCGAGAACTATGAGGGGTAGGCAGATCTTGACACTCGCCTGGAAAATGCCTCATTAACGACAGCCGGACGCTGGGCGGAAAACAGTCCGCACCTCTCGGTAATACGAGATCTGTATTGTTGGCAATCTTTTTACAAATCTTACAAGCACTCTTCACCATGTTTGCAGTATTGCAACTCATATCCCAGCTGAATTTATCATCGTACATCACCTTGCCCTACAATGAAATTAAACCACGGAAATCATGAACTGAGTGCTTTTCATAAACCTAATGTTTAAAGTGTCACTATGATGAAAAAATCGTCAGTCTTTTTTTTTTATCTTATCATAAAGTACATTTAAAATGAGGGTGAACGGCGTTTGTGGTTTGTCAATATCTCATCTCGTTCAGGAGATATTCACGTTTTGGAAATATGCAAATTTATGGCTGATGACGTCATTTTCTCCAAACGAGCGAAATGAAAATCGTAAAATAAGGAATATCTTTGGAAATAAACAATAGAATGTGTTTAAACTTTGTATGCTTATAGTATCTAATAAAATACACTTCTCTGTGGAACTTTTGTGATTGCCATGGTAAGCGCATGCTCTCAGGTTACTCTAAACCTTAAAAAGGGAATTATCATTTTTGCTTCATTGTTTAAAAATAGAAAGATTCAAACGTTTGAATTACAATGCTTGCATAAGCCCTAATCTTCACTTTTATTCGCTGGAGTAGACGCTACTTGATTGCTGATAAATAAGAAAATTTAATTTTATCATTGGAGGGGGCCAGGAACCAGCAGTTTCCACGAAAACAACTGAAGTTCCACAATGAAACGTATTTCATTTAATACTATAAGCATGCAAAATTTCAGCACTTTCTATTGTTTATTTCTAGAGATATTCCTAATTTTACGATTTTCATTTCGCTCGTTTGGAGAAAATGACGTCATCAGCCATATAATTTGCATATTTCCAAAACGTGAATATATCTTGAACGAGATGAGTTATTTACAAACCACAAACGCCGTTCACCCTCATTTTAAATGTACTTTATGATTAGATCAAAAAAAGACTGACGATTTTTTCATCTTAGTGACACTTTAAAGTGGTTCTCTGATGAAAATATTGTTGGCAATGTTTTTTCATAATCCTAAAGATGTTATGGTAGTTAGCAATCGTGCAAAGTTGCATTTCAAAATTCGTTGAAGAAAATGTGATATTTTACGTGTGAAGTTTGTATTTTGGAGCGCCGCCATTAAAGTGGCCGAGCTTGAGAAGAATGAGTCGAGGAAGCTTATGATGTCAAAGATTCGATAACAACAATGACCCTTTTGTTGACAACAACAATGATCTTTTGTTTTTGTTGAGTGTATGACGTCATAAGCTTCCTCAACTCATTCTTCACAAGCACGGCCAAGTTAACGGCGGTGCTCCAAAATACAAACTTCGCACGTAAAATACAACTTTGTTTGGGGGTATTTCGAAATAAAACTTTGCACAATTACCAACTACACGCGTAAAAATCTCGCAACTTGTTACAGCATTGTTGCCTGAACAATGCTGTAACAACTTGTTGACATATGTGAACAACACTGATAAATGAACGACATTGTTCATCATTGTTTCAACAAGTTGTTACTGCTTGATGAAACAACAACCGTTGTTCACGCATGTTGTAACAACCAAAGGACGTGTTGATACACCAGTCATGTTTACAATTGTTGTAACATTGTTGTTAATCGTTGTTACTTCATCATGCTGTTACAACATATTGTATCATGTGCGAACAACGTTGTTGGCTATAAAAAATGTGCTGTTGAAACAACTTGTTCATGACTGTTGATTTATCCTTGAACAAGTTGTTCGAACCATAAGTGAACAACTTGTTGACAACTTGTTCACGGCGAGCAGCACATTGTTCACGGCGAGCAGCACAACATTGTTCACGGCGAGCAGCACAACATTGTTCACGGCGAGCAGCACAACATTGTTCACGGCGAGCAGCACAACATTGTTCACGGCGAGCAGCACAACATTGTTCACGGCGAGCAGCACAGCATTGTTCACGGCGAGCAGCACAACGTTGTTCACGGCGAGCAGCACAGCACTGTTCACGGCGAGCAGCACAACATTGTTCACGGCGACCAACACAACATTGTTCACGGCGAGCAGCACAACATTGTTCACGCCTGTTGACAACCGTGAACAAGTTGTGCGTTTTCACGCGTGTACCAATTAAGTTTGTCTTATTTGAAAGAACACTTAAAATGATAGAGTAACATCTTTTGCAGTTTTTCGTTTCCTTGCTTCGTTCTTGATATATTTCAGTTTGTTTGATATGCAAATTAAACATTTTGACGTCACATGTGCATAATGAGTTAACGAATAATGTTATATATCTTTGATATTGTCAGATATAATTACTTGAAAATCTACATGTTTAGTGTTCTGGGCAAAACACAACCAAACGTTTCCTTCGAATTAATTTGGTTTGATAATGGCAAAGCTATATAACTTTTTTCGATAACTCATTATGCGCATGTGACGTCAAAATGTTCAATTTGCGTATTAAACAAACTGAAATATCTCAAGAACGAAGCAAGGAAACGAAAAACTTCAGAAGATGTTACTCTATCATTTTAAGTGTTCTTTCAAATAAGACAGACTTAATTTTCGTTTCATGTGAACTTTAAGAAACGCAATCCATTTTCATTCAAAATGGTTGCAACTGCGGGAGGCGCAGCTCAGTTGTACTTACCAGTGTTTCCTTCAGCACATGACGTCGATCTATCGAGTTCTTGTCAATTCCTTTAATCCCAAACACAAGATACACCATGGCTGTTGAACCATCCGTCGGCTTCTTGGCGACTTTGCAGGAATCCGGCTTGGGACACAGTTCTGGCGGGGAAGTATCTAGTAAAATAACACCATTATGATGTTTATAAGGGTTAGCTGACCCAGACTATTTTACGTCCACCAAACATTACACCAAGCTCGCAAACGTACCACATGCACTACATGTATACGTACAACTTATCATATTCACTTTAACTACATCTCATATGCAAACCCTACCACTTGGGAGCACATATGACTATGAATTTGCAACCTTAGCTCTCCATCTGAGCCTCAGTAGCTCAATGGTTAGAGCGTTTAACCAACCATGAGAGTAATTGAGCTGGGCGACCCTACTAGAAGAGTTAACCCTGCTACAAGGGTCACCCTACTCCATGTAAGCAAGGGCTATCTTTTGACTCGCTTCAAAGGGTAACCCTTCTAGAAGGGCTACCCTACCTCCATGTAAACAGGGACTAATACCAGACTATTTTACTCTGTCTAATACCAGACTTTATAACATACATGTAGATGTAATACAACGGCGTTTCTGATTGGCTACCGTGTGTGCTCTATAACTCGATGGAGCACGGCAATCTCAAATGTAATGAGAAAGTCGTTTTTAATTTTGTAAATAAATATTGTTTTCCGTTGTTTTATGTCTGATTCTCTATTATAAAAGAAATGCTTCATGGTTTGGCGTGCTCCATTGAGTTAAGGATGCACTTGGGAAGTTGGAGAGCACTGAAAAATCTAGACTTCGCCTCGATCAACTCTTACGCTTTTTTCGTGCTCTCCGAACTTCCCACGTGCATCCATTTAACAATTAGACAACGAGTCCGAGTTGTCTATGAGCGAATAGTTAACGAAGGCGAAGCCTGAATTGACTATTCGCGCGTAGACAACGAGGACGAGTTGTCTAATTGTTTTAGTATACACCTTGTATATACTCTAAAAAATACAGTTTTTCTAGTGCAAACTGACGAAAATGTTGTGTTATTTAACCACTCGTGAGCGGCAAGTAAAAGCAGATTTAATTAATAAAATACGGTTTTATTACTCGGGCTACCTGTGGTAGGCCGAGTCTAGGTTTCGGCTATCAGAAAGCGCAGGCTCAAGTCAAGTGCGCATTTAACTTATTCCGCCGTCTCGATCAAGACAAACATAATAAGACTTTGCGAAACTGATGCGTGCATGCCAAATGCTTTCTTTCTTTGCTTTCCTGATGTCTGATCAAGTCTTTCTCCTCTCGGATGTGTTTGTGTTTTCACAGACATAGTTATTGGTCAGTAATGTCGCTGGCAAGTATCTTGATATTATATACGCTTACGATCTCACACGCCGTATACATGAAGCTGTGTTGATATTTAATACCCGAAGAGACTTGACATATGAACGCTGTACATGTGTGGAAATAATGCTTTCTTTCTTAGCTTTCCTACTGTCTGATGATCAGAGTCTGATCAAGTCTTTCTGTGTTTTGCGTGTTCACAGACATAGTTTGATATTGGTCAGTAATGTCGCTAGCTGTGTTGATATTTAATACCCGAAGAGACTCGACATATGAACGCTGTGTACATGTGTGGAAATACGTTACAGGCAATTGCAAATTGCGTTTTCTATCGGAGATTGGATTGTGTTTTGACTTTTGTCTGTGACCTGAATGTGTTTAGACGGCGGCTTTAGATCTTAGCACTGCATGTGACAACCTGCGCGGTGGTTTTGCAGTAGCCCGAGTGAACGCCTGACCAGGCATCTTGTTGTATTTCGTTCCTTACCATTAAAAATCTTCATGCCATATTTTGTGGCGTTTTTAGTTTTCTCAGGGATAGAATTTTCTATCAAACTCTCAAAAAATTCCTCCGAAACGTCTGCAAAACGAGAGTTTACTGCCATATTTTTTCAGGTTTGTTTTCATTTTTCTCAAACGTTGTCCATCACGAATAGACAACGGTTGAGTAGCCAATCAGAATGCAGGATTTGTAATAGACGATGGTTGGGTGTATACTAAAATTCGATGGAACACACCAAACCATGAACCATTTCTTAAATTAACTCATGGGGAGATGTTTTGACATGATGGGAGTGAAAGAGTTACGAAAGTGCATGACAACTCACCATGTTTGGTAATATTACAGGGGAGAAGATCGGATAACGACGACACATGTCGCTGGATCCCACAAGACATTGTTCCATTCAAGTCGGGAATACAGTAATAGTATTGGACCATCTTGTACACGAAGGGAAAGGTACAGCATGTTTTGTTTGGAGTAAGAGTCCTTATTTCACATTGATCTATAGAAAGAAATGGTCAGAAGCGGTTAAGGTGAGGTAATACGAGCAACAAATTGCTGCGTTACAAGTTGAATAGCGTTGTTCAGTGGCGGATACAGGATTTTTGCAAGGGGGGTGACTATGAGGTGCTCAGTTGTTTCTTTCAGAATATTTAACAAGGGTGCGGGGGGGGGGGGGGGGAGACAGACAATACTTACTACGTGGGGGCAGGGTGGCGCCGAAGATGCGACAAACTTCCAGGGGTGTCCGGGGGCATGGTCCCCCGGGAAAATTTTGAATTTTAGAGTCTCTGAAATAGCATTTCCTGCAATTTGAGGGGGATTTGAAAGAGTTTTGAAGGATATAAATTACCAAACAAAATACCCAAATATATGAATACACCATATGTCGTCATTGTCGTGGACTCATGGGGATATGTTTTATACGTCTATGTTCCAAAATTACTATGTATATTCAGATTTCAGATTGAGATTGTATACAATACGTCTATATAATCGTGATTCTTACTGTTTTAAAATTGGGGTTTCACCACCCACCTCAAACATTGTCACACAACAATGATTTTGTTGCAAGTTGAATCAGCATGTTGCAGCAAGTAGAACTGGAGTTACAACAAAATCATTGTTGCGTGACAATGTTTAAGGTGAGTAGTAATACGTGCAACAACGCTTTTCAACTTGAAAAATATTGCCCGTATTGAAACAAAAGAAACGGGAAGGAAAGGGGAAAAAATTAAATATAAGTAAGGAAAACAAAACAAAACAAAACAAAACAAAACAAAACAAAACAAAACAAAACAAAACAAAGCAAAACAAAACAAAACAAAACAAAACAAAACAAAACAAAACAAAACAAAACAAAACAAAACAAAACAAAACAAAACAAAACAAAACAAAACAAAACAAGAAAACAAAAAAAAGAGCTAACAAAAGATAAGGAAAATTTCTACTCACTTTCAACTGTGGTATTACAATAGCTTTTTTTCCCATCTCTGTCGTAACACCACGATTTTTGAGTTCCCTCGATTAGACAGCCATACTGTAGTTTGCTCTTGTATGGAAATGGTATTGCACAGCAGTTGCCTTGCATGGTACGCACTGGACAATCCACTGGAAATACAAACAAAGCCTTGATTTCTGACATGTAGTACTTTTAAACACAATCAACCTCCATACAATCAATGTTTTTACAAAAAATTGATAAAATTTTCAAAAAATTCTTGTCAACTGTTAAGAGGCCAAAAAGGAGCCAAACGGTCAAACATTTTTTTCGAGGCCAATCAAAAAATAAAGAAGCCAAAATCGAGTTATTTGGCCTCCAAGAGGCCAAACTACCAACCCTGCCCTGGATCCTGCCAGGGGCTGTGTCCCCAGACCCCTGCCGTAGCTCCCTCAGCGGCGCTCCACCCTGTATCGGTCACGCCCACGCCGCAGGCCTGATCTCACTTCGCTCACTCAGCACCCCCCCCCTACCAGATCAAGCTGCATCCATCACTGTCAACAGCACCACAAACACACAACCAGCAATACAACTACAACCACCTCTACAACCATCATCACCACCAATTATATGACAAAGGACAAACATAGTCATACCATACACATAGTCATACCATACTAATACCTGAACAAAGATCTCCAGCATAGGGTGGCCAACAATGACATATTGCACTTCCATTCTTAACCTTACACTCACCGTGAACACAATTATGAGTTGCACAAGGATCTACTGTAAATAAAGAATTCAAAAACTCATTAATAATTCATGAGGAAAATTCAAAAGAAATTAATGTTTAATCAGTGTCTTTATATGTGATAAAGATACCTCCTGATTTACATAAACTTTAGCTTTGATTTTCTCGGCTTAGACAAGCTTATTTTTCAAACTAACTACGCCAATGAAGTTACCAAGTGGTTCGTTTTTGAAGCCGTTCAATAAACTCGCAGTTTGTGTTTTATCAGAAAAAAACAAAACACTTGGCTTTGCCTCGTGTCTTTATATCTGATAAAACACTCCTGCTCGTTTATTAAACAGTACTTCAAAAAGTCATTAATAATTCATGAGGAAAACACAAAAGAAAATCATGACCGTATCGTATCTTTATATGTGATAAAGATTTCTCCTGATTTACATAAACTTTAGCTCTGATTTTCTCGGCTTAGACAAGCTTATTTTTCAAACTTACTACGCCAATGAAGTTACCAAGTGGCTCGTTTTTGAAGCCGTTCAATAAGCTCGCAGTTCGTGTTTTATCAGAAAAAAACAAAACACTCGGCTTTGCCTCGTGTCTTTATATCTGATAAAACACTCCTGCTCGTTTATTAAACAGTATATAACTCACCTCAACCTCGGTAACTACGTAATAAAATCTCAAAAAAATTATCACTGACAACTAAAAAACATCGGTCCGATATTTCACTAGTACACACCGAACAAGCGAGGTGAATAGGTAGTTAATATTTACCATATGGCTGTACTGTAGTCCTAGTTCCATTATCTGCAGGGAGCATTCCATTTTTGTCCGTGGTCACAAACACTGGGAATTTGGTTGTCGCTTCGGTATCAATGAACCATGTTGGTGAAGTCGGAGTTGTCGTTCGTTCGTGTATTTGTTTGGTCAGTGGTGAGCTGGTGGTTGGTTTCAATGTCGTCTTCTGATGCCTCGTAAATATGGTATGCCTAAAGAAAGAAAGAACAACAAAACACGAAAATTGCGAAACTGTTAGTTTGCTAGACAAATTGTAAGTACCATTTACTCGGGCTACCTGTGGTAGTCTCACAACGTAACGTAAAGTCTCACAATGTAATATAAGGTCTCGCAATGTAACGTAAGGTCTCACAGTGTAACGTAAGGTCTCACAATGTAACGTAAGGTCTCACAATGTAACGTAAGGTCTCACAATGTAACGTAAGGTCTCACAATGTAACGTAAGGTCTCACAATGTAACATAAGGTCTCACAATGTAATGTAAGGTCTCACAATGTAACGTAAGGTCTCACAATGTAAAATAAGGTCTCACAATGTAACGTAAGGTCTCACAACGTAACGTCAGGTCTCACAGCGTAATGCCAGGTCTCACAGCATAACGCAAGGTCTCACAACGTAACGTAACGTAACGTAAGGTCTCACAACGCAACGTATGTAATGTGAGGTTCACAACGTAAGGTAAGGTCTTGCAATGTAACGTATATCGTCTTTAAGCGTAGGGTACTATAACAGTTTTCACAGCGTACAGCAGTAGGTTTTACTAACGTTTTACAACTAAACTAATACGTTTAAGCGAAATATAACGTCTTGCAATGAATATCAAGCAACAGGCAATGAGTTAATAAGTCATCAAAAAGCCATAAGCATAATTTTGTGATATTTACCTCGTAACTGGTGGGTTTGTGGTAACCTCAGTTGGTTTTCTAGTGAAAGCTTTGGTGGTTCCTCGAGATGGGACTCGGGATTTTGGTGTGGTGTGCCACCGATGCCGGGGTGGTGTACCAACCTTCGTGGACCTTCGCGAATTCTGTGTGGTGCGTCGCACAAGAGGTGGAACGGTCGGTCTGGTATATCCCGGAATATGTTTCTCCATTACACCAACCCAATTCATGCTCATCTTTGTCGACAGGCTAACATCAGGGAGTTCGAGCCAGCGTTGGAGATTACTGTCGGCTTTAAAAAACTTAGGCTGCTCTGTGGAGACCTTCAGTTTGGTCATCAGAAAAACGGAGGTGCAAAAGAGAATGAGATATACAACCAGAACAGCTACCCTCGCTTTGATCACGGGTACTGCCACATAATGATAGAGAATACTCTGTAAACGGAATCCTAGGGAATCTGTGGATTGTTCATTGGTCAGTGAGGTTTCATTATCGATCACTAGCATAGGTTCATCGTCGTCCTCAATCAGAGATTGCAGTTCTAAGTGATCAGAACTACAGGGAGTATAGTCTGGTAGTTCTTCCAAGTCATTATCAACTGTGTTTCCTGATAAGAACTGTCGAATGTCATCTGTAGATACAAACAAGCTTTATTATTATACATTATTATATAGATGGGAGTGTTTTACTAAGAAATATGCAGTGACATATTTTCCATATCCTCACTAGTGAAGATATCGATCACGTGATTAAACATTTTCCCGCCTTTTGCATTGAGTCTATATAATAAACAGAAAATTACACGGTGGTTTGAAGATATGAATTTTATCTGCCCGTGGTAAAAACAATATTTCGGCGACAACTCGGTAGTTGTGTTTTATCATGTGAAACAGGGTCAACTTTGACCAACAGGGTCAACTTTGACCCTAGTCCCCAAGTTATCCCTACTCCCCGAGATACCACATCAATTTTTGATGCAGAGAATCAACAGTCGTGGAAATCGATATTTCCAAAATGCCATCAAGCCAGGCAGTTAAAGTGCTTATGCAGTGAAAAATTCACTTCAAAATAAACTCTCTTACTCGTTTACAACTCTTCCAAATCTCATTCACACTGCATAATGACTTAACGAAATTGTGAAACTGTGCATGTGCGTGTGAGAGTGTACCCAATGATACTAAAACGTCACCTTACTATTCGAGTGCCATGGTTTAATAATCTCAAAGATATACAGGCTTTTTTGGAAGTCATTATGCAGTGTGATGTCACAGTGAGGATCATTTGCATATCAAACAAATATTAATATCTCATGAACTACATGAGATTTGGAAGAGTTGTAAACGCCATTCTTTATACTTTCTGTAGTTCTTTCACGTGAGAGAGTTTATTTTGAAGTGATTTTTTCACTGCATAAGCACTTTAACAGCTTCAATGAAATGCTGTTTTTAGTGGCATACAGTTGTGGGTGGGAGTGGGGGGAGGGGGAGTTTGTACTGTATCTCATAATAGTTTATGTATAGGATAAATACTGAGAACGGAAGCTTCAAGCCAAATATATCCCGAGGGCCGAAGGCCCGAGGAATTTATCTGGCTTAAAGCCGACGTTCGAGGTATTTATCCGACTTAAAACACGATTGAAGAAGGTTTTCCTTTACCGAGTGTCGAAGGACATTGTTATGTCGAATGTTAATGGGATTTTATGAAATAATACTACCAAAATCAGTAGAGTGTCTTTTCCAGAAGAGAAAAGGTTGTCTGGAAGGCGGCCAAACGTGTATGTTTTGTGACGTCAACGGCTCAGGAATGCAGCGTGGCGTGTGAACGAAATCAACGAATTCTGTTGAACAAGATGTTTTTTGAATGGCGTGTACTACAGTATCACATTCATTTTACACTACGTTCAAAATTAACATCTTATTCAACTGAATTCGTCTATTTTGTTGTATTCGTTCACACGCCACGCGGCATTCCCGAGCCGTTGACGTCATAAAACATACACGTTTGGCCGCCTTCCAGACAACCTTTTTTCTTTCGGAAAAGACACTCTACTGATTTTGGTAGAAAGACTCCAAAGCAGTTTATTAAAGTGCCACTAACCCAAAAAAATTTTTCTCGCAAATCTAAGAGCCCTTATTGAGTGGATTAGGCCAGTTAATAAATTATTGGTATTGGACGTTTCGTTGATCTTCTGTAGACCACCAAAGTTGCATCTGCATGTCCCATGGCGGAGTAAGAAAGCGAATGGGTATATTCCTGGTGTTACGTCAGACAAGTCAAACAAGGAACTCCTTTGAGCTCTGTCTGGTGAATACATTGAATTTTTTGGGTTGAAAATTCATTTTCCCAACTAAGTCAATGTAAAAATTATATGCATTCAGCTGACAGAGCGATGAGTTCCTTGTTTGGCTTGTCGGACGTCACACCAGGAATATACCCATTCCCTTTCCTTCTCCGCCATGGGACATGCATATGCCAATTTTTGCAACTTTGGTGGTCTACAGAAGACCAAAGAAATGTCCAATACCAATAACTTATTCACTGGACTAATCCACCCAATAAAGGCTTTTAGATTTGCGAAAAATTTTTTTTTGGGGGGGGGGGTTAGTGGCACTTTAAACAAACTTGAGAAGTACGTAAAGGTTCATCGAACACATACACAGATTTCTACAAGCTTGTTTGAATAATTAGTCAGATGAATAATTAGTACCAGATATCATTACAGCATTGGGCATGTGTATTGATGCAGTATCAATCCCACATTTTATGCTCAACGTTCAGTGTAATAAAGTGCTGACTCAACCAACAGATTTTGATGATTTTCATTGGTTTGCCTTCCTCTCGTAAACTACGCGGAGCGAAAAGCAAACCCTTGCTCTCCTTCTCGTATGTGGGCACTACCGCCGTTACCATTACGAGATAGTTGTAGCAGGCACCCTATGAATTGGGCAATTATTACTTCATAGGGATTATATAAATAATCCCCGGGCTTTATATATATAATCCCTGTGAATTTATAATGAAGGATTTATGGGATATAAATCCCTCATAAAAACAAAGAAAACCGACTTGATCGTGTTTTAGTTATTGTTTTAATAGGTCACTAACGTAATTGGCTCACGCTGTGTTAGTGCTCCTGAGCTGTCAGTTAATATGTATCTTTTGTCTGTTGCTATCAGCTAAAGCAATTAAATACATATAATAAAAGAAGTAGAGTGTTGTGTAGGCGGTGTTTTAGATAGAGCAAAGTGAAAATATGGTAAACTGCTGAGAATAGTTTTAATAACAAAATACTGACGTTTCAAGCAGAGTCCTTCATCAAAGTAAAAACTAGAGTGCTGTGTAGGCGGTGTTTTGGATAGAGCAAAGTGAAAAGATGGTAAACTGCTGAGAATAGTTTTGATAACGCAAAACTGACGTTTCAAGCATAGTCCTTCATCAGAGTAAAAACTGGAATGCTGTGTAAGCAGTGTTTTGGATAGAGCAAAGTGAAAAGATGGTAAACTGCTGAGAATAGTTTTAATAACGAAATACTGACGTTTCAAGCAGAGCCCTTCATCAGAGTAAAAACTAGAGTGTTGTGTAGACAGTGTTTTAGATAGAGCAAAGTGAAAATGTGGTACACTGCTGAGAATAGTTTTAATAACAAAATACTGACGTTTCAAGCAGAGTCCTTCATCAGAGTAAAAACTAGAGTGCTGTGTAGGCAGTGTTTTAGATAGAGCAAAGTGAAAAGATGGTAAACTGCTGAGAATAGTTTTGATAATGAAATACTGACGTTTCGAGCAGAGCCCTTCATCAGAGTAAAAACTAGAGTGTTGTGTAGGCAGTGTTTTGGATAGAGCAAAGTGAAAAGATGGTAAACTGCTGAGAATAGTTTTAATAACGAAATACTGACGTTTCAAGCAGAGCCCTTCATCAGAGTAAAAACTAGAGTGTTGTGTAGACAGTGTTTTAGATAGAGCAAAGTGAAAAGATGGTAAACCGCTGAGAATAGTTTTAATAATGAAATACTGACGTTTCAAGCAGAGCCCTTCATCAGAGTAAAAACTAGAGTGTTGTGTAGACAGTGTTTTAGATAGAGCAAAGTGAAAAGATGGTAAACTGCTGAAAATAGTTTTGATGAATGAAATACTGACGTTTCAAGCAGAGTCCTTCATCAGAGTAAAAAGTAGAGTGCTGTGTAAGCAGTGTTTTAGATAGAGCAAAGTGAAAAGATGGTAAACTGCTGAGAATAGTTTTGATAACGAAATACTGACGTTTCAAGCATAGTCCTTCATCAGAGTAAAAACTAGAGTGCTGTGTAAGCAGTGTTTTAGATAGAGCAAAGTGAAAAGATGGTAAACCGCTGAGAATAGTTTTAATAACGAAATACTGACGTTTCAAGCAGAGCCCTTCATCAGAGTAAAAAGTAGAACGCTGTGTAGGCAGTGTTTTAGATAGAGCAAAGTGAAAAGATGGTAAACTGCTGAGAATAGTTTTGATAACGAAATACTGACGTTTCAAAAAGAGCCCTTCATCAGGGTAAAAAGTAGAGTGCTGTGTAGGCAGTGTTTTAGATAGAGCAAAGTGAAAAGATGGTAAACTGCCGAGAATAGTTTTAAAAACAAAATACTGATGTTTGAAGCAGAACCCTTCGTCAGAGTAAAACGTAGAGCGTTGTGTAGGCAGTATTTTAGATAGAGTAAAGTGAAAATGTGGTACACTGCTGTGTAAAGTGATCGTTTATGATGTTTTTAGCAGAGCCCTTCACTTTTTACTCTGATGAGTGGCTTTAAGGTTCAAAACGCCAGTTTTCTGTTACAGCAATGATGTACAATGGTGTTGGATGACTAAAACTACCAGAATGCTTTGCCAGTCTTTTAATGGTAATAAATAGAGGATATTGTACTAGCAAAGCATCTTGGTGGTTGTAGTTACCTAATGCCATTGAACAGTATTGTGCAAACAGGACCACCGAGAGAAATTATGGGGCCCAGGGCAAACTATCGACTTGGGGCCCCTGATGATGTCTATGGGTCGCTTTTGGGGGGCAATGACGTCACACGTCATAAAGTCGTGTCTATGTGTTCTCAATTGGTCCCCTGGGTTGGCTAAAAAATGAAGTTAGTGTTACTGATCTTTACGCTTTCTGGGCCTCATGTTTGCTTACATCAACAAAAGGTCCGCTATGCGTACATGTATCTGCGCAAACCCACCACTGTGAGAATCTTGTCAAGATCTTGTGTGATCTTGGAAAATCTTGTAAGATCTTAAGAAAAATCTTAAGATTTTTACACGTAGATCTTATAAGATTTTAGCGAGATCTCATAAGATAATTAAAGAGAAAGTACACGTTCTCTGACCTTAATAATTTTTTATCATGACTCACATCAAATCCAACCTTGGTTATTGAAAGTGGACTCACAAGTTTACTATAAGTCACGTTAAAAATACTTAACCAGTTTATCAGCAATATCCCCTGTCTCCGAAATGTTTTTGTGCAAAACTTTGTCGGAAATATAGAATTTAACGGCTAACTGCTGGAAGATATATCCCAATGGCCAATAATACGGCTACCGCGGCCGCGGGTCTAAATACCCCTGAATCATCTGTATGTTTGTGCCATGTATGTAGGCCTAGGTACGGAGAAAAGGCTATTGGAACTGACATGAGCGCAAATATCAAATTGCATTATTTACGCTATTTACTTAGCCTACGGTCAAACGCGGTCATATTTAAAGTAAATCAATCGTCTGTAGGTTTGTGCCATTTGGGAAACTTGCACGGTTAGATAGAGCGTTAAATTCTGTACAACATATGTGAATTAGAACAAATCGTATAGAATAACAACGGAGAAAAGGCTATTTGAACTGACATGAGCGCAAATATCAAATTGCATTATTACGCTATTTACTTGGCGTACGGTCAAACGCGGTCATATTTAAAGTAAATCAATCGTCTGTAGGTTTGTGCCATTTGGGAAACTTGCACGGTTAGATAGAGCGTTAAATTCTGTACAACGTATGTGAATTAGAACAAATCGTATAGAATAGCAACGGAGAAAAATATATCAGTTGAACTGAGATGAGCGCAAGTATCAAATTGCATTATAAGGCTATTTACTTGGCGTACGGTCGAACGCGGTCATATTTAAAGTAAATCAATCGTCTGTAGGTTTGTGCTATTTGGGAAACTTGTACGGTTAGATAGAGCGTTAAATTCTGTACAACATATGTGAATTAGAGAACATGGTATAGAATAACAACGGAGAAAAGGCTATTTGAACTGACCTGAGCGTAAATATGAAATTGCATTATTACGCTATTTACTTGGCGTACGGTCAAACGCGGTCATATTTAAAGTAAATGAATCGCATGTAGGTTTGCGCTATTTGGGAAACTTATACTGTTAGATAGAGCGTTAAATGCTGTACAACATATGTGAATTAGAGAACATGGTATAGAATAACATCGGAGAAAAGGCTATTTGAACTGACATGAGCGCAAATATCAAATTGCATTATTACGCTATTTACTTGGCGTACGGTCAAACGTGGTCATAATTTACTTGGCCTAGGGTCGAACGTGGTCATATTTAAAGTAAATCAATCGTCTGTAGGTTTGTGCCATTTGGGAAACTTGTACGATTAGATAGAGCGTTAAATTCTGTACAACATATGTGAATTAGAACAAATCGTATAGAATAGCAACGGAGAAAAATCTATTTAAACTGAGATGAGCGCAAATATCAAATTGCATTATTATGCTATCACTTGGCGTACGGTCAAACGCAATCATTTTAAAGTATCCCTGAATCATACTACTCCAATCACACAGCATTGCAATTGACTTTCTTCGAAAATGTTGTTCTTCTTCTCGCTCCGTAGTTCATACAACATGGCGAGGAAATATAAACAGTCACACCACTGCACACATTACAGGACAGCGGTTACACCAAAAAGTTAACCCACACACACACACACACACACACACACACACACACACACACACACACACACACACACACACACACACAACACGATAGCAATATATCTGCGCGTTGCGCAGATACAAAAACTCAAATCTCAAAAATGTTAGGGGGCCCTTCTCAAATTGGGGGTCTGGGGCAACTTGCCCCCCTAGGTCCCTCCTCTTGGTGGCCCTGTGTTCAAATGGCCTGTTATAATACATGCTGTACTACCATTTGCATTCAAGTGTTTAGTGTTTAGCGAATAACTAGTTGTTTTCGAGTTTTGAAACAAGCGTTATCCAATGACAACTATACGTTTGACGGATAAAATCAATAACGAATTGGGGGTGTAACTTTTCGCTGTCAAGACTTGTCATAGTTCGTTTCAGACCTCAGCGTTTGCTTGGAATATACTTTTCTTTGGCTTAATTGTGAGAATTGGAATGATCAGCAAACGGAGGTCGCTTGATAAGGGTAGTTCCACATCAGTGGGTAGTTCACTTCGATATTACGGCTGCAAAACGCATCTATTTTGTATTCTATGTTTGCTGGATCCCGTGAGAAAGTATCAACACACCGTTGAAAGATGAAACGGAAGCAATAACAACGAAAAGTTACACCCCCTATTCGTTATTGATTTGATCTGTCAAACGTATAGTTGTCATTGGATAACGTTTGTTTCAAAACTCGAAAACAACTAGTTATTCGCTAAACACTAAACGCTTGAACGCAAATGGTAGTATTGCAAATGCTGGTATCAATTCCTCACCTGGTAATCTGAGTCTTTCACTTCTCCTCAAGCCAATCAGTGACAACATTTTGTGGCACATTGCTGACTCCAGTTTTTCAATGCCTGCATTCCAAAGACTCAAGGCGGAAGACATTATGAAAAGAACACTAACCCAACAGCTTGCAACAAGAATTGCCATGAATAAACCAAAATCATGAATAGCTGGAATCTGGAAATTCAAGTAGCCAGAAAAGAAAACAAAAATAATTTAGATTATCAAATCATGTTGCCATTTAATAGCATACCATAAACTTCCAACAACCCACCACCATCACCTGGCACTAACACCCACCAACATCTACCATCACCCACCAACACCATCACCCACCAACACTATCACCCACCACCACCACCACCCATCACTATCCACCACCAAGCACCACTACAAAGCACCACCAACACCCACCAACACCACCCACTACCACCACCAACACCACTACCCACTACCACCAACACCCACCAACACCACCCACTACCACCACCAACACCACCACCCACCACCACCACCCACTACCAACACCACCCACTACCAACACCACCCACTACCACCACCACCCACTACCACCACCACCCACCAACACACCTACCAACACCACCAACACCACACATCAATACCACCCACCAACACCCACTACCACCACCACCCACCAATACCACCACCCACTACCACCACCACCACCACCCACCAACACACCTACCAACACCACCAACACCACACATCAATACCACCCACCAACACCAACACTCACTACCACCACCACCCACCAATACCACCACCACCACCTCCCACCACCAACACCCACCCTACCACTCACCACCACCACACCTACCAACACTACCTCTACCCACCACCCATGCTTAACAACTCCACCCACCAACATCATAACCCAACACCACTCATAACCACCCACCACCACCACTTACCAACACCACCTACCACCACCCCCACAACACCACCACTATCCATCACGCATGTTCCACCACCCACCAACATCACCACCCACCATCACCACCCACCATCACCACCACCCACCAACATCACAACCCAACACCATTCACCACCACCCACCACTACCACCCACCACCACCACTTACCAACACCACCTACCACCACCCCCACCACTACCCATCACACATGCTCCACCACCCAACATCACCCATCACGCATGCTTACCAATACCACCCCTCACCAACACTACCACCACCACCTACCACCACTCACCACCATTCACCACCACCACCCACCAACATCACCACCTACCACTACCACTTACCAACACCACCACTCACCAACACTACTCACCAACACCACTACCCACCACCTACCACCACCCACCAACATCATCACCCACCATCACCACCACTCACCCACCAACACCAAACCAAAATTTAATGGCTTGGTTTACAACTTACCGGAGAGAGAGCATTAGCAGCAAAAGCTGCAGCAGTGGTAAAAGATGTGAATAAGGTCGTTTTGCCTGCCACAGAGATGGTATGATAAATCCGATCACCAAGATCCTTATTATCAACAGCTTGACGAAATGTATTAATAAAAACAAAAATATCGTCCACACCAATACCAATTATAACAAACAACGAGACACCATTGAGTATGCCCATGTATTTAATACCAAACACAACATGATAGAAGAAGTACGCAACAGCAACACTCGATACAATGCTTAGAATGGCCATAAACGTGAGCCACAGTGAAAATGTAAGGATGAGAAGAAGAATGATTATTAGGATAAGACTGATTAAGGCCAAACGCAGGTCTGATAATAAAGCTTGTTCAACGAGGTAGTCAAATAAGTCCCCACCACCATACAGCACGGATACTTTCCTAAAATACAATGAATTGCAGTTAGAGAAGAATTGCTTGTAACTTTGTCTAAGCACGAATAAACTTTGTCTATTAGCACAATTCTTTTTTAAAATGTCTGTCTTGTCAATACTGATTTGCAACATTTATATATCTACAACTTTATATGGGAGGCCAACTTGAAAGCATTAGCTACTTTGGCCGTCCCAGCAGGTCATAATTTTCTCTATAGTTTATTTTCTCTTTATTTTAATTCACGATATTATGCTTGTATCTTTTTCCTTTTTATAATTGTAATTTGTATACTTTGTGCAAAATAAATTTAATTTGATTTGTAAAACAATTTTTAACCCTTTAATTCACTCCCAACTTTCCAGGAGCTATCCCATTGACAGATAAAATCATCTGGCATTAATACACAGAGTAAGTACAGAAAACTCTGTATGTTAGGGTTAAGCCTTTCACGATTTCACTCCCAACTTTTCAGGAGCTCTCCCAATATTGACAAGTAAAATCGTCTGGTGTTAGACAGAGTAAAATAATAAATTTAGATTTAAAAAAAATTAATAAAATTAATTAATAAAATAAATTAATAAAACTAGATTTAAGATTAGATGATGAGCACCTTGCATGGGACTTTGAGCTTTACCAGATTTTGGCATATTATATTTTATTTATAATTCGTTTTTATGTCACTTCCTATCAGTCATCTTTCAATTTTAATTTTTATACATGTATAATTAGCCTGTCTACTTCTTGTCTGTATAAATGTATGTATGTAAATATAAATTTATTTACTGCCAAAATAAAGCTGTTAAAACTAAAACTAAAGTACAGAAAATTCTGTATTTGGGAGTGAATTAGGGTTAAAGAGATAGGTTAACCCTTTCACTTCCAACTTTCTGGAGCCCTCCCATTGATGAGTAAAATCATCTGGTGTAAGACAGATGTAAAATAATAAAGTAAGGAAAATTCTGTATTTGGGAGTGAACTTTAGGGTTAAAGAGATAGGTTAAGCCTTTCACTCCCAACGTTTCAGGAGCTCTCCCATTGACAAGTAAAATCATCTGGTATTAGACCAGGGGCAGACTGGCAGCAGAAAAGTTACCAGGAAATTATATGAAAGGGGTCTAAGGGTGTGCACCTCTGTGCACCCAGGACGTTCTGGCCTCTAGGAAATTCCTGAGCCTCTGAAGTCGTATTTCATCGATTTTGAGAGCAGCATTAATAATTTTACGCACAATTTTATGTATTGCGTATGTGCATCTTTTTTTGTGATTATACAATATTTAATAGACAATAATATATCATATACTATGTATGAGTATATATTTAAGTCACAAGTGGATTATCTTAGTCTTACAGTTACAAAATTTATTATATACCAGAAAAATTATATAAGGTTAAAAATTACTTAAGGTTACATTGAAGAGTGAATAACAAAGAAAAGATAACACAATTACATGCAGAGTCAGTAGTTTAGAAAATACAAATTGTATATCATTATGTTTGAAGATTATACGACTAGTAGCCTAGCAATGTAACTAGACAGTAACAACTGTATTTCATAATATTTACGTGATGAGCTGTATTTTGTTAACCCTTTATAGCCCAAGCTGGACACCCTATGGGTGCTCCCTATGCCCAGAGCAAAATGGCGGAGAAGCACTTGAATACAACCACATCATGAATAATTCATATTTTAATCTTAGTTATAGGATATATGGCCACAAAAAAAATTCCAGCCATAGCTGGATACTTAATCGTGGCAAATCAAGTCCAGAAAGCTAAAATAACAAGTTGTATTTCCCATGAAAAATCTTAGAAGTCACTAATATTATTTACAAAGCATAGAAAATTTTCATAGTGTCACACTAAAATGTATAAATCACAGTTTAGAAACATCTCTGTGTCATTAATATATCAATGAAGGAATTCTCTTATATGATATTACTCTTCTAGCACAGAATTATGTAAATACAAGTAAAAAAATCTTATATACAACATACTTTCACAAAAATATTGTTTGAAATTCCCGCGCGCCATTTTGATTTGCCGATGAAAATTACCTACACTGTCCAATGTGATACGGCTCAAAGCAGGCAACACACAAAGAAACTTTACACAGCAAACAACCCCATGTAGACCTCTTTCTTATTCCTTTTGAGGCACAGTAAACACACCGATTGACCCTCATTTGTTTTGGGAAATGGTTCTGTCCATCGACTTGCTGAAGTTGGTTGAAGGAGCGCTTTCTTTGCGAAGATGAGTAGTCTCCGATCAGTTGCTCAACAAGTTCCAGCCTAAAATTAAGGTGCTTTATCCTTGGGTGATTCGGTGACAGCTGCCTCAAAATAAACGCATTTACAGCTGCAGTGTCGATTAAAAAAAAAGCCAAATATCGATACCAGCGGCGAGATTTGACGGGGATTCTGTACTCGCTGCGTTTTTGGTCTGCGTAGTCAACACCTCCCATGAACTTGTTGTAGACAACAACACATGGTGGAGCAGCGATCGCTTCAACTGTTCCATCATTCTGTTTTCGATTCACTGTATCGTTCCCAGTTGGTTGCGAATTAGTTGACAAGAAAGAAACCGTCTTCTTATCTTCCCAAACACAGGCATTAATTCCCTCTCTCTGCATCACTTTACTTTCACCACGTTTCAGTTTCAGTTTCTTCAGCTTGACAGGAAATTCCTTTCGGTTCTGTCTCGTCGTTGCGGTTGCGTAAATTCCGTCGTCTAAAAGTGACTTCATCAGGCCAAAACTGGAAAAGAAGTTGTCAAAATACAGATGGTAATTTTGCCCTTTCAAATCTGCTGACAAATCCCTCACAACTCTTGCTCCCAAGCCGTGTTCTGGGCCTTGCTGTTTGCGCCCCGTGTAAACTTCAAAGCGTGAAACATAGTGCGTGATGGCGTCTGCTCTCATCCAAACTTTGATTCCCCTCTTTGTAGGCTTGAGTGGCATATACTGCTTGAATCCTAAGCGTCCCTTGAACTTAACCATTGCTTCATCAATAGCGTTCTCTCGGTTTGGAAAGTACTCCATTACAAATCTCTCCTCTAGCTTCGTCAAAAATGGCCTGATTTTATGAAGTTTGTCGTAGTTTGCTTCGCCTCGCGGAACTGCGGTCTCCGAATCGTTGAAGTGAAGATACTGATTTATCTTCAAGTAGCGGTTTCTTGGCAAGACTTTTTTAAATTCGCTGACTCCTAAAAACTTGTGTTTGGACCAGTAATGTCGCTCAGAAGGCAAGCATTTGATTCCTTGAAGAAAGCGCAGTCCAATATAGGCTCGGATTTCGTTGCTTGTTGTGGGGTGCCAGTTCTTGTCAACGACACCAGCGTTGTGTTGTTTCTGTTGTGCGTTCCGGTTTGTCTCGACCACGATTAAATCTACTAGTTCTTCGGTGAACAAGAGATGAAAGAAGTCCAGGGCTTTGGCATCGGCAGGGAGAACTGTGGATGGGCCTACATCTTCTTCAAAATCGAGGATATGGATGGGAGAAACGTCAAAGGTCCAAGTGTCGCTCGCGGCTTCACTCTCAACTTCGCTCACTCCTTCCTCGGATATACTATCGCTATCTTCGTCTTCTGAGACTGAAATATCGCTCTCTCCTGAATCAGCTTCGATATCTCCTTCAGCCCGAACAATATCCTCTCTTCTAAAGCCTTCGAACTCTTCTTCACTGTCAAGATCGCTAAATATATCGTAAGAACAACTCGCCATATCGTATCAAACACAAACTTGATTTACAAAAATTCACCAAAGCTCAACTATGCTGAGTCATGGGATATATTAGGTATCAAAATGAAGCTCTTTCTTTACTCTGATTGGTTAGAAAACAAAGGATTGAGAGGCATATCTAATTCAACCAATAAGATCGCCTGAAAAAGGGGGTGTGATTTTGGCCACTGTAGTGGCCAGTGGGCGTTTCTTCGTAAGGCCACTACAGTGGCCTATGGGCTATAAAGGGTTAACTGTCTTTGTGGGGGTGCCTGAAACGCAAAACAAGGGAGCGCACTGGGAAATTTCCCAGTATCCCAGTGGGCCAGTCCACGTCTGTGGTTTTTGGTTCAAAGTAAAATAATAAAGTATGGAAAATTCTGTATTTAGTGAAAGGGTTAAATTGTCAAACACCAGACAATTTTACTCGTCAATGGGAGACATCTCAGAAAGCGTTGATTATTTGATTGGATTACTTGATCTCACAAGGATTGCCACAGAACCAATTGTAACTGGAATATTAGACAAGGCTTGTGATTTGGACAATCAAAATCTACTTCTCAGATGTGAGAAGCTCAGCAGGGGGGTTGACAAGCTTTTGTGCGAGTTTTTAGACTGAATTACAAACAGGCTAGCTAGGGTTAAACACACTGTTCATTAATCCTTTCATTCACATTGTTGTTGTTGAACAACTTTATATTTTTGCTCTGTCTAATGCCAGACAATTTTACTAATTGCCAAGGGGAGATGTCTTGCAAAGCCATGCATGAAAAACACACTGTTAATTAACATCATTTACACTGTTGTTGTGGAACAACTTTATCTCTTTACTGTACTCTGTCCATGAACTTGCTCCAAGTCTCTCTCTTGTGTCATCCCAACATGTATATGGTCTGCTTTTTGAGGATACTGCATTCCATGCACTCATTGGGACAACACAAGAGAGACTTGGAGCAAGTCTACCCTGTCTAATGCTATTTGATTTTACTTGTGAATGGAAGGCATATCAGAAAGAAAGCCAGCATACAGGAAAGACTTAATGCTACTCTAAAAAGTTACTGTTCGTGACTCAATTCAATGTTTACAGTAGATCAAATGTCCAAACAATTTGGGTCATAGACAGTCTTAAAGCTATATCTTACACAAGCTGTTTGCAGCTTGACTTCTCCTACAAGTATTCTACTAAATAGATAGTGTGCGCAAAACCAGTCAAGCTCAGACCACACTGATAAGACTCTGTTTAGCACTGAAATAATCCCCACAAAATTATAAATGAGTGACTAGCATTGACTCCATTTTTACCTCGCATTAAAATGTTCTTACCTTTACATTATTTTAGCCTCGTATAAAAACCCTTATTGCGTCCAAGTACCGTACTTGTGCAATCAGTCATGACAGTTATACAGTAAATTATGCATTCTAAACAAGCAGTTGTGAGCCATATTGAGTCTGACGAAAGACAAGTTCTAGGATAATACATAATTCTAACACTACTCTGGCTTAAAAGTTTTTTGAACTTAAAAAGTTACTGTTCATGGTTCAATGTTTCAACACTCCAATCTTATAGTGACAGTGTCTTCATCAAGGGTAATCATTGTCAAAAAAACTGATGATGAAAACCTAGCTACTTGGGGCCTCTGGCATTTGCCCAAAGTATCCCACCCCTCAGGGAAAATGTTGTGACATCAGTGAAAATATGGTATGTATATATCATTCAGAATATACCAGGCTGTGTTCAGTATACACCCCTCCAAAAGGGGCAGGGGGAGAGGGAAAGAGGAAGAAGGGGAGAGGAGGGGGAGGTGGGAGAGGAGAAGGGGGAAAGAGAGGGAGAAGGGAGAGGGAGAGAGTAAGAGGGAGAGAGAGGGAGGGAGGGAGAGAGAGGGAGAGAGAGGGAGGGAGAGAGAGGGGGAGAGAGAGGGAGGGAGGGAGGGAGAGAGAGGGAGAGAGAAGGAGAGAGAGAGAGAGAGAGAGAGAGAGAGAGAGAGGGAGGGAGGGAGGGAGGGAGGGAGGGAGAGAGAGAGGGAGGGAGGGCGGGAGGGAGGGAGGGAGGGAGGGAGGGAGGGAGGGAGGGAGGGACGGATGGAGGGAGGGAAAGAGGGAGGGAGGGAGGGAAGGAAGGAAGGAGAGAGAGAGAGGGAGGGAGGGAGAGAGAGAGAGGGAGAGAGGGAGAGAGAGAGAAGGAGGGAGAGAAGGAGGGAGAGAAGGGGAAGGAGAAAGGAGGAGGGAGAAAGAAAGGGAGGGGGAGAAGGGGAAGGAGAGAGGGACAGGGGGAAGGTGAGGGAGACAGGGGGAAGGAGAGGGAGAGAGGAGGAGGGAGAGGGAGAGAGGGGGAGGGAGAGAGGAAGGAGGGAGGGTGAAAGCTGGGCTTTGGCAAACAAATTTAGGCCATATTATGCATATATATAAATATTATGCATTTGTACATTGTTCTTGGCCCTCAGGGGAACAGAAAACAATGGTCTCATTACCTGAAACAATATGAAAACCATTAGGAAAATAGGAACCTGTAGCTCTAGAGTCTCGCCCTAAAAAGATATCTTTTTCATACAATTTCTGAAAAATCAGTCAAGTATAAAAAGCTAGGCACTATTGAACACTGAAGAACACCCATTTCCGTTTTACCGTGGGTGTCTAAATGCATCTAAAAACGACCTTTGTCAACATGATCATGCCACCCAAATTTGCACACACAATACAAATTATAATTCAAACTGATATTGGCTCTGCCTTGAGCTGCCTATTTAAGTCCAATAAATATAGAAATACGCTAACAAGAAGCAAATATGGAGTTTAGATCATTCAAATCAAACCAAAAGTTAATAAAAACGAAAACTAATTAGTCTAATTATAAAAAGAACGCTCAGAAAATACTCACTCGTTGGTGTTCATTTTCTTCAATGGCTGAATGTATGTGCGAAGGTATTTTTTAAATTCGGCTTCTTGGGCTTCTGTTGTTATCGAAACCCCTGCTACTGGTTTCCCGAATAATATTTGACCTCTCAGAATTAAACTAGTTTTTTTTTCGGGGTTGTAATCCGTAGAAACGTAGGAGAAGAACTCTTTTTCGGTTTGAAGGTAATCCAAGGTGTCTGGAATCGGTCGAATGGTGTCACCTAATCCATCAAAAATGCCTGGTTTTGAAGGGAAAAAGAAACCAGTGATTGAATTCGGCGGTGTACAATTCCCGTAAGGTATCACACTTTTGTCTAAATAGCCCAGTATTTTCCATTTATAACAGTGATCTTCGTAACCCATGTGTTTCATCAGTTTGATTTCAATATTGTGGATGGCGAGCAGTCGCTCACGGGTGAAGATGTTCAATTCTTTCTCGGACCCTTTGGCCACGTAAACTAAATCCAGCGTCCAACCGATCTGCCGAAGATATTTTTCGTCTTTTCCGCTACTGGATAAATAATTATCCCTTTTGTGTCGGGAGTGTTTCTTGTGCCGTGACAGTTTCTTGTTCGGGGACGAATTACCAATGTCGTTCCCCTGACAAGCAGAAGGTTTGAAGATGTTCTCAAAGGTTTGCACTGAGCTGCCTTTAGCTTGGTCTTTGGCCGCGTTGAAGGCCGCAAAATCGCTTGAAACTTTAATATCAGGCACCATAAACGAATTCAGGGATATATCTTTACGAAACTCGTGGTATTTCCCTGTCAAAGCGATAACGCTAAACGCAACAGTCAGGCCGACATAGGTCAACAACACAACCAAAGCCGACGGCCATCGACCGAACGCCAGCTTGAAAACGAACCGTGTCGCCGCGTAGCACTTCTTTTTAACGTTCAAACAACCAGTCATTACACTTCTGACTAGCCGAACTTTTGGTTGTCTGAAGTCCATTGAATGGCCTACGAGATCGTCTTCTAT
Source organism: Corallium rubrum (assembly GCA_964035015.1). Lineage (NCBI taxonomy): Eukaryota > Metazoa > Cnidaria > Anthozoa > Scleralcyonacea > Coralliidae > Corallium > Corallium rubrum. Next base: position 9,162,285 of record OZ036006.1, read on the forward strand.
TCCGGCGTCTGTTTGCATATTTGCTTGTTCACCGCAATTATATCCATCCGTATCGGTGTTGCCATATTTCGCCTCCCGGTCGACAAGGCTATAGTTACAAGACATCTCGGCGAAGAAGACAGCCAAAGACTACAGAAAGGAGACGTACAATCCTTCTAGGTCGTACAATACCCAAAAAGCGCCGTACTCATCAGCGGAGAGAACTTGTAAACAAAACAATCCTGAAATATCAATGTTGTCTTTTATAAAGTATCTTATTATTCTCCGGTTGCCACTTGTTTCCATCTGCCAAATTGACAAACGTCATTTCTTCATCAAGAAGGCAAAATACTAATCCTTGCTACAATCTGTTCGAACCAAAACTTATTAATCCTAAAAACCAAACTAATTTTAAAACTAACCCCGACTGTAAGAAAACAAACAGCTTGACACCAGGAGAAAAATAGAGTAAAATGACGTCATGTCAGTTTGACAGATGGAAAGTCAACCGGATGTCCTCTTGCGCGCAACGAACATTGACTCGGGCAAATAGCCAATGAAAATTGCATGACCTAATACTTAATTGGGCACGACGACTTTCACCCCCCCCCCCCCCCCCCAACCCACCCACCTAAAACACCGTCAGTTACTAGGGAGTTGGAAAAATATCATAGACAATTTCCTTTTCATGTCACACGGGTGAAATTAGGCTAGAAAATGGGTTTTTTCCGCAGCTTTCCCATTTCCTGCCCTTCCTTCGCGAGCGAGCCATAACCGAATGTCTGCGAAGGAGATTAGCCTTTTTAATCGCATTTTTGACTTTCCCATTTCCGGTGGCGTGAGTGCAAATTAATATATTAAAGATCCAAAATATGTAATTAGGTAACGTTCTAGGCTCGATTTCCAGCCTTATCTCGACCCGAAATAAGGCTGGAAACCGAGCCTAGTAACGTTCAGGCGTTTTAAAAAGTTCCACTTTTGAGATGGTCTTCGAAAACTTCCGTTTTTATAACCGTTTTTTCGTTTAGGCGTGGACGGAAGGCCAATCCGTAAAAAGGTTGCGTTTTTCAAAACAAAATCCAGACACACGTGGATGGGTTTGTGAATCTTGAGGAATTCGTAAAGAGTCATACGACGGCAATTAAGTTTGTATAGCTAGGTTTTCAATGGTGGGATATAAAGATCTGAAATCTGTAATCTTTTATGTTTTCTATGATGTTTTATAATCTTCAGAATTCTGTAAAATCTCACTCCAAAATGCAGGAAATGGCATATCAGAGACTCTAGATTTCAAAATTTTCCGGGGGAGCATGCCCCCGCACTCCCCTACATGTTTAGCGCTCGCATTGGTGTCGCCATTGAGAGAACCCGTTGTTTGTTGTAATATGATTGCTATTTGAGTTATTTAAAAACAAAAAATGTGATCATTTATCAAAATACAGTAATGCCTTTTTTTCCTTTTTTTTTTGAGAGGAAGAAGGGAGAGGGGGAGAGTAAGAGGGAGAGAGAGGGAGGGAGAGAGAGGGAGGGAGAGAGAGGGAGGGAGAGAGAGGGAGGGAGGGAGAGGGAGGGAGAGAGAGGGAGGAGAGAGAGAGCGGGAGAGAGAGGGAGGGAGAGAGAGCGAGGGAGAGAGAGGGAGGGAGGGAGAGAGAGGGAGGAGAGTGGGAGAGAGGGAGGGAGAGAGAGGGAGGAGTGGGAGAGAGAGGGAGAGAGAGGGAGGGAGAGAGAGCGAGGGAGAGAGAGGGAGGGAGAGAGAGGGAGGGAGGGAGAGAGAGGGAGGAGAGTGGGAGAGAGGGAGGGTGAGGGAGGGAGGGAGAGAGAGGGAGGGAGAGAGAGGGAGGGAGAGAGGGGGGAAGAGAGGGGGGAAGGACTGAGAAAGGAGGAGGGGGGAAGAGATGGAGGGGGAGAAGGGGAGGAGAGAAGGGGAAGGAGAGAGGGACAGGGGGAAGGAGAGGGAGATAGGAGGGAGAGGGAGAGAGGGGGAGGGAGGGAGAGAGGAAGGAGGGAGGGGGAAAGCTGGGCTTTGGCAAACAAATTTAGGCCATATTATGCGTATATATATATATATATATAAATATTATGCATTTTCATAGCATTTTTACATTGTTCTTGGTCCTCAGGGGAGCAGAAAACAATGGTCTCATTACCTGAAACAATATGAAAACCCTAGGAAAACGTATACATGTAGCTCTAGCCCTAAAAAGATATATTTTTCATATAATTTCTGAAAAATCAGCCAAGTATAAAAAGCTAGGCACTATTGAACACTGAAGAACACCCATTTCCGTTTTACATTTACCGTGGGTGTCTAAATGCATCAAAAAACAACCTTTGTCAACATGATCATGCCACCCAAATTTGCACACACTTTTTTTTTTTTGGCGGGGGGGGGGGGGGGGGTGGCGCCAAAGCTAATCTGGCCACCCCAGCCTGAAACTTGCCACCACGCCACTGCATGCAGCCATAGCTTCGACAACATGACGTAAATAGATTAACGCCTAAGTATACTAACAACTTTTGCAGTTGCTTGCCACAACGTTGTCTTGAAAACGTGAAAACGCGTCAGTTGACGACGACTTGGCAACAATACAAGCATCAAGAATTTCAGTTTCCGGCCCAATTATGATGTACTATGGGATAGAATCAAAGGTCAAGTGAGCACCAATTACGTCAGTGCTATTGTTAACAAAGAATATTCATGAACCACAACAATGGCACTGACTGGGTGCTCACGTGACCTTTGATTCTATCCCATAGTGCATCATAATTGGGGTGGAAACTGAAATTCTTGATGCTTGTATACCTCATGACCACTGATCTATATAAGAGACTGGATAGAGCATCTGTGGTCTGAAATTGAAGTCGGAAGTGGTCGGAAATTGGCACCGGCCGCCATGTTGGATGGCCCCACTTTCGCTATATTTTACTGTTGCACAATTATAGTTTTCGTACATTAAGGCATTTTTCTCCTTCGTGTTCGGACAAACTTTTTTATCACGAGGAAGAAAGGACATGTGACGCATTTGGAGAGAAAAATTGTAGTTGTTTAGCCCGAAAATGTGGGGGGAAACGGAATTTGCGAGTTCGATGGAGCGAACTCCCAGGCCGTTCTCATTCAGAATTTACTCAGAAATATGGAAATACTGCTAGAGGACCGAATGAATTCGGGAAATTTGATCAACTGAGCAAGCTACACTACGAACAACTGCTGTGGTATTATATTATCATAAGCCAAAAGACCAGAATCAAACAATTAATTTAAGAACGCTGTTTATGTTATAAAGCTTCTTTTTAATACTACCTGATGTGGCCACTGTAGATCAGTGGATGTGCCAGTTGAAGAATATATTTTCACTCACAGAAAACTCGGGGTAATGATTCAAAGAAGTTATCCTGGCATTCAGAGGATTAATCAGAATGAGTTATTATTTTCAATGAGATAGGGTTATCTAATTTGGGCAATTGGGCCTACATTTGCCTACAACTAAAAATCTTGAATAAATTTTACAATATATATAATTAGTTTTGTGACTACATCTTTGCCAAGATGCTTTTTTTAGCCAGTTTGCAAATGCTATCCACCACATTGTTATGAAGTTTAACATATATATTAGCTTGATTTGTTTTGAACATCAAACACTGGCCTTGTTGATCAGTAGTACACACTGATAGTACAGTATTAGTTCTGCCACAATTTTCATAACATACAGAAGCCAGAGAACAGATTAAATTTTTAAAATTTAACATTATATACTACATTTCTACAGAATCAAACTACACAAGACAAAATACACTCATGAATTGTAAAAATTTTCTTTAATCAAATCATTGATGAAAACTATAAATGGCAGTATGACACTGGTTCAATTATATTCTGTATTAAGTTGTCATGTTGCTTCACCTTTAAGTTCTTCCTTCACTGTTGTTTCATTTTAAACTACCTACAAAATAACATACAAATATCACATTCAATTTTACAGATACTCACAAACAATTTTTTCATCAAAATGACAGGGAGTAAAATAGCTCAGCTGTTAAGAAACAATGTTGACAACTTAACACGTTATACATGACTTGGACACTGAGCATGGAGTATCTTAAAACAAACTGGCTCGTTCTTGTTATAATGCATGCTACAGTTATTTCTATGGAGGGCACCAAAGATAAAATATTACAAACTTTAGAGTATTAACATGCTCCTATGTTGCCAAAGAAATATGCTGCTTGTCGAAATCAACTCACAACTCTACAAGCCAATCCGCTATCTTCTGTGCCATAATTTTGCACGTCCTTCGGCTTTTTAAAATGATCTACCCGATTGTGAACATTCCACAATTACAGTATTATCACACATTTGTATCCTACAAATCACCGGCCGCTTGCAATGTTGGGTTTCCTGTTTCCTTAGTAAATAACCCTTCGGGAGCTCTCCGTCCCCTTCGAAATTTCGTCAAAATATCAACTTATTTACTTACGATTCAGTTTCCCTTCACGGTCTTAGGTCCTCCATAGTTCCATGATGTGTCCCGTTGCTTGAAATACCAAAATGGATTTGTGTTGCTCGTCTATTTCGTGATTATATGCGAAAACAACGAATTCACAACAGTAAAATATAGCAACTCACTCCTCATGTGGGGCCATCCAATATGGCGTCGTTTACAAATTAGGGTGTAACCATTGAACTCTAAATAAACTGGAACGCTAACTCCATAAGAAAGGCCCTATGATTGGGTGAAGTCAAACTTCCGGCCGCTGGGGGTCGCCATTGCACGTCTGACGTCAACAGAACCTATGAGCGGCACGTACAATGAAAAACTGAAAACTCGCTGCAAAAAACAACCATTTTTTAGACCTAAAGTTTTTTTATAGATGATAACGAAGAAGATAGTATGTATTGGGCTTATTGGTCTTGTACCTGAACAATTTCTACACACGAAAATGGATTGAATGACGAAATATCTGCCGAACAAAAGCAAAATTCGAGTCCGAAACTCGTACGGAAAATGCAGGTTTCTCTTATTTTTCTTTGTTATCTCAAATGTTTGAAGGTTGTCTTGCCAAGAATTAGTAATAAGATCATGCTAAATTATAGCTTTAACTCAAGTTTTAGTTGTGGAAATGCTAAATCTGACATTTTTCGATACGAAGAGTAATTCCAGAGCTGTAATAACACACGGTAAAGTGCATTTTGTTGTTTTTTTGCTACTGAAAATTTAAAAATTTAAAACCCAACTGTTTTTATAAACAACCTCTTCATTTTAAACCTGGGTTTCATATGTATTTTCTTTATATTTGTCCAAACCAATGGCAATTTTGGTTGCGTATTGTTGACTTTCATTTGAGAGCTTATATTTTTACTGTTTTCCCTTGTTTTTACTCGTCATGTCAGTGTTCACCTACTCTACGGTATATTGGAATTTGATTTAAGCCTAAAAGTGGTTAACAAGTTCAGTTTTTGTTTGATTTCAAGCTGTTTTTGCAACCCAGTTCACCAAATTCAGCTTCATTTTCTCTCGGTTATACAGTAAAAGGGACTGGGGTTGACGTGCATGGCGGCCCCCATGTTGGCTTCATGATACGCCATCGAGTTATCGTTCCAGTTTACTTAGAGTTCAATGGGTGTAACCATTGAACTCTATGTAACTTCCGGCTTCAATTTCTGGAGGCGCTCAGACACAGAATAGTAAGACAACCAGAAGTCCGACTCGAGTGAAAACTTGTCCGCATTTCTTCAATGCGCATGCGCGATATTTTACGCCATCCTACGCCATCCTACGCCATCCTACGCGATCCTACGCAATGTTCTACGCCATCCTACGCAATCCTGGCAAGTTCCCCCGGCAGTTTTAACCTTCTTTTGGAGGTCCAAACTGCCGGGGGAACTTGCCAGGATGGCGTAGGATGGCGTAGGATGGCGAGGAATCAAGATGCGCGAGGCGAAATGCGCGAGGACATAAACTTCAAAGGTTCCGACGCGAGTCGGACTTCTGGTTGTCTTTCTATTCTGTGGCTCAGATAATAGATGCTCTATCCAGTCTCTTATACAATCTCGAGCCCATAGTCACCCCCTTTTTGGTCAGCGGGAGAGCGCGGGGGAGACTCTGGGGAAATTGGATTTAATTACCCCTGAAATGAGGGGTTCCGGTGGTTATGCGCATGTTCGCAGCCTGAGCTGCTGTGCAGAATGTGCCGTGTGTTCAGATCATGAGTTCGTTTCAATTTTGTTTGAAAATACTTTATTTCTGAGAAGTGAGAACCCTCCATGCAGATCGAATGCACGTTAAAATTATCGGAAAGAGACTTACACTGCTGGTTGTGGCGCTCGACATAAACATGCTTGAAATCCAAGGTAAAATATCAATTCACGACGCCAATATCGTCCTCGGAGCACCCTTAATATGCATGCCTTCGACTCGATCAAAAGCCTTTAGTCCTTTACGGGTTGCGAAGGCTGATTCCTTCTTTAATTGTCTTAAATATATGCTTTTTCGTTGTTTAAATTGTTTTATTTATACATCAAGTATAGTGACAAATGACAGCAAGGTTTGTTTCGTGTATTGCGATTATTTGCCATTTGAAATTCGTCTTTACTTTGTTTATGAAGTTTGTTTCAATTAGTTGTGTCACTGAGACCTTGAGAGAAGAGAAGAAGAGGAGATGTAAATGAGGCGTCTAAATTTGAAGATATATATGTTAAATATTGAATAAAGCAATATATGACTTTCATTATTTCACAATCTGTTATGTTTTGAATCGATGAATTCAATAAATTTAAATGAACCAATCAAAACGGAGAATCAATCCAGTTTCCCCAGAGTCTCCCCCGCGCTCTCCCGCTGACCAAAAAGGGGGTGACTATGGGCTCGAGATTGAAAGCACTGTTGCCAACATAGTCAATCGAGTATACCTTATGACGTACGCAAATAGCATAAAGAACTGTTGCCAACATACAGGGGTGCCGGAAGCTAGTTCAGGCGGCGGGGGCAGCCATACATAAAGGGCACTTTTTCTCAGCATTAATTTTTGCATGTGGTAATTAATATTCGCGAATTTTGCTGTATAGCATAAAATAACCAAAAGCCATTATATAATAAATTGCAATGTATTGAAAAAGTAACTTCAAAGACTGAATTGTACATATTGATGCTACATTCCTATTTACATTTAAGAAAACGTGACATCATAAGTTGTATTATACATAACATGCATGTAACAGACGTTCGGTGGACGTTCGTCAAGCTCAATTCCTCAAAAAAGATTTGAGTCCCAGACAGGGTTCGAATCTGCAACCTTGTAATGACTGGTTAATGATGTTAATCAAATGTCAGCCAAGGTAAAACATGACATCCTTAACGAAATCACAAAACACCCACCAAGTTAAAAAGGCCTGCATGAGGAGAATTAAGACAGAAATAACCCAAGGCAAAATTAGTTTGCTGCCTCCCTGCGGTCTGAAGCAATAAACTAGCTTGTAAGACATTTTCCATGTTAATACAACAGTAATCTAATACAATAATACGAATGGAACTTTCGCTGCCCCCGTGGCTCGGCGCCCCTGCGTGAAAATGCTTCAGTTAACGACTTGGCAACAATACAAGCATCAAGAATTGCAGTTTCCAGCCCAATTATGATGTACTCAACTTCGTCCCCAGGGCATTTTGCCTCCACGTTGGGAGTCGGCGAAAATGGCCCTGGCATCGGCTGGTCACGTGACACCCAGAATTTTGGGGTGTTTTGGCAAGAAAATTTATGCGGTCTTTGTGTTTCGTTTTTGTATAATACGTATACATGAATAATAAATAAGAAATATTTAACGCTCTGCCAAATCACTCATGTGAACCTTTATCATAAATGCAACTGGCTAGCATTATTCATCATGATACTCCCCACGATTATCCAGGATACATTTAAATGTCGGGAAGAAACATATATCTAATGTTGTTCTTGACTTTAACCAAAGCTATCGTTACAATTCTTTGGATGAACTTCGCAGAGTGGATTTAATGCAATTCATATTTTGATGAATAAATTACACTGTATCTGAATTAATCAAGTTCTTAAACCGGCCAATCCGATTATAGAATCGACCAGCCAATGCCAGGGCCATTTTCGCCGACCTCCCAACGTGGAGGCAAAATGCCCTGGGGACGAGGTTGTGATGTACTATGGGATAGAATCAAAGGTCAAGTGATCAGTACCAATTCCGTCAGTGCCATTGTTAACAAAGATTATAAAATAAGGTGTCCTCTACGCACCCTCTGATTGGTTGGGCTCCGTGCATTTAGAAGAGGACATAGATCATGAACGACGTAAAGTGGCGTAGAATGGCGTCAGCTGGCCGGAAAAGCCCGCCAAATTCTAAAATTACCTCACTTTCAGTTTGATTTTTCTTATTATTATTTTATAAAACAAATAAAACATACCGCTCCTGTGCATATGTACTCTTATAAAGGCACGTTTGACGTAATTTGAACACGAAAGAAGTGTAAAGACACTCGGCTATCGCCTCGTGCCTCTACTCAACTTCTTTCGTGTTCAAATGACGTCAAACGTGCCTTTATAAGAGTACATATGCACGGAGCTTTGTTTTATTTATTAATTATTCATGACAACAATCCTTTGATTCTAGCCCATAGTGCATCATAATTTGGGCCGCTGAAATTCTTGATGCTTGTATACCTTGACGTACGTAAATGGCAACCATTCATTTGTGTACGTCATAAAGCATTGTTGCCAAGAAACCCAAATTTCTCCAAAAACGAACTAGCTATGGCAAACTTTGAGAGTTTATAGCTCGAGAACAATATACAGTATCAGATTCTCTTCATTATCGTCCCCAGACGAATTTAATTCGTGAGTCGAATTTAATCGAGTTATACGTCGCAGTTTCGTCGAATAAAATTCAAACAATTAACCCTTTGAGGCCTGGACCTCTCCCTGTGCTGAATAAAATCGTCTGGTGTTAGCCAGGATAAAATACTAAAGACTCATCGTCAGGCTTTAAAGGTGACGTACAATCCGTTCTGCGCATGTACGAAACTAATGTTTACATCTTTATTTACAAAAAATATACTGATACCTTCTTCAAGATTGTAACTTTTCTTGCTTCCTCTTCATTACTTGTACTTGAAACAAAACATTTTCAGAAGAAATAGAACAAATCCGAAAAGAAATAGAACAAACGCTTGGTTTTCTGCCACGGTTACATTGAGCTGAGTACTTCATGTAATTATCTACGAATGTCATGTTTTGGACCCATGGCGGTCATGCGCAGAACGGACTGTACATACCTTTAAAGCGTTAAATTCGTCTGAATTCAATTCGTCGATTGTGCGACGTTTAGTGCAGGCCTTACTTCAAAGACACTTAACTACTAAAATTAAGAGACAAGGATAATCACTGAAAAGAGAACCTTAACATTAGTAGCTTTACAAATTACAAATTAGAAATTACAAATTACAATGATCTTGGACACTGCACTTCAGGTTACACACTGCAATGGTTTGTGCAACTTGTCTCACAATGATCTTGACTATTGCACAGCATGTTACACGTTGCAATGGATCATGCAACTTGTCTCACAATGATCTTGACCATTGCACTTCATGTCACACACTGCAATGGTTCGTACAACTTCCAACGGTTCGTGCATCTTGTCTTACAATGATCTTGATCATTGCACAGCATGTTACACACTTCAATGGTTCATGCAACTTGTCTCACAATGATCTTTACCATTGCACAGCATCACTGCACGTCTGAAATGGTCCATGCAACTTGTCTCACAATGATCTTGGTCATTGCACAGCATGTTACACGCTGCAATGGTTCATGCAACTTGTCTCACAATGATCTTGATCATTGCACAGCATGTTACACACTGCAATGGTTCACGCAACTTGTCTCACAATGATCTTGATCATTGCACAGCATGTTACACACTGCAATGGTTCACTGGCGCAACTTGTCTCACAATGATCTTGGTCATTGCACAGCATGTTACACACTGCAATGGTTCACGCAACTTGGCTCACAATGATCTTGATCATTGCACAGCATGTTACATACTGCAATGGTTCATGCAACTTGTCTCACAATGATCTTGATCATTGCACAGCATGTTACATACTGCAATGGTTCATGCAACTTGTCTCACAATGATCTTGATCATTGCACAGCATGTTACACACTGCAATGGTTCATGCAACTTGTCTTACAATGATCTTGGTCATTGTACAGCATGTTACACACTGCAATGGTTCATGCAACTTGTCTTACAATGATCTTGGTCATTGTACAGCATGTTACACACTTCAACGGTTCGTGCAACTTGTATCCCAATGATCTTAACATAAAAAAATAAGAATTGCCCTATTCGTCAATTTGGTTTATAAACTATACGAAAACGTTTCGCCTATTGTGTTCTGACAATTTAATTTGGTTTAAAGACCAAGGACCTTGTCAAAAGAACAGCAGCAGCTTTGTCAATATCCCCACCATTGCTCGCAAGTTCTTTGATAATGTCTTCTCGTTTTAAACCCATCTTAACTAAGCGTTGTACATCAGCTTCTGAAATGCCCCTTGGAAGAGAGGATGAAGAAGCCTGGGGACTAAAGAGGAGAATAAAATATCAATATTAGAACAAAGTGATTGCCAATGTCTTACAATGTAGCGTAATGTCTTACAATGTAGCATAATGGCTTACAATGTAGCGTAATGTCTTACAATGTAGCATAATGGCTTACAATGTAGCGTAATGTCTTACAATGTAGCGCAATGTCTTACAATGTAACGCAATGTCATACAATGCAGCGTAATGTCTTACAATGTAGCGTAATGTCTTACAATATAGCGCAATGTCTTACAATGTAGCGCAATGTCTTACAATGTAGCGCAATGTCTTACAATGTAGCGCAATGTCTTACAATGTAGCGCAATGTCTTACAATGTAGCGTAATGTCTTACAATGTAGCGTAACGTCTTACAATGTAGCGTAATGTCTTACAATGTAGCGCAATGTCTTACAATGTAGCGCAATGTCTTACAATGTAGCGTAATGTCTTACAATGTAGCGTAATGTCTTACAATGTAGCGTAATGTCTTACAATGTAGCGCAATGTCTTACAATGTAGCGCTATGTCTTGCAATGTAGCGCAATGTCTTACAATGTATCGTAATGTCTTACAATGTAGCGTAATGTCTTACAATGTAGCGAAATGTCTTACAATGTAGCGCAGTGTCTTACAATGTAGCGCAGTGTCTTACCATGTAACGTAATGTCTTCTTATGTAGCTAAGTTAGTCAAGTTTTTATACTAGTCTGTCAATTACTAAAGATCGTGGAATTGACTGGCCAAGGCAAAATGCTGTGGGTAAAAGGTCAACACAGTCAGAGCTAAGGCGAACATTACGCAGAAGCTTTGCTCAATAACATTCAACTCAAATTGAAATATAGTAAGAAGTCTAACGTTGTGACTTAAAGTGCAAATGAAGCGAAAATTAATAACTTCTTATTAACTGAACGCGAAGTCTTTACAGAGAAATATCGGACCGAGGTCTTTTTGGTACAGACCGAGCCCGTAGAGCGAGGTTTGTACACAAAGACCGAGGTCTGATATTTCTCTGTAAAGACCGAGCAAGCGAGGTTAACAAAAAGTTTATTATATGGCATTTTGAGACAACAAACCTTACACTTATACCTTGTCATGATACGTACTTTAGTCAGTTTAGTGTGACCTCGAGCGTGTGACATAAACTCATCGTTTTCAATGCTGTTGCTTTTGTTGTCATCGCTTTCGGACTCCTAAACTCGCTTCCAGATTGCTCTCGTCCCAATCATACATAATTTAGTCCTCAGGTTGTTGAATTCACAAAATTCTTGCGGTTTTCTTTCGTTGTTTAGTTGCAAACAACATGGCTGACAATATCCGTAATCGACCGGTCGATTACGGAAAATAATCGACCGGCACGTGACACGTCTCGGCCAATGAGAACACACGATTTCAACGGAAGTAACTTGTGCCATATAATAAGTTTGTCTTATTTGAAAGAACACTTAAAATGATAGAGTAACATCTTTTGCAGTTTTTCGTTTCCTTGCTTCGTTTTTGAGATATTTCAGTTTGTTTGATATTCAAATTAAAGATTTTGACGTCGCAATTTCTAAAACTAACTAATCGAAATATAGTAAAGGTTTGATATACTGCCGAAACAGAGAACGTAGGAATCTAACGTTTCGAGCTAAGGCCCTTCGTCAGAGAGAAACGTAAAGAGTGTAAACAAACAACGAGCTTATATACGAAAGGTAATCATGTGAGCAAAAATAAGCCAATCAGATAAAAATGACAATAATAAACTGATGAGATGCGAAAAATTAGCCAATCAAATCAAAATAACAATAACAAATCGATAATGAGATGCGAAATAAATTTGCAATTCATACCATCGATGAGCAAGAAGGAGGGGGTGTAAAAAGCATGAGCGAGAGTAAAAATAGATAAATATATAAAGTGAAAACGCTGTTTATGTCCGCCCTTGCTAAATTATAGATGTACCTGTAAATAGATTACCATACTAGTTAATTAAGTTAGTTCATTTAATACTATATATCTCATATATTTTTGTAAATAACTTTTAAATTCTATAATCGAGGTGTAGTGGGGGTTGGATATGCTGCCGAGGCGGCGAGCATGGGGGTCTGGCGTTTCGGGCGAAGGCCCTTCTCTGACGAGGGGCCTTCGCTAGAAACGTTGGACTCCTGCGTTCTCTGTTTCGGCGGTGTATCTAGCCTTACTATATTTCGATTGTATTACCAGGGTTAAGTCACGTTGGCCTGAAAAACAGAGAAAAATCTTCTCGACGTTTCGAGCGAAGGCCCTTCGTCAGGAGAATTAGGGACCTTAAGATTCTGCGACGCGCTCATCTGCGACGTGACCGGAAGCAACTTTGCGCTAACAGAGCATGCGCGCGCGTTTTTGATTTGTGTTCTGAATCTACGACGCCGTGTTTTAGTATCTGTTGGCGTCGTCGTAGGTTTGCTTTGGAAACTTCGGACATTTATCATAGAAACGGTAGGTTTTTTGCTTATTTCTTTACTAATATTTCGACTTCATGTAAAAATGTTGTTTTTAGCAATGTTTACGTAAGTGAAACGATCTTATTTTGTTCGAATTCAAGAATACAGCATCTCGGGCTTCTTCAAAGAGGACATTTTGAATGGACCAGTGGACTACCGCGTCCAAGAAATCAAAACAATCTTAATGATCTTTATCCGCAGAACGCGGACAACGCTCTCCCCAGTCTTCCCGCGAAAATCACCGCGTCGCAGCTGAGCGCGTCGCAGAATCTTAAGGTCCGTAATTGTTTCTACACTGCCTACGCAACACGTGGCCTGCATGCGGACTTCACCCGTTTCTGGTCCCCACTGGGGACCGGAGGCGGGTGGGGTCTGCACGCAGACTACGAAGCACGGTACTTTTAAATTATATATATATATATATATATACTTCTTTTGTACACGCCCATCGTGGAAATCAGCTTCGGTTGACGGGGTTAGCGTTTTCTCTCTTCTCTTTCGATTTGTGTTTCAACACTGCCTACGTAGCACGCTACGTAATATGTAAAGGCCGACAATGAGGACTAGACCGAGTACTTGAAAACCCGGTCTAGTCCGAATTGGAGGCCTTTACATGACTTCTCAAAATCACTTAGTGTATTCCCAAAATGAATTAGTGCATTAGTAATTAGTGTATGGATGAATAACCGATTGTGTGAAGTAATATTTCAAGTCCAAGGACTTGAAATAATATTTCAAGTCCTTGGACTGGAAATAATATTTCAAGTCCTCTGCCCAGTACTTCCCTGGTATTTCAAGTCCCTTCACTTGGTGCAATTCAGCGCTTCTGATTGATTGATTATCTGATGTATTATTAATGAGTTTGAGAATTTTATTTCACTGTTTGGAATATTAATCTTACCTGGTTACAGTACTAGGTCCTGTGGCGGCGGCCTGGGATGATCTGTTCAGTGCTTCAGCCAAATCATGATCTTCCATTTCTTGATTTCCCTGCCCTTGACCAGAGAGACGAGCACATTCAGGAAGTTCTGATTCGGACAAAAATGGTGTTTCGGTACCCGTTGTACCAATCCTCAAAACACCAGCCTTCAGATCTATGCAACACTTTGAAAAAAGAAAGATTATTCATTTTAACAATCTACAGTTACAGCGCAGAAAGGGAGTGGGTAGGTAGAGGTTATAGACAGAGCTGTAGGTCGTGCATTTGGTACATGAGGGGAGTGGTGAGAGTGATGGTAAAAACAGCCCCTTCAATAATTTTACTCTTCAAAGAAAGAACCGTCAGCCAAGCATATTGTATGTAGTTTTATCCAGGGCTTGAAATTTGAAATTTTCTGCAGTATCCAAGTGGGATACCAGGTTTCTGAATTTGGTATCCCTCCTTGAAATCTAGTATCCCACTTTTGAGTACTAAACCGATCTCAACTAGCAATATCTAAAATTAACTATAACAGTTTACGTTACATTATAAGACGTTATACACTACATTGTAAGACGTTACACTACATTGTTAGACGTTACACTAGATTATAAGACGTTACACTACATTGTAAGACATTACGTTACATTGTAAGACGTTACATTGTAAGACGTTACGTTACATTGTAAGACGTTACGTTACATTGTAGGATGTTATCTTACATTGTAAGACGTTACGTCACATTGTAAGATGTTACCTTACATTGTAAGACATTGCGCTACATCGTAAGACGTTACCTTACAATGTAAGACGTTACGTTACATTGTAAGACGTTAAGTTACATTGTAGATGTTACCTTAGATTGCAAGATGTTACGTTTTAAGAAGTTACGTTACACTATAAGGCACTACGTTAACTTTTATAGTCTATTACGGTATCAGTTATGTTACGTTCTAAGACGTTGTACGACATTCTATGTGGCCGTGTCGAGGCATATCAAAGTCGCTCCAGGCAGTCGCCATACAACACAGTTCAGACAACGGATCACAGCTAAGATGTAGGTGTTGATTTTATGGAGGGAGGAAAACTGGAGAACCCGGCGAGAAGCACAGGAGAGATCAACTACAACTCTACTCACATGAGTTCCAAGCTCGATAACGGGGCCATTCCCAAGTGGTCATCCATCCAAATACTAACCCCGTCTAACTGGGCTTAACTTTTTGGCGCAGGGCTTTTATATACTGTTTTGGAGAGAGGCATGCAGCGCGCTAACAACACACGCCACCCCGTGCTACATCTAAATGTTACGCTATGTATTCTAAGACATTTAGTCATTACGCTTAGCTATGCTGTATTATAATCAGTGCTGTAACAGTTACATTTTTTAAGTTACAGTTACAATTACATAATGAAAAGTGTAACTAGTTACGGGTTAAAGTTACAAAAAAAAAAGTTCCAGTTGCAAAGTTACATTCATTTTTTTGTAACTAGTTACAAAGTTACAAGTTACATCTGCCAATAGAAGGTTTTACACTAATAGCAGGCATGATTTTGTGACTATAATAAATTTACTGATAGGAAATACTTTTGCGATCAGGCCAGCATTTACTTAAAATTCATTAAGTATAACTTCTCTATACTGTACTTTTAACTGTAAGGCCATGGATGTGCATCATCATTTCCTGACTCTTCTAGCGAAGACATAATATTAATATATCAAGATACAAGAATGCCATGTATATATACTATATATTTCAAGATTGAAACCAGTGATCGAAACACCGAACACGACAACACGGGGGTAAAGCACATCACGTGATTACGTGAGGGGCCTTGTACCGGGAAGGCAGTTTCGGTAATGACAGCTGCAGTCAAATTACCCTGTGAGTCAGAGCCCCTTTCAGACCTACGCAAGCTTCGGGGGAAAGTGGGCTCTGCCAACAAACTCGATTTTTCTTTTTGAGCATGCTTGAACGGTTGCCAAGATACTATTTTGGGCCCAGGCTCTAACGCGTCACTTCCTATTTTCCTGCTTACGCATGTTCATAAACGAGAACTTGTTTGACCAGTTTAAAACCCGACTGACTCGCCCCAAACTTGGGGCGAAGATCGAGTTTGTTGGCAGAGCCCACTTTCCCCCGAAGCTTGCGTAGGTCGGAAAGGGGCTCTGACTCGCAGGGTACAGTCAAATCGCTTATAGCTATCGATTCCGATACGATAAAAGCTCAGTAAGGCTACTACTGTAGCCATCGTTTTACTTTGCTAAACTGAAACATATAGAGGAAAACGGTAAAACCTAATCCAGAAAATTACAAAAGTAACTTGTAACGGATTACGGATAGCTGGTTTGTAAAATGTAACTTGTGATCGTTTTAGTTCCAAGTCAACTCGTTACCGTCACATCTTTCAAAAAATGTAACTAGTTACCGGTACAGTTAGAGTCGAAAAAGTAACGATTACAAATAACTAGTTACTTGTAATGGAGTTACTTACATCACTGATTATAATGTTACGCTACATTGTAGGACATTACTCTGGTCGAGATACTAAAATTAATGTGCATCCACTAACCAAAACTAATATTTATATTTAGTATCCCATGGAAAATGGGATACCACAATAATTATATTGAAATGGTACGACAAGCTTTACCTGATGTCTTTTAAGCATGTCTAACCCAAGCAACATATCCATTGGCTGTGACTCCAGAACAGAAAACGAAGATGCTAAGTAATCTTGTCCAATTCGGATTTGCGCCACATGTACACGCCCAATAATCTTCTGTGTTCCAACCCCTTTAGCAAGTCCAGCCCACCTACGATCAACCAGTCTCATAATGTTACACCTTTCAGCGCAAGCCACACTCATGATTGTCATCTGAGCTCCAGAATCAACGAAAGCTTTGACGGGCTGCCCATTAACTTGACAATTAATGTACAGCATCACCACTTGACCAAATGACTCTGGGGAAAATTCCATTGCGGTTTCCATATTTGCATTAATGTTAGTCAACTGAATTTCTTCTGCGATCTTTTGTTGTGCTTCGAGGTCCAGTGGGTCAGCTTGTAACATCCTTATCCTTAGCCGTTCGCGTTCTTCTCGATCTTTTTTCTGTTGCTCGAAAACGGTCACAAATCGCTGCTGGTCACCACTCTCTAACGCTTCTGACAGAGGGGGGTTCCGTTCACGTAGTAACGATCTCTGATAAGGGTCGACCAGAAACATCTCTCTGATCATTAAAGGGTCGATAGTTCCCATCATGCTTTGCGTGGCACCCTGTTGACAAGTGGCTGAGCCAGAGCTGCCTGGGACCTGGACACTACTCCAATCAATCGTGCCAACTATAATTAAAATGTCAAAAAGATGAAATTTGTTATGGATCAGAATTATTAGGAGGTCTGGGTCAGGTCTCTGAATTAGCGCTTCAGAACCATTCTCGTCCCCAGTGCCTCTGCCGTGCTGGCGCGCGGAAAAGGCTCTGGGGGAATCCATATATCATCGCGATCTGATTGGTTGTTAAAATTCAAAGGCCTATAACGGAGCTTAGTGAATATATTTATAAATAAACAGTATTTGAAACACGAAAACTGACAACGAAGCACAATTCTAATCATAATTCTAATCCGAATAATTTAATCGAACGTTTATTAAAGCAATCAATCTGTTTCCCCTTATATAATTAAATCAAACACAGAAGACAGACAGCAATTTGAAACCGATAGACGATACATATTAAAATCTCATTGAAATATACAAGTCAAATGTAAACGAACAGTGCAACAAATTAAAGAGAACTACCTTCACTAAAAGAGGCCGTAAATACGAAGAAATTCCGAAGGGGCTCTATTGCTAAGCTCTGAAGCGAACTCGTTGATTAAAATTTTAATGTCTTCTGTCCCGCCGAGTAAACGCGGCGATGAGCCACACTTGACAAATACCTTCTTCGGAATGTACCACAATCACAACTGTTCTAAAGTCAAACGAATTAATACGAGGTAGCCAAACCGCCAGAATCGAAAACGAAAGGAAAATTTATATTCCAAACAACTGTCGATGATCTCGTGTCCAAGTTCCAAACCGTGAACTTAAACGTATGCGCTTTTGAAAGAACTCCAAAGAATCTTGGTGTTCCGGTTTGAATTCTCCCAGAGCCTTTTCAGCACGCCAGCACGGGAGAGGCTCTGGGGACGAGAATGCTTCAGAACAGCTTTTTTTTACCATTACTCTTCTCTCTGAGACGGTATTTTCGTTAATATTACAGACTTTTATTTTCTTTGTGCGACAGCGGTCTATTTTTGAAAAACATTACACAATGTTCTGAAAAATTACGCTACATTTTAAACGTTACACTGCTTTTATACTTTTAAATATTACCAGGGTTAAGTCACGTTGGCCTGAAAAACAGAGAAAAATCTTCTCGACGTTTCGAGCGAAGGCCCTTCGTCAGGAGAAATTAGTAAACAACTCACATGTGGTCACGCGTATTTATAGCAGAGCTACAATGGGAATCACGTGAACACATGTAAGCCAATAAAAACAAAGTAAACAAATAAATTAATATGTAATTTTAGCCTGTGTGCAGGTGCTGACCCAATTTGTGGGTCAGCTACCTGCAAATAGGCAAAGAAACAGGTTATAAATTACTATTTAAATCATTAGAAAAAGGTTAAGGAAAGGTGTGGAATATGGTGGTGGAGTGAGCTAAATGAAAGAGAATCGCTCATTGAGGCCGTGAGGGTGAATGGTACCAAGTTTGTAAATGAGACGCATTTCTTGTTTACGACGAGTATCGTTACAACCTGTAATGGGCTGAATGGCACAGATTTTCATGTTGGAAAAGGAGTGGTTGGCACTGTTGAAGTGCCTGGCAACAGGTTGTTTTGCACATTGGTTTTGACATCACGAAGGTGTTCAACAAACCTGTCACCTAAACGTCTTCCAGTTTCTCCAATGTAAAGCATGGGACATTTACTGCAAGAGATACAGTAAATGAGGTTGGAGGAAGTGCAAGTGAAACTGTGGGTTATGTTGAACCTACATTTTGGAGCCGAAATTGAAATTGAGGAGTCTAAATATTTACAGGTGTTGCACCTACCACGACAGCAAGAGCTGGTGCCAATATGTGATACCAAGGCTTGCTGCAGTGAGCTGTGAACAACGTTTTCCCGGATGTTTTTGCTATGCCGAAAAGATACTAGGGGTTTCTCAGAGAAAATGGAAGATGTTTTACGTTACGTTCTGAGAAGTTATGCTACATTGCCACATTCTGAAAAGTTACGTTTCGTTCAGAATAGTTGCGTTTGCTGCTACGTTCTTATAAGTTACGCTACGTTCAGAAAAGTTACGCTATACGTTCTGTAAGTTACGCTATACGTTCTGTAAGTTACGCTATACGTTCTGTAAGTTACGCTATACGTTCTGAGAAGTTACGTTATACGTTCTGAAAGTTACGTTATACGTTCTGTAAGTTACGTTATACGTTCTGAAAGTTACGCTATACGTTCTGAGAAGTTACGTTATACGTTCTGAAAGTTACTGTGAATGTCTTGTCGTTTCATACACGAATAACACGCCACAAGAAAGACGTTGTTTTAACTCGTAACTTTAATAAACAAAGGAAAGGTAAACAACGGTTCCGGGCTAGCGAATAATCGTAAGTTTTACATATTGAATCACAATATCTTCGTAAACAAGATGTCTTCTTCACTTACTTGAGTTTTCTACCTCGAGGTTAGTCACGTGATTCTTAAAGTCGCGACACGCGCGTGCGTCACGCGAAGAGCAGTTACATGGCTCCCCTAAATTTACTAAATTTAACAGTATCTTAAATAGAAGTTTCTATAACTTGAGAGGCTCCTCGTCGGGGATTCCCGGTCATTATTCACATGGTGCTAACAATACCAGCTTGTGAATTGGACGCTCTAGTGTTGTTAATGACTTGGTTCTCTTTCCTTGGTTCGTAATCTTCGGATCTCCAACTATAAGCTTCACTTTACGAACTAAACCATCTTCTTCTTCATGGGCCATTATTACACGAGCTAACGACCAGCGATTTCGAGGTTTATCATCGTCTTTAATCACGACCACGTCATTGACTTCGAAATTTCTTCTTGGTCGGAGCCATTTCTGGCGTTCTTGCAGGGAATGCATAAATTCTTTCCTCCACCGTGTCCAGAATTCATTGCTCAGGTGTTGAACTCGTCTCCAGTGCTTACGCAAATACATATCAGCAGTCTGGAACACTCCAGGAGGTGGAAGAACTATTTTACTTTTCATCGTTAGGAGATGATTAGGCGTCAAGGCTTCTGGACAGTCGGGAGAACTTAAGTTGTCGACCGTGAGGGGGCGACTGTTGACAATCGCCTCGGCTTCACACATAAATGTACGAAGAGATTCTTCATTTAGTTGATTTCCATTCTTATGAAGGAGTGCGGTTAGAACGTTACGGACAGTTCTAACCTGTCTCTCCCAAACTCCTCCCATGTGACTGGATTTGGGAGTATTAAACTTGAAGTCGAACCAGTCACAATTCTCCTTTAGCAGCTCAGCTTTAATCCTTTCTTGATTCATTTCTTCGAGACACTTTCGTAACTCGGCACTCGCACCGACAAAGTTAGTTCCACAATCACATCTGAGCTGGCGAGTGGGTCCTCGTCTGCAGATAAAACGTCGGTAGGCATTTAAGAACGAGTCCGTTTCAAGGGTCTCTGAAACTTCCAGATGAATAGCTCGAGAAGACATGCACGTGAAAAGCACGCCGTACCTTTTCATTTCTTTCCGTCCTTGTTTTATGTACCACGGTCCGAAGTAGTCCACGGCACTATAACTGAAGGGGGGCGAGGCTTCCAATCTGTCCTTTGGAAGATCAGCCATTTTCTGATCCTTTACGGTAGCACGTAACCTCTGGCATGTCGCACATTTCTTGATGAGCTTTGCTACGACTGACTTTCCACCAATAATCCAATATCCTGATGATCGGACTTCATTCATTGTGATCCCTCGTCCTTGGTGTTCAATTCTTTCGTGAAAATGTCGCACGACAAGCTCTGATATGTGCTCCTTCTTCGGTAGTGCGATCGGGTGCTTCACTTTGTCATCGATGCTCGCACTTCTTATTCTTCCTCCAACTCTTATTAGACCATTCTCATCGATGAAGGGGTCTAGTCGTAACAGGGTGCTTGTTTTGGACACCATCCGTTTCTTTCGTTTGGACTTTGAGTTATCTTGGTCTTCTTTGCTTTGTTTCAGTGAGGTCAGCTCCTTGCTGAAGGCTTGTTTCTGAACCAATTTCACAATATATTGCTCCGCTAACTCCATTTCTTCCACTGTAACAGATTCGTACTTCCGGTTGGGCTGGATTTCTGGTCCTGCGTTATTTGGCGTTCCCCTTTTTCGAACTCTCGCGAGAAGCAATCGACGGTAACGAAGGCAAACAGCAACGGCTCTCTTTGCACGATGCAAGCTGGAGAAGTATTCTAATCTTTCCACCATGCTCGATATCTTCTTTACCGATGTTGTAAGCACAGAAGCTTTCCTTACTTCAATATCACCTGGCAGAAGTTTCGTCAAGTCGCTTGGCTGGTCGCATTCACTCCAGTCTTCGCGTTGCTCGTACAGGAACTCTGGTCCGTTGATCCATCTGGCATTGTTGATGATTTCGCTTGCCTTTAAACCACGAGATGCATCATCTGCGGGGTTTGACTTCGACTCGACATATTTCCATTGATTTGCAGCGGTGTGATCCCTGATTTGTTGTACACGGTTAGCGACGAAGACGTGGAAGCGTCGCGCTTCGTTGTTGATATATCCCAATACAACTTTGCTGTCAGTCCAGTAAACCTCTTCGACTTTGTCGTAGTCAAGTTCGTTCTGCAGTGTCGCGCTGATCTTGACAGAAACGAGGGCGGCAGTCAACTCTAATCTCGGTATGGAGACTTGCTTTAGTGGTGTCACGCGGGATTTGGCCATAACCAATGAACAGTGGGTTCGGTCACTTTCATCTGTCAGTCGGAGGTAAGAACATTGGCCGTAACCATTGGTGCTAGCATCTGAGAAATGATGAAGTTCCACTCTCTTTAAATTTCCAAACTCATCTGGTTTGAAGCATCGTGGTACTTTCATGTGTTCAAGGAGGTGAATATCGGTTCTCCATCTTTCCCATTGGACTTTCAGCTTCTCTGGAATTGGGTCGTCCCAATCAGCGTTATCTTTACATAGCAGCTGCAGTATTCTCTTTCCAGTTAATAAGACAGGAGCAACGAATCCAATGGGGTCGTAGATTGAGCTCACCGTTGCTAAGACGCCACGTCGTGTAAATGGTCGATCTTTCAACGTAATACGGAATTGGAAGGCGTCGGTTTCGACACACCATTCTACGCCTAGCACTCGCTCTATCGGGAGGACGTCATGATCTAGATCCAACTCCTTTACTTCAGTAGCGCGATTCTCGACGGCAACTGATTCGATGACCTTTCTTTCGTTCGACAGAAACTTGTGCAGGCGAAAACCTCCATTTCGGCACATCTCGACACTGTTCTTAACAAGTGTGGTGGCTTCTTGGACTGACGACGTGGACCTCAACCCGTCATCTACGTAAAAATTATTTCTCAGAAAGTTCGCTGCGTCGGAGCCAAACTCTTCTTCGTTATCCTCTGCGGTGGTTTTCAATGCTAAGTTGCAGCATCCGGGAGACGATGTGGCTCCAAACAGGTGGACCTTCATCCTGTATTCCTCCGGGTGCTTTGAGATGTCACCGTCGGTCCACCACAAGAATCGCAGGTAATCGCGGTGTTCTTCGTTTACTCTAACCTGATGAAACATCGACTCGATGTCGCAGCTGAAGGCTACCTTCCCTTGACGGAAACGACAGAGTACTCCAGTAAGCGTGTTCGTAAGGTCAGGACCCTGCAGGAGATGACGATTCAACGATTCACCTTGATATTCGGCTGAGCAATCGAATACCACCCTGATTTTGTTGGGCTTTCTTGGGTGATAAACACCATGATGGGGTATATACCACGCCTTTTCTTCGGTTTTCGGAACTTTCTCGGCGTAACCTTTCGTCACCATATCCTCGATAAAGCCAACGTAGTCATACTTGTACTTGGCGTCTTTGGCGAATCGTGTTTTTAGACGATCAAGGCGGGATTCCGCGAGGTTTCTGTTGAATGGTAACTCGATGTTGTCTTCTCGAAAAGGGAGTGGCATCTCGTAATGGCCATCGTCCGTGATGTGAATTGTATCCTTTGTCTTCTCCAGGAATCGTTTATCTTCTTGTGATACGGATTTTCCTCCTGATTTCCTTTCTGAAAAGTCCTGTT
Source organism: Corallium rubrum (assembly GCA_964035015.1). NCBI lineage: Eukaryota > Metazoa > Cnidaria > Anthozoa > Scleralcyonacea > Coralliidae > Corallium > Corallium rubrum. The sequence goes on from OZ036006.1 coordinate 9,185,577, forward strand.
CGAACATTTCCTTTACTGTGGTGGGGTTGAACACTTCTTTAGTTGGCTTATGTGAAACGAAATTTAACTCTGAAGTATCTTGAGACAAAATATCCCGAGTATGTATTCGATGACAATTGGAGCTGATCTTCTTAGCGTTGGAACTCTTGTGATTTGTTGCGCCAACCAAACCCCATCCAAGTGCGGTTCGAATAGCATACGGGTCTCGTGGCTTTCCAGGAATAACATCGCGTGGTTTAATAGCTTGTACACAGTTGTTTCCAATGAGCAGCCCGATATTAAGGTCGTCACGATATACAGGGATTTTGTTTGCGATTGGTTTTAGGTGGTTCCAATTTCTTGCCATTTCGGCGGTTGGAATTTGATCTCTTCGTGCTGGAATCTGCTCTCTGGTGAACGACTTTGGAAGAGGAATATCAAGCGACTTGTCTTCTGGTGAAATAACCAATCCGTTGATTTTCTGGGTCTTGATATTTTGCACAGCGTGCATTGTCCCTAGTTCGATGACTGTCTCGGGGCCTTTGATTCCTAGTTCCTTGCAAACACCGTCTGTGATAAAGCAAGTATCGCTTTGATCATCCAGTACTGCGTACGTCATTACTTTCTTGCTTGGGGTATCTTCATGACATATCCACACAGGCAAGATCAGTGAACTCGTTGGCATATCTTGACAATCACTGGCGTGGCAAACTCTGACACAATTATTGGTCGATACGTGGGTCTCTTCTTCTTTCACTCTTTCTTCCTTTTTATCATTCTCAGGGCTGGGCTTAGCTTCAAAATGAAGAACAGTTGCGTGAGGCTTCTTGCAAGTACGACACTTGACATTTCCTTTACACTGCCTTGCCATGTGACCTTGTTGCAGACACAAGAAGCAAAGTCCTTTCGATTTGGCGAACTCGGCCCTTTCCTTAACCTTCTTCTTTAAGAATCCATCGCAGACTTCCAGCTTGTGCTGTTTGTTGCAAAAGGGACATATATCCTGTCCTTTCTTTACGGTATCATCACCATGATTTTGCTCTGATCTCTTGCTTGTAGAGAAAGATCCATACTTTCTTTTCTTATCGAATTTCTTATCTTCTTGTCTTGTATCCTTTTGGATTTCTCTCCTCTTGGATATTAGGGCCTCATGGGAGAAGACTGGATGGGTTGCATCTGCTGCAGCTTCTTGTACGAACTGTACTAGATCATTGAAGGTGTATTCCTTATTCTTGGCTTCAACTTTCTTGGCACTTTGTGACCATTTGTTGCTGTAATGAGATGGGAGTCTTGCCACCAGCTCTTGTACTGCTGAGAAGGTATCGAATTCTCTGAGATATTTAACTGTTTTCATGGTTTCTTGGGTTGATACCAGAAAGTCACTTAACTCCTGGAGCTCGGCACCTTTACTGCAGATGGGCCATGATTTCAATCGTTCATGATACGCCTCATAGATCTTGAATGGATCACCAAAACGATTTTGAAGTATCTTTCTAGCTCTCTTGTAGGCATCCTCGGTTTGGAGACCTAGCAAACCATTTATCATCTTCTGCGCAGATCCAGAAGTATATTCCCCGAGGTAATACAACTTGTGGCCTGGCTTAACAGCTTCTTCTGCTATTAAAGCATCGAATGCAGAGACCCATTTAGGATATTCAAGGATATTTCCACTAAATACTGGTGGTCTGGGAGCAGGAAGTGACATTCTCTTCATCAGTTCTATTTGCTGCCTTTGAATCTCTACACTGTCTCTTTGAATCTGTTCCATTAGGCTAGTGGAATGAGGAGTAGGTTGAATTGATTGAGATGTACACAACGGCGTGGGTTCAAAGGCAGGGGTTCTTGGGTCTAACTGTGTTTCAATACTACCAAAATTTGTATTTTCTTTAGCATCGGCCTGGCTTCTTTGACCAATACTTGCATCTTGGTAACTGGTACTCGGCTGGATAGTACCTGGATTGATTGGTACTGATTGTTGATTGGTGTTATGCTGGCTCGGGCTAGGTAGAGCTGTACTCGGTTGATTGTTGCTAGGTAGGGGTGTACTCGGTTGATCATTGCTAGGTAGGGGTGTACTCGCTTGATTGTTGCTAGGTAGAAGTGTACTCGGTTGATTGTTGCTAGGTAGAGCTGTACTCGCTTGATTGTTGCTAGGTAGAGCTGTACTCGCTTGATTATTGCTAGGTAGGGGTAACTTCGGGTCTTCCACAAGTGTATAATGTATTGCTTCAGCAGCATTAATCTCACCCTGCAGTCTCTCTTGCTCTCCCTTTCGTTCCAACTCCCTTTGAAGATTTTTTAACTCTTCTTGCTTTCTCTCCAGTTTTTGCTGCTTTATCAGGCTAGTCATCTTTTCTTTAAGTCCTGCAGCATTTGCCGCAGCTTGTCTTGATGACACTGAAGAAACTTTGGATAATTTAGAGACAGAACTTCTTGTATTAGATCTGTGTGATCTTTGTGACAGCATTTCAAATCTTTCTTGAGTTAAATCCTTAATTTTAGTCTTTACATCTGCACAACATTCTAAGTAAGTATCACATATATCATCAAAATACTCATGGTCTTCATTAGGAAATTCATTATCTGAATTAAGTAATAATAAATCAGATACTTCGTTGTGATAGCGTTTTAGATCATCCATATCCATGTTCAGACCATCCTTACTGGCAGTTAGTTTTACGATGTCAGTACATTGTTCTCTTAATAATTGGTCTAAACGACTAATTCTAGATTTCACAGCCTCACCTGCTCGGTTTCGTTTCTTTCTGAGGTTCTCCAGGCTCGCTAAGACAGCCTTTCTTGTGCGAGGTCGAGCTTGTTGTCCTTGTGACTCCAAACTTCTTATGCTCCATTGGTCCTCTTGTTTGTCTGCGACAAAGGCATCTTGTTCGGGTAACAGACCTTTTCTTAACCCGTCTTCTGATTCCAATGGAACTTCGTCCTCTACCAGTTGTGTTTCCAGTTCATCGCCTTGGGTCTTTGAAGCCATAGTCTTATCCTTTGATCGAAATATCACTTGGTTTCTTTTCAGCTTTCAAAACGCATTTGAAAGTCCCTTCGTTGTTTACTGTGAATGTCTTGTCGTTTCATACACGAATAACACGCCACAAGAAAGACGTTGTTTTAACTCGTAACTTTAATAAACAAAGGAAAGGTAAACAACGGTTCCGGGCTAGCGAATAATCGTAAGTTTTACATATTGAATCACAATATCTTCGTAAACAAGATGTCTTCTTCACTTACTTGAGTTTTCTACCTCGAGGTTAGTCACGTGATTCTTAAAGTCGCGACACGCGCGTGCGTCACGCGAAGAGCAGTTACAGTTACGTTATACGTTCTGAAAGTTACGCTATACGTTCTGAAAGTTACGCTATACGTTCTGTAAGTTACGTTATACGTTCTGAAAGTTACGCTATACGTTCTGAAAGTTACGCTATACGTTCTGTAAGTTACGTTATACGTTCTGTAAGTTACGTTATACGTTCTGAAAGTTACGTTATACGTTCTGTAAGTTACGTTATACGTTCTGAGAAGTTACGCTATACGTTCTGAAAGTTACGTTATACGTTCTAAAAGTTACGTTATACGTTCTGAAAGTTACGTTATACGTTCTGAGAAGTTACGCTATACGTTCTGAAAGTTACGTTATACGTTCTGTAAGTTACGCTATACGTTCTGTAAGTTACGTTATACGTTCTGAAAGTTACGCTATACGTTCTGAAAGTTACGTTATACGTTCTGTAAGTTACGCTATACGTTCTGAAAGTTACGTTATACGTTCTGTAAGTTACGCTATACGTTCTGTAAGTTACGTTATACGTTCTGTAAGTTACGCTATACGTTCTGAAAGTTACGTTATACGTTCTGTAAGTTACGCTATACGTTCTGTAAGTTACGTTATACGTTCTGTAAGTTACGCTATACGTTCTGAAAGTTACGTTATACGTTCTGTAAGTTACGTTATACGTTCTGTAAGTTACGTTATACGTTCTGAAAGTTACGTTATACGTTCTGAAAGTTACGTTATACGTTCTGTAAGTTACGCTATACGTTCTGTAAGTTACGTTATACGTTCTGAGAAGTTACGCTATACGTTCTGAAAGTTACGTTATACGTTCTGTAAGTTACGCTATACGTTCTGAAAGTTACGTTATACGTTCTGTAAGTTACGCTATACGTTCTGTAAGTTACGTTATACGTTCTGAGAAGTTACGTTATACGTTCTGTAAGTTACGTTATACGTTCTGTAAGTTACGTTATACGTTCTGAAAGTTACGTTATACGTTCTGAAAGTTACGTTATACGTTCTGTAAGTTACGTTATACGTTCTGTAAGTTACGTTATACGTTCTGTAAGTTACGCTATACGTTCTGAAAGTTACGTTATACGTTCCGAGAAGTTACGCTGCATTCGTTCTGAAAAATTATGCTTCGTTCTAAGAAGTTACACTGCTGTCAGAAAAGTTGCGCTACGTTCTAAGAAGTTATACACTACGTTCAGAAAAGTTTTAGATACATTACTTTAAAGAAGTTATATGCCACGTTCTGAAAATTACACTACGTGTAAATTCAGAAAAGTTATGCTATGTTCAGAAGTTATCGTTCAAAGAAGTTTGAGACTCCGTGTAAACGATGCCGGTACAATTTGAAAACGGAACAAAATCATGCCGTTTAGGCCTTGCGTTTACACGATACCGGCACAAAAATGACATGAAAACGGCACAAAATGAAGACGGGTTCCTTGACGGCATGAAATGAAAACGGAACACTAACCGGTGTCGTGTAAACGCCCGTGCCGTAACAGAAACTAACACAAACCACCACAAGTCATTGCAAGCTGGCAGTCGAAGGTGGTACAAGCAACCACAAGGGTTCGTTCCAGAAAAGATCCATATCCCCCCCATGGAGGAAATGTCAAACGGGTCCCCCCCTCTTAGGACATCCAGAGACAAGTGAACACCCCCCTCCCCCCAGACAGCGAAAGCTAAAATTACACCCTCCCCCCTCGGACATGTTTTTTTGTCCGCGGTTTTTTGAAAAATGGTTCAATTAGTTTGCACAGTTTTATCCTGCGAATACAGCCGCCTCAAATTGAACGATTTTTCAGTCATCAAGCGGGACTTCCTGTCATCCAGACAGTTGAATATTATTCTCACAGTTGAGTGAAATTTGAAACATAGATTGCTAAGGTTATGACTATTTAAAGATTCAACAGGAAGTCCCGCTTGATATTGACTGGAAAATGGCTCATTGATATTTCTATTTTCTGTTGATATTTTAGACAACTCACATAGTTTTGTACTTGTTATGTATCTCTGACTTGTTAAATCTTATTATTAAAAGTTATGTTTATTTACCTGTTTAATATTTTGATATTTCTGAAGCGATGTCGGTGTTGTCGGAATTGAACGGTTTCAACCATAGGCGTAGAGCATGGGGGGGGGGGGTGGCTGAGGGGCTTTAGCCCCTGGAGAAATCTCAATGGGGGGGCTGACCCCCCCCCCAGAAGTTTTGCAGCAACTGACTCATCAATCACCATTCACAAATTATAGGTTACTTGTTAGGCTAAAGTAACTGTTACAGCCTCATTCCTGTCAGCCAAAAGCACACATATACAGTGATAAGTCAACCCAGTAAACACAACATCGAAAAATGGTTGAAATGTGTTGTATTTTAACTAATTTTTATGACATTTCATGACCTTCAATGTGCTTAAAAATCACCCCTCAGAATGCAGGAAATGGCATTTCCAAAACTCTAAATTTCAAAAATTTCTGAGGGGGCATGCTTCGGACCCCCCTAGAAGAGTCCCTTTTTGTAAACACTCCCCCCGAGAAAATTCTTAGAAAGGCTCTGTTCAGCATTTCAGCCCCCCTAGATGAAAACAAAACTCTATGCCTATGGTTTCAATGAACATTGAACTTTATTTCCAACTACTCCCTCCCCCCTCGGACATCTAAAGTAAATTTCCCCCTCTCCCCTTCTGGACAGCGAAAATTTCTTCTGTGGGGGTGGGTGGGGGGATGGATCTTTTCTAGAACGACCCAAGATAAAACTTGTGATGACTTGTATTCTTGTTTCATCATGGCTTTATAGTTCTTGTTATTGCTTTTGGGATCCTAAAACTCACTTCCAGATTGCTCATCACCTGACTTATATATAATTTAGTCCTTAGGTTATTGAATTCATTAAATTTTTGCAGTTTTCTCTCATTGTAGCTTTTGTAAACAAAATGTACAATGACAACACATGATTTCACTGGAAGTAACTTGTTCCATACACTGCTGGTTGCAGGCAGGCTTTGAAATAAGTGCTGGTCACTGACCAGTAAAATTTTACAGTTTGACCAGCAAATACCATCGCTTGGTGGACATGCATGACCGGTGAATTTTTTAATCCAAGTGAGAGCGAATGTGTCAAATTGTAATACGATATGCTGGCATTGTGGCGTTGTGCCTATATACAAATATAATTCATAATCTATATTATAATACCTTTATCTGTCTGTGTGTGCGTGTTTGTTTGTCTCACTGTCGTTACCTAAAAACTCAAAAACGGTTACGCTGTTGGCCCGTTGTATATTATCGTTTCTAAACTCACGAGCCACGCGAACGACGAGCGCAAATACTATAAGTATAACTAAAAGTGACCGGTAAAAATTCCACTGTGACTGGCAAAATTTATCGAGCCGCCGGTCATAGTGACCGGTATACGTTTCAAATTTATTTCGAAGCCTGGTTGCAGGTGAGCACGCTACACACTGAATTTTGATCAGTGTTTGCATTGTGTCAACTCCTACATGCGTAAAAATCTCGCAACTATTTGTTACAGCATTGTTGCCTGAACAATGCTGTAACAACTTACAACAATACTGTAACAACTTGTTGACATATGTGAACAACATTGATAAATGAACAACATTGTTCATCAACAACCATTGTTCATGCATGTTGTAACAACCAAAGAATGTGTTGATACATCAACCATGTTCACCATTGTTGTAACATTGTTGTTCATCATTGTTATTTCATCTTGCTGTTACAACATGTTGTATCATGTGCGAACAACGTTGTTGGCTATAAAAAATGTGCTGTTGGAACAACTTGGTCATGACTGTTGATTTATCCGTGAACAAGTTGTTCGAACCACACGTGAACAACTTGTTGACAACTTGTTCACAGTGAGCAGCACAACATTGTTCACGCCTGTTGATAACTGTGAACAAGTTGTGCGTTTTTACGTGTGTACTTGAAGACAATGAGCAAAGTATGAGTTCACATGGGGTTAAGTATATGAGTTCAGCCAAGTCAAGGTTACCACTGTGCGGTCACCTGCAACCAGCATTACTTATAATAACTCAATAAACGATAAGTCAGTTTCAAAATCTCAAGGGGGGTTAAACTCCTGCACTAGAATTTCTCAGGGCAGGGGTGTAGGAAGCTTGATAAACTTAGGGGGGCCGACTCCCACGAGGCACCACCATGCTTGGTGCTGAGCGGTAAAATTTTGAAAATTTGGAGTCTCTAGATCGTCGGAAATGGCATTTTCAGAGTCTCTTCTACCTCTTTTGTTAGGCGCTTTCATTAATTCTTTCATTATAATTTGTGAGTCTATGCTATCCGTGAGTCAGGATGGATTATTATTATTAATTGGCCGATCAGCGCAATCGAAGTCGCACTTATAATGCAATTTTTTTAAATTCAATTATATTTGGGAGGGCTGAAAGCTATTCCAGCCCCCCTTTATAAAATATTGGGGGGCCGCGGCCCCCCCGGCCCCCCTGCTTCCTACGCCCCTGTCTCAGGGGGGGCTAAACCCCAAAAGCCTTCCTATAGTCTATATTTATACATTATTAAATAATACATTATTAAATGGAGTGAATCGTGAAGACTTCTTACCGCCTGTACCATGTTGTTGTTGGCCTGATCTATCAAAGCGACGTTTTATCATGACCAGAATTTCTCCGTCTTTTACTCCGTAATCTTTCAAAGCTTTCTTCATATCTTTTAAAGCCACGCCATTGAAATACACTCCTATGTCAGCCGCTCGAACACCGCTCTCAAACTCCAGCAAGGCTTTGAGATTTTCTAACTCGAGGTCTTCACTCACATCCAGTGGAAAGAAATTATCTTCGTAAGTTATGGTCACTTTCATGGTTCGAATTATAAAGTGATTTGATGAAACTTTTTATCGTCTTTGAATGCAACATATGGGATAACGTTTGTTTCCGAAGTTGATCCGATATCCTCCGATTTCCCCGGAAGTCGATCACTAATACAGCATAAAATAACATACACGAAAGGTAGATGCACGGAGACCTTAATATCACACAGCAAAAATATAACAATGGACGAATTGTGGCATTAAAACGCTGGAAATTCTTGTTCAGAAGCTCAAGAATTTGAAAATTATTGGATCTTCAAAGGTATGGTATACATCTACAAAATTTCAGATTTTGCTTTCCCCTACCGCAACATACTCCTGGAGTATCCATTCTAGTCGTAACAGGTGACGGCACACTGGTGGGCCAGTTCCAGGAAATTGATCAAAAATCGTAGCAGACTTTCGTTTCAGTTTACTGTAATAACAGAGCATCTGTTTATTACTCGGGCTACCTGTGGTAGAACGAGTCTAGGTTTCGGTCTGGTTTTTTTTTCTGTCGCGAAATGGCCCCAACAGGCTTTGCGAAACTGCAGGCATGTGATATATCTATGATGTCACACGTGCTTTCCTTCTTTTCGATCGAGTGGTTCGAAGCGAAGTCGAAGTGTTTAATTTGGTCAGCTGCGTGCTTGGAAGTGTTTAAAGTCAGTTATGTACGGTGGCCCACAAGTGCAAAACACAAATAAAAAAGTGTGACGACACAAATAAAAGTTTGACAACACAAATAAAAGAATGACAACACAAATAAAAGAATGACAACACAAATAAAAGAATGACAACACAAATAAAAAAGCACAAAACACAAATAAAAGAATGACAACACAAATAAAAGAAGCGCAAAACACAAATAAAAGAATGACAACACAAATAAAAGAAGCGCAAAACACAAATAAAAGAATGACAACACAAATAAAAGAATGACAACACAAATAAAAGAAGCACAAAACACAAATAAAAGAAGCGCAAAACACAAATAAAAGAATGACAACACAAATAAAAGAAGCACAAAACACAAATAAAAGAAGCGCAAAACACAAATAAAAGAAGCACAAAACACAAATAAAAGAAGCGCAAAACACAAATAAAAGAAGCACAAAACACAAATAGAAGAAGCGCAAAACACAAATGGAAGAAGCGCAAAACACAAATAAAAGAAGCGTAAAACACAAATAAAAGAAGCGCAAAACACAAATAAAAGAAACGCACAACACAAATAAAAGAATGACAACACAAATAAAAGAAGCGCAAAACACAAATAAAAGAATGACAACACAAATAAAAGAAGCACAAAACACAAATTAAAAAGATTCATCGCGTCATTCTATATTTATATAGCTTTCTTGAGAACAATGACAAACTAATTCTGATTGGCCACCCTATAATTGCTTCATTTAAACTTGTCAATTTCATTCACTATTTCACTATGTAAACATGAACTGACATTGACACGTAAACTGGCTGGGATGCACAATGGAATATATTATTACCTTATAATGAAGTGTAAATCTTGTAGAGCTGATGTGTTAGGTGCGTTTAGGTTTTGCCCGTCTTGTGGAGGGAACATACAGGCCAATGCATCAACGTCGTCTCCGTTGCCTTCGCCTGGACTAACGCCACCTGGTGCCTTGAATAATAAACCGTCGCTGAAAGCCGCGGAGTCTAAATCAGTTCCATCGTTCGAAGAATTTAAAAGAAGGAAATCGGAAGACAGAATTTCGAAAGGAAAAACTACCAAGAAGCAAAAGAAAGCACCAAGCGATGTCCTGATCAACATTGGGATTATGAATATGGTGAAAGGCGTACTTAAGCCCATAAGGGGCAAAGTCTTGATGATCAAAGTTCCTGTTGAGGCCCGTAAACTCGATATTGTTTCAAAAGGTGTCGATAAACACTCTGCTCATGATCGCTTATTCAATGGTAAGAAACTGTACACACTAGCCTACCCTGATGGGTCAGAAGTGCTTACCTTACCTGGTAACCTAAATGAAATATTCCAGCTCGACAAATATAAAGAAGATTTAGGAAAACCGTACAACCGCGTTACGTTGTACCTCGTGGCAAGAAGTCAAATGGAACTCTTAAGACATGAAGGGTCATCCGTTTCTTCGGGCAGTGAGTCACTCTCAGATTCACCCAAAAGAGAGCTGAATGCTCCTCAGCAATCCCAAATCGACAGCAACCAACGTATCGTCGAAACGGACAGTGCCAGTGGATTCGAAAAAGCTGTTACGAACGAAACAAAACCTGGTGTGCAGCAAACCTCTGCAAATGTTAATGTAAGTGTATTGAGACCCCGCGAATTTCATCACCTAAAGGAAATGTTTCCTACCAAATCTTTCCAAGAGTTGCAAAGCGCTTTACAAACGTGTCAGTCTATGGAGGATGCAGTAAGCTGTTTGATTAGCGATAACGGTTCGTCTGGCTCAGGATCTATACATGATACCTACGCTGCCCTCTTGGGTGAAGATCTATCGATTGAGGAAGAAGCTGATGACGATATAATCATTTTACCGGATCCAGGAGAGCTTTCTGACCAAGATTCTTCAACCTATTCCTCGAATGAAACGTTGCAGCAAAAGGTTACAGCGTGGCGAGCGAAAGAACTTAATTCTAAAGAATATTTACGACTAAAGGTCAGAAGGCAACACATTTGGCAAGATACTTTATTTAAACTTGAACGTACTAAACCAAATGAGCTGAAAAAGTCGTTGAAAATTCAGTTCATTGGCGAGCCGGCAGTTGATCAAGGCGGGCCGTCGCGAGAGTTTTTCACTTTAATTAATCAACATGCTCAAGTGTCTTTGATGTCTGAGGGGTTGTTCCGACATAATGTTCCAGCTCTACAAAGAAATGAGTTTCATTACTTTGGCTGTATTACGGCATTAGGCCTTATGCAAGGATCATCGGGGCCAAGGTGTTTTAGCAAGTCTGTAGTGGGCTATATTCTTGGTGAAAAAATTCAAGATGTTCGTCCGACGATTGACGAAGTAGCTGACCCTGAGGTGAGAAAGAGCATGGAAAATCTCGACAAGATTACTGATGAAGGTGAGTTCAAAGATAAAGCGTCATTCGAGAGTGACTTCCGTTTCGAAGCAGGATTTACCAAACCATACGTAACAATGCAGGGAAAAAAGGAGTTTTTCAATTGTGTTAGTCTTCACTACACATTATTATCGTCGCTCAGCGAGCTTAGCCAGTTCATCGATGGTCTGAAAACGTGTAATATCCTAACTTTAATTAGGGAATTCCCAAACCTGTTCCGACCCGTGTTTCAGCGGTCACACGATCTAACAGCTGAATTGTTGGATGAAATGTTCCAGCCGAAGTTTAGTCCTGATTGCAGCAACAGACAAGCTGTTGAACAGAACATCATGTTTCATTTCAATAATTTCCTTGAAGATGTGGAAAAAGGAAAAATCACATGTGATATTAATCACGAAGAAGTCACACTCACGCTGAATCAAGTATTACAGTTTGTAACAGGTGCAGTTGAAATTCCAGCCATTGGCTTTACACCGAGGCCATCAATTGAGTTTTTACATCTGGAGCAAAGCAGGAAGATTTCTGCAAGTACGTGTTCTAACACGTTAAAAATACCTGTTAATACTGTGAGTTGTGATTACAATAACTTTTGTAAAGAGTTCACGTTTTGTATAATGAACTGTGCTGGATTTGGACTTATATAATTAATTAAGTTAAGTCCAGAAAGATGAAACAGTTACTTGGATTGAAAAAAAACCAACTTGTGTTTAAATAAAACAATTGCAAAGGCCTGTTTATATGAACAAGACCCTTAGTCACTGTTCTAATAGTTAGAAATTGATATTTGGTTTGTTGGTAAATGTATTGTTCTTATTGAAATCTTCCCATGTATTGCATTATAATGGCACTTAAGGTGGCTCCATACAGTTTCTTGAAAAATGGAAAACACAAGTTTGAGAGTCCAAAACACGTGATTAAACAATTCGGAAAAATAGTAAAACTAAATGTTATGCATAGTAAACAGTCTGACAATAAAAAAATGTTACCAAATAAATAACAACAGTTGTTGCTATGGCAACAATGACGTTTCAAAATGGCTGCCAATTACCCTTCAAACTAATTTAATTCGGAAAAAACTTTGGTGACCCCCAATTTTTTTTTCATTAAAACTTTCCATGAGGTATGAGTAATCAATAGGCTGATTTGAAAAAAATTCTGTAGAACGAAATTTTTTAAAAATTAACGAACATGATTTTTCCGGGGAAAAAATTATTCGTTCTACAGATTTTTTTTAAAATCGGCCTATTGATTACTCATACTTCAAGAAAAGTTTTAATGAAAAAAAAATTGGGGGTCACCAAAGTTTTTTTCGAATTAAATTAGTTTGAAGGGTAATTGGCAGCCATTTTGAAACGTCATTGTTGCCATAGCAACAACTGTTGCTATTTATTTGGTAACAGTTTTTGAATGTCAGACTGTTTAGTTATGCACAGCATTCAGTTTTATTCTTTTTCCGAATTGTTTATGTACGTGATTTGAACTCTCAAACTTGTATTTTCCATTTTTCAAGAAACTGTATGGAGCCACCTTAAACAGGGCTACAAGTATATGTATGTTATACAGGTAAACTACGTCAAGTATTCCTTCTTTGAGTTCCAAATTTGATTGCAATTTTGATTGACTTCCTTTGCAAATTTGCAAAATTCCTTGCAAATCTCCAAAGGAATTTGCAATGTTCCTATATTGGAAATTCATTTCCTGTTAAAGTTCCGAGGTTCTTGTTTTAATTTCCTAACTTGTTTTGTGTGGCCCACCAGCAAAATATATACCATTTGCACGATTTCTTTTATCGCGCAACATCTTACAAATTCACGTGTACAAATATACGCGAGAATATACGTATAGCGAGCGACCAGCAAGGTTTTGAAAATTTGCAACTACAATAATCAGAATAAGAATTGAACCAACGGACTCTACTAAGTTTAAAATCAGGCGTCTTTGTTTACGTCTCGTTCAAATTTACCTGCGGGGGGAGAGCAAGCGGCTGTACACAGGCTAGGGCCTAGGGGTGTCGCGGCGATTCGAAAACTTCTGTGGTATCGCTTATTTGTTTCTTTAACTAAGAAATTATAAATATAGCCTTCATTTGTAATTTTTATTTTTAAGCAACCTTTTGAAAGCATAAACATAACAAAAGAGAGTACTAAAAGTACTAAAGTGAAACAAGCGACTAATTAATCCTGCCAACGTCAGGAAAATCTGCCATCGCATAAAAGGAGTAGTCTAGAGATCTCTAGACACTGGAGTGAAATAATAACATCATCTGTGTTCACACTTCCCACGATAGCGCCAAGTCTTGCACCGCTTAGATATTTCTCGTTTTTGGAAAACGCTCCGGTTAATAAAGTAACGGTTTCGCACATAAAGTAACGGTTTCGGTCCGGTACCGTGTGAACGAAATGAATTAAATTCGACTGGAGAGTTCAATTCGTTTGAGACATTGTATCCGTCACGGTCAGACGGTACAACGTCTGAAATGCGTGTTGGTTTCAGTTGTCGATGTATCGTCGCATTTTGTGCCTGCGTGATCAGATTTTTCTTTACGTCGCGCGCGTATTGGACGTTTTTGGCGCGATCTAGCGGGATTCTCCTTGCTCGTCAAGGGTACCGTGTTAGATATAATATTTTGTTTTTTAAATAAAGCTTATGACGATGATGATGATAACATCCAGAAGTACATTCTATACTTAGATCTTGAAGAAAACAATGTACTTTGTGCAGGGCCAGATTAACGGTCTTTTGGGCCTGTAAGAGACAACAGGGCCTATTTTCATGTGACGTCATCAAAATTATAAAATACACAAAGCTGTCTCTCCGCTTTGCAATGCCCGCCCAGGCTGAGCGTGTATTGTTTAGTTCGCCTTGGGAGTTGAAATTTATATTTCCAACTTTCAAAACCCGGCGCGGGCAAAGCGGACATAATGGAAAACAGCCTTAAACGAACAACGTTGCAAATCTCCGCCGAAACTGTTGGAAATCGATACAAATCATTCTTTAGTCACTGACAGTGTTTTTGAAACCTTTGCTATTACTGTATGTACATTTGAAGTGATGTACAAAACATTTTGAAATTAAAAGTTAACTGTTTTGGTTAAAAAGTCGGTTGCATCGATGCTAGCCTGGTACCCCGGCCCAATTTCAAAAGAAATATGGGCCAGCTAACCACTAATCTCATTCTCGCGTCATCAGGGCTAAATCCACTTATGACGATTGCAGTTTTACTCATAGCCAGGCCCGCCCAGAGGGGAGGGCAACTGGGGCAATTTGCCCCGGGCCCCCAGCTCGAGAGGGGGCCCCCTAAATACAAATGCCGTAAAATGGCATGCGAAATTTTTTCAAGGGGGGCCCCAATTCTTTATTTTGCCCCGGGCCCACTTTAGTCTCTGTGCGGGCCTGCTCATAGCCAATAAAAACGTGGGAAAATTTCAACCAATAGGAAAGCAGAAGTTTTTAGTGGTTACCAGGCTACATCGATGCGAACTCAGATGATCAGATAATCCAGCATATCCTCTCATTTCGAAATGATGATTATCGTCATTTGTGAGATGTCGTTGAATTAACAATAATCATCATTTTAAAAAAAGAATTCCCTGCCCCCAAACCCCCAACCCTAACCCCACCTCTAAACCTGACCCTAACCCTAACCACAACCCCCCTGACAACCCTAACCCTAACCACAACCCCCCCGTTGGACCTAACCCTAACCACAACCCTCCGGAAAAAAGAGTCCCGCCTCTCAGACCCCGACCACAACACCCCTAATGGTTCTTTTGTTATATGCAATTTAGTTTAACATCCCGCATGTGGGACAGAATCTCACTTGAGTATCATGATAATCATCATATTCGACTTTGTGAAGAAATGACGATAATCATCATTTCGAAGTGAGAGGACATGTTGGATAATCAGTACCATTCTCGTTCCCAGAGCTCCAACCGTGCTGTTTTGGCGCCAAAAATAGGTGATACGCTCAGCACTCGATCACACCAGTCTCTTGCTCCGTTTTTGCCTGGGTCGAACTAAACAGGCTATAGCTAGGGGCCCAGGACCACAGAATAATTTGATTTTTGTGTTTTGGCACAATGATATTGGCGCTTATTCACGCTATGAGATTATTTGTTTAGTGT
The DNA here is from genome assembly GCA_964035015.1 of Corallium rubrum. Taxonomy (NCBI): domain Eukaryota; kingdom Metazoa; phylum Cnidaria; class Anthozoa; order Scleralcyonacea; family Coralliidae; genus Corallium; species Corallium rubrum. The sequence continues at coordinate 9,200,887 of OZ036006.1, forward strand.
TTACTATATTTATTACTCAGAAATTTAATATTGTCCCTCAAAAGAAGGGCCTATTTCTCTCTTGGACTGGAGCTGCCGCCCCATCCGCCCCCGCCTTAATACGGCCCTGACTTCGAGCAAACTATCGTCGCTGTCTGCCAGACCCAGAGGCCATGACCAGAGAACCGCGAATTTGTCCAGAGAACGGCAGCAGAGTATCGTCCACCGCACGCCTCAGATCTTCCTCGGCCCACACCCACCTTTGCAATTGCTCGCGCGCCTTCGCTTCGGCCTAATTTCTCTCTCCTCCGCAGAGGTTCTTTATTTCGGAGATCAGAGATTTCGGGGATCGTCGGAGATGTATGTCCAGCTGACGCTTCCAACACATCTCCGACGATCCCTGAAATCTCCCATCTCCAAATTTAACTTTTTAGGAAAGACGGAAATAGGAAAATAAAGTCCTTTTTTCATCGATTTTTTTTTGCACCGAATTAAAGTTCTGGGCTTCCATGCAAGTAGAATATGTTTGAGTTTTAGATTTGCTTCTTCGAACAATAAATTAGAAGTAGAGCCTTGTAATTTTTATTTATGGCAGCAACATTTTGAAAGCAAAAACATAATAAAAGACAGTTTTACACAAAACAGGAAGTTAGGAACTTTTAATAGGAAGTGAATTTCCTATATAGGAACAATGATTGCAATTTGATTGGAAATTTGCAAGAAAGTTTGCAAATTTGCAATGGAAGTCAATTGCAATCAAGTTTGGAACTAAAAGGAACACTTGATGTAGTTTACCTGTAATAACTACTGTATATGGAATTTTGCCAGGTATTATGATATGGTGAATTTATACGTTTGTAGTGTTTACTCAAGGGTTAGTATAAACATGATTAGTATAAAAAATGTGCTAGCCACTACCTGTGCATAACCTGCATTCAGATGTTCCACATCTTTTCGGCTGGAATGCCTGTATGAAGGCTATCTGTGCATGGTAGCCACAATTTAAACTGTTATACATATGCCCTATGAAAAGTAATGTCCTTGATGTAAAATATCCAGAATAATTGCCCATATATTTAATTATTTGTTACAGTATCTCCTCTATTAACCCTAACCCCCAGCATATTAAATTTAGGCCTTCAAGTAGGGCATTCTAATAGGGGGTGGGGGGTTATTTACATTTTCAAAGTCAGAGTAAGAAAAACCTGAAATCTAAAAAAACTGCAACCGATTTTCTACTAATGAAAGTAATTTTAAACAGAAAATATACGTTTTTACTTGGGGGAGGGCGGCAAGGGGGAGGGGAGGAGGTGGTTAAAAGGGTTGATAGAGCCTGCGTAGCTGGTGGTATTATCTTTATCTTTCGCTTAATGCATGGGGGTTATCAGTAAAGGGCTTAACAGAGGAAATATGGGTATGAAACTGTTAAATTAGTTTTGTTTACTTTGTGCTATTGGATGTGATATCAAGGTACAATTTGTCTTAATTTAATATTTCTACTCGGCAAGTGTCAGTAGCTGTTGATACATTGCTAGGCTTTCATTCCAGTTTGTTGGTTCACTCATACCAAGTGTAAATACAACTTCACTAAAATATTCATCGTACAAACTGTCCACATTCTCAGTTCGTATTTCATTTTCAACTTGAGCAACATCAGGCTCCGTCACTGGAAGCTTGTGATCTGTTTTTCCGACCGTTTCCGGAAGGAAAAACAGCTGATCTGGTATTCCTGGCTGGGTATGGTATGCAGATTCCCTGATATAGTGAGAGTTCCACTGCTGCACTACTTCACCACTTCCTTTTGTAAAAGCTTACTAAAACAGAACCAAAGGCATTCCATTTGTAACTCATGACTTGTCTCTAATTGTCCGTTGTCTACCATGTCTTTAAAGAAGTTGATCCACCAGTTGGACCAGGATTTTCGAAAGAAAGACCACCATGCTTCTATGCGTTGGTTGCTGTGTGATGACCCATACCGATGGGCATGGAAACCGGAAAGAGAATCATTCCCGTTTCTTCTCAAGAAGCACTGGCTGGTAGCCAGGAGACCGTTTTCCGTCCCTCGATCTGTGCGAATGAGTCTCGGGCATCCTTCGTTTTGTCTAACACATTGCACAAAGAACTTTCCGATAACTCGAGGGTCATTGTTGGTCTTCGTTACCAATAACCACAAAACACGACGACTAAACCCATCAATACAGCCATGTATTGGGAAGCCGTATGGCTTCAATTTATCGTAGCCATCACAGTGCCAGCAAAAGTTGGGACCGGGATTAATATACTTTCTTCTTCTCAATCGATGAGCGCGTCTTAGCTCTGATCCTTCTGGATCCAGTTCGTGTAGTAAAATTTGTACTGTATGTCTAGGAACCTGTATGTTGTATTTCAATAGCAATTTTCTCCACATCGCCCTATATCCGAGTAAACTGCCTGAACTTTGAAGCTCTTGCTGTATACAGCGCCTTACTTGTACTTCGTCAAACTGACATTCACGGCGTCTTAAACCGTAACATTTTAGGCGATTTAACAGCGTCCTGTAGCACATAGTAATCCCATGATATCTCTGAAGAAACTGCAAAATAGCGGAGTAGTCAAATCCGCGAAAAAAATAGAAACGGATAGCTTCCTCTTCTTCTTCTTCCATCATAGACATGAAACTGACAAGTGTTTAAATAGCCATCAGAATTAGTTTGTTATTGTTTTATTAAATGCTTTTGAAAGTTATATATATATAGTATGACGTGATGCATCTTTCCATTGTTGTGTTTTGTGCTTCTTTTATTTGTGTTTTGTACTTCTTTTATTTGTGTTTTGCGCTTCTTTTATTTGTGTTGTCATTCTTTTATTTGTGTTGTCATGCTTTTATTTGTGTTTTGTGCTTCTTTTATTTGTGTTTTGTGCTTCTTTTATTTGTGTTTGTGCTTCTTTTATTTGTGTTTTCGCTTCTTTTATTTGTGTTTTGCGCTTCTTTTATTTGTGTTTTCGCTTCTTTTATTTGTGTTTTGTGCTTCTTTTATTTGTGTTTTCGCTTCTTTTATTTGTGTTTTGTGCTTCTTTTATTTGTGTTTTGTGCTTCTTTTATTTGTGTTTTCGCTTCTTTTATTTGTGTTTTGCGCTTCTTTTATTTGTGTTTTCGCTTCTTTTATTTGTGTTTTGTGCTTTTTTATTTGTGTTGTCAAACTTTTATTTGTGTCGTCACACTTTTTTATTTGTGTTTTGCACTTGTGGGCCACCGTAGTTATGTGGCTGGGAAGTATCTTCTTCTTGACTACGCTCACAATGTTTACAATCGCACACGCCGATCGCGGTAGACCTACTCTAAAAGATGCCGAGCGATTTCGAAACGGGTTGGTCCGCGATCAAACCAGTCTTACTATGAAACTAGCCAGTCTTACTATGAAAGCCAGTCTTACTATGAATGCCAGTCTTACTATGAATGCCAGTCTTACTATGAATACCAGTCTTACTATGAATGCCAATCTTACTATGAATACCAAACTTACAAAACTAAAAACGAATATAAACTTGAATACAACGTTATGTGTGTCATTGAATTGCTCAAACCATGTGAATAGAAGCACAAAGAAGTTACTTGATAAAGCCAAGTTGCAAGTGACAGGTAAACATGCTGTGTTGATATTAATACCCAAAGAGACTCGATGTTACATCACTTATATGAACGCTGTATGGAAATTATACGAGGTAACTTTATTAATATTTATGATTTGTTTTATTTTCGCCTGTATTGTTTTATATTGTGTTACAAATGTCGTGCAAAATAAAGTCGATGTGATGTTTCATCAAGTGACACTTGTGAGAGAGACAGTGTCTTTTCTCCATGAACAGTCACACATGGTTTTGCCAAATAATTCAGAAAGCATGTTACTATCGAATAACCCTGTTTCACTTGACATTGTACCTGTATATGAGAATGTAAAAAGGTCCCAGTTATCAGTAAAGTCAAAGACCGTAAACACAAAGGAATGTAGATCTCGCTATGCTAAATTTATTGTGATTGAAGTAAAATATAACCGCCATGTTGCTCGACGTGATCGAGAGCCAAGTAGAATCCCAGCTAAAAGACTCGCTCGCCTTTTGAATAAAAGTAGAAAAATACGTAAACTTGTTCGCAAGCACATTAAAAGAAATGTACCCAGGTCTTCTCGTATCCATCGTTTACTTTATGCATTTAGCCATGAACGGAAAAAGCTGCTGAGCAATCGAGTAAGGTATTTACGCCAAGTTAATAAAAAAGCAAAGGGTTTGCGTGAAATATCATCAAAACGACGTAGAAAACAAAAAGCTGCACCGAATACTTCTGTATTTCTTAAAAATAATAAAGAGCGGTACAAGGCATTTACAAAAACACTACACCCAAATTACTTAATAGAATCAGCTACATGTACCTGTACTTACAAAAACTTAAACCACAGGGTGAATTGTTGCAACTTAGTAGAGACATTGAAAAGAACCCTGGTCCTACTTTTATTGATCCTAGTAAAACTATCCATGCACCTTATAGTCAAGGTCATGTTGATGTATTTGGTCCAAATGCAGGACAACAATGTGTAGCTATGAGTTTGTGTGCTTTGATATATAACAATAACAAGTCAATAACTGACTCAAGAGACCTGATTCAAATTATGGATATTGGTAATGAATTATATTCTGCATTGTCAAGATTATCAAGGCAATCTTATTTATTACTAACTGAATTACCCAGTATGGTTACAGTCCTAAACACAAATTATCAACTTGAGTTTAGTGAAAGTTACTCTGGTAGACTCCATACAACTACTTTGAATGAAAACATCCCATATGTCATGCCCTTAGAATGTGCATTACAAGGTTTGATACAAGAGAGTTATAATTCATTTCTGTTAACAATTGCATGTAATACTGTATCTATTTTTGTTATTTCAAATGGTTTACTAAAAATATTTGATTCACATGCAAGAGATTCATTTGGTATGGCCCACCCTCGTGGAACATGTGTATTGTTGGAAGTAAATTCAGTTATCGACTTGGTGGAATATTTAAAAAATCTACACAAACCTGATGTCTTATTCGAGCTGAAAGGCATTAAAATTACTATTGCACAATTTATAAAAGCTACAAATATGCATACCAACACATCTGAATCAAATTCAAGTTGCTGTTCTTCAACATGTAAAAATCAGACACTTAATCATGATAATTTTGATTTTGAACAATATTGTGCAATATTGTGCTATTATTCTATTAGTTTTTCTACTGTTATGGCATGTAGTTACTGGCATGATCAGACACTGAGTGCTGTTGCGGAATATGCCAAGTTATTATACCAGGAAGCCTTGAATGATGGAAAGAAATATACATGTGATTATATGCCACATGTTATAAATATATGTGGTGCTGATGTTGAGGCAGTATTTCATTCAATGCACCAGGACACCTTGATTACCCATTCTGTTTCTAGTAAACTGGCCCTTAAGAGTTTAATATTAGATAATACTTCAGAAAATACTGGGTTTTTGTTGTGGCTTCCAAACTATTGCTTATCTTGCATTTTTCAACATAATAAAAGGCAAATAAAGTATTTCTTGGTGGCATGCAATGAAATGCAAACAATTAATTTATTTGAACGATTTGATGATACAGATTTTCTCATTAATAAATTTTGCCATATTGTCACAGAAAAACTTAAATGTGAAGAAATACAATACACTATTCAATTTTTGTCATGTTCATGTCAACTAACAAAATCAGAGAGGCAAAAAGTTGTAAGAAAGCATAAGTCTACAACACAAAAAAGGTTATGTACTGACAAAGAAAGTGAAAAATATGCAAATTTGGAACCTGCTAAGAAAAAATTGATGCTTGAGAAAGCTGCTTTAGACTACAAAATTATGGATCCGATGAAAAAAAAACATCTACTTGAAACAAAAACAAAAAAATATAAATCAATGGACCCTGTGGAAAAGAAAGTTGTTCTAATTAAAACAAAAAACTATAAATTAAAAAAATGTAAATTATCAATGGATTTACATGACTTGGATGATTATATTTCTAGGTTTTGCAGTAAAATAAAAGAAGGCCTTTATTATATATGTTCTGTTTGCAATCGGTTACTCTACAGAACATCAGTCGTGTCATTAAAGCAAAGTAAGTACACAAATGTCCCTGAAACTCTGTTCACTGATGTAAAGTCGTTTGATGAAAAACAATACATTTGTAAAACCTGCCATTCAAAGTTGTCAAAGGGGAAAATTCCTTGCCAGGCAATCTATAATAACATGTATGTTGATAACATACCAGCTGAGCTTGCATGTTTAGAAAAACTTGAACAAATTCTTATTGCACAGCGAATAGTTTTTGAGAAGATAATAGTAATGCCAAAAGGACAGCAAAGAAAAGTTAAGGGAGCGATCTGTAATGTGCCAGTTGAATGTGATGATACATGTAAAGTTTTACCACGTCCACCAGAAAGATCAGGTATTATAATGTTGAAACTTAAACGAAAACTTGAATTCAGAGGTCATGTGTATTTTCAAGCAGTGCGTCCTCAGTTCATTCTTGATGCACTTAACTGGCTCAAGTTAAACAACCCATTATATAATAATATTACAATTGATATTCAAAATATCAGTGCAAAACTTACCAGTTTTATAGAACAAGATGACAATACTTCAGGTACGAATTTTGATAAAAATAGAAAGTCCTTAACAGAAACCTGCAAGCAACATGTTACAAATGATCATGTTACAGATGGTGATGATACTGAGGAAAAAGATGACCCATTGAATGAATATAGACAGGCGACTAATGAGACATGTTTGCAGTCTGTATTACCAGATTATCCTGTAGCAATACAAAGTAATAAAAGTTGTTCATTAGGGAATGAAGTGTACAATATTGCACCTGGAGAAAACAAACACCCTGTATCAATAATGAGAGACATAAAATGTGAAGAGCTCGCATTTCCAGTGTTGTTTCCAAAAGGACAGTTTGGCTTCACTGAAGATAGAAAAATTAAATTGTCACCAGTGAAATACTTCAATGCTCGACTTTTACATTATAGTGGAAGGTTTGCAACAAACCCTGAATATCTTTTCTTTGCACAGTTTGTTACAGAACAAAAAAAGGTATCAGACAGTATTAATATAGCCTTAAAAAAAATACATGGCCAACCTGTAACTGCATCACAAATAAAATCAGATGTAAACAAATTAAAAGGTTTAATTTGTCAAGACCAGGCGTATTTGTTTTTAAGGCAAATCCCAGGCACACCACCTTACTGGCAAAAATTTATGTATGAAGTACACACGTAAAAACGCACAAGCTGTTACAGACCTGCAAGCAAGTTGTTACAAGGCTGTTCAACAGGCTGTCACCGTCATGTGTTCGCACTGGCTGTCCCAGTCTGTTAACATGTCTGTAACAGGTTGTTGACAACTTGTAACAAGGCTGATGACTCCAACAGACTGATGACAAGTTGTTCCAACAACCTGTTACCGCTCTGCACTCAACAAGTTGTTAACAGATTGATGCTAACAAAGTTGTAGCAGCTTCTTGAATGAACAGCATTGTTACAACTTGTTCCCAGCCTTGCTACAAGCCTGTTGCGAACACATCCTGTTGACAAGCTGTGAGATTTTTACGTGTGTAGTAGCCATGGTAAAGCAACTTGGGATTCCAACATGGTTTATGACATTATCATGTGCTGATCTTAGATGGCCTGAATTGTTTCAGATTATAGCTAGAACACAGGGAAAAAACATGACTGATGAACAAGTTGAAGCTTTATCTTACAATGAAAGATGTTCGATGTTAAATCTTAATCCTGTTGTTGTTGCAAAGCACTTTCAACATAGAGTGGAAACATTTTTCACTGAGGTACTGCTTAGTCAACTTAACCCAATTGGTAAAATAATCTATTACGCGCTTCGTGTTGAATTTCAAATGAGAGGATCTCCTCATTTACATGCCTTGATATGGACCTCTGATTGTCCCAAACTTACCTCTGACAACAAAGAAGCTTATGTAGAATTTATAGATAACCATGTACAAGCCTATCTTCCAGATGAAGAGACAGAACCAGAGTTACATGAGTTAGTAAAAACCTATCAAAAGCACAACCATTCTAAAACCTGCAGAAAATACAAAAATATTAGTTGTAGATTTAATTTTGGTCAATTTTTTTCCAAAAGAACAATTGTAGCAGAACCTGTTAATGATAATCTAGATGAGGGAATCAAGAGTAATATACTTGACCGACGAACACAGATTCTGACCTCAGTCAAACAGAAAATTGATGAAGTACTAAACCCATCCAAACCAGATTATAATGAAACATTAAATGATGCAGACATTCTAAAATCAGTAGGTATCACTGAGGATGAATATTACTGGGCTCTATCAATATCACCAGACTCTGATTTTGAGTTGCACCTTAAAAGGCCTGTAGACAGCTGTTTTATTAACAATTACTTTGTTGCTGGTATTAAGGGATTTGCAGCAAATGTTGACTTGCAACCTGTATTCAATCACTACAAATGCATAACATACATCTGCTCATATTTTACTAAAGATGAAACTGAATGTTCTCAAGCTATTACAAATGCAGCAAAAGAAGCAAAAGCTGCTAACATGAATATTAGAGATGGCCTTAAAAAAATTGGTGCTGCTTTTCTCTCTACAAGAGAAGTTAGTTCACAAGAATGTGTCTACAGATCAATGCCTGAACTTTGGTTGAGAAAAATATTTCCCAAAACAGTTTTTGTTAGTACAGATTTTCCAGAAAAAAGGATACGTGTGGCTAAGGCACAAGTGGAGCTTGATGAACTAGATGATGATAGTACAGATATCTTCAAGTCGAATATAATTCAGCGTTACAGCATTAGACCAACATCAATTCCAGTTGTTGATAACTTATGTCTGGCAGAATTTTCTGCATATTACTATAAAGATTATAAAATTGATTATAGTGAAACAAAAGATTGCCAACCTGATGTTCTAACAGATGACTTGGTTGAATTGCAAAGTACCATAAGTGATACAACACAATGCCTTCCCAAAAAAATAAAATTGATTAACACCAATGAATACATGAAATGTAGAAAAGTTAAGGCTGTATTAAGATATCATACACCAAATAAAAGAAAAGAACCAGAATCTTATTTTCACCATTTACTTATGCTCTATTATCCATGGCATGATGAAAGTAATCTAATGGCTTCAGATCAAACATATACATCAAAATTCTATGAACCTGATGTCCAAGCTATTGTTGAACACAACAGAGCAATATTCGAACCTGATGTAGATGCTGTTACTGAGGCGTTTGAAGTATTAAAATCTAATCAGGGCAATATTATTCATTTTGATTCAATAAATGATCAAGAAAATGCAGATTTACAAGGTGAAATGCAAGACGACTCAATCCCACATGAATCATTTAATGAACAATTACTATCACATCTTGACTCAACACCACAATCTAATCAGCATATACTTCCCCTGGAGTAATGACTTCTTACAATCAACCAACAGAAATCTCTGATGATATATTACGTGAAACTGTGAGATCCTTGAACATGGAGCAACGTCATGCATATGATACATTTCTTACATGCCAATATCAATACCAATGTATACGAATACCAAAAGTATATTTATAAATGCTAAAAGTATATGTATCAATGCCAAAGTTAAAGCAATGTCATGATGGCTTTCAGTATATGAATTCTATTGTTGTCCCAATCTAGGTTGTCCATGCATGTAAGTTTATAATGGTAGTCAATAAAAAAATTGTTCTTTGTAAAACAAGTGAGTGTGTTTCTAACTAGCTTTCTAACATGTCCTCCTCCACCAATCTCGTTCTCCACAGATCACCATGCCCATTGCCCATTCCCAGTAGCCCGAGTTAACGCCTAGCGGGCGTCTTGTTGAATACAGTTCTAACAAGCTAGCAATTGTCAAGAAAGATGGTGGTTTATGAATACTTGCAGATAACTAAAGAGGTGCTAAGTTACCGTATTCTCATTTCGGGTAAACTGTTAACAATTGAGGAAATTGAAGGCATAATGCGCAGAAGACATTCCGAGCTCTGTGACTGCAGTGAAGATCGAGCTGACATGGTTAATACTACCATGAAAGACAGCGAATTTGGAGATAGCAGACATGACTTAAAAGAGACCTCAATTCACTCGAAACACCACCATAGTAATAGGAATTACCATACGTTAAACGTCTTGAATATGGCTGTTGTAAACGTCGCAGGAGATCTTGGATTTGCTGCAGTGTCGGCGACCAGTTCCACTATTCCCATGGGAAAAGTAGAGGAAGTACTTACGCTGTCACGCGAGATCCACGACTGAAATAATTTAAACAATCAACTTGACAAGAAGTGTCTTTTATATACTTTTAAAGCTGTGTTTCTTAAAAACTAAATGCAACGTAAAATGTTTTCTAAATCCAAAGTTCACTTTTTAAATAACTCTTCTTAGACCTTTTCGATAATTACGTCACGCTTCATGAAAACGAGGCTCCCAGGCCAAAGTTTCACAATTTTGATTATCATTGTGATCCTGTCAGGCCGTCATATCTGTTTATGGAAGAAGATGGCTAATAACACCCAAACTATATATGGTAGAAACACATCGTGTACGTATGTTGTTAGGCATTTCATAAGCTTTCATTTGATGTACATTTTTAGTTTCGGTGTTGTGTGTAACTTTTTAAAATGTCCAAAATGTTCGCACCATTGCAATAAATATGATATGGACTTCTCACAACTGTTGTAGAATTTCGAATACCGTTTTTAAAATATTTAACATACAACTTTGAAATGTATATCAAACAGAAGATACTGTAAAATGCTATTTGTGGTAGAACTTTCAAGTTTGTAGCTTAAGGGGAAGTATTTTAAAGATGGGAAAACTTACTATTATCTTGGTCTGATGGATGAATTTTTGTTTACAACTCAGACCAAGATAATAGTACGTTTTCCCATCACTTTTAAAATACTTTCTCTTAAACTAGAAACTTGAAAGTTGTACTGCAAATAGCATTTTACAGTATCTTCTGTTTGATATATGTTTCAAAGTTGTGCGTTATGTATTTTAAAAACAATATCCGAAATTCTACAACAGTTGTGGGAATCCATTATTATTACTTGACGAGCAATGGTTGCGAACATTTTGGACATTTTAAAAAGTTACACACGTCACAGAAACTTAAAATATACATCAAATGAAAGCTTTTGAAATACGTATTACGTACACAATGTGTTTCTACCATATATAGTTTGGACGTTATTAGCCATCTTCTTCCATAAACAAATATGGCAGACTAGTATGATAATCAAAATTGTGAAACTTTGGCCTGGGAGCCTCGTTTTCATGCACATTTTGCAATAAATATGATATGGACTTCTCACAACTGTTGTAGAATTTCGAATACCGTTTTTAAAATATTTAACATACAACTTTGAAATGTATATCAAACAGAAGATACTGTAAAATGCTATTTGCGGTAGAACTTTCAAGTTTGGGTTGCTTAGTTGATTGATTGGAATAATTGATTGGACTCATGATTCACTGATACCGGTAGATTGATTTGATTGGATTAATTGATTGAGACTAGTGTGTATACACTGTATGTAAGGCGTGACTTGGATTGTGTAGTTTGTTTCTTAACCTGCTTGTTATAAAATAACGCAACTGAATACTGAATTAACAGAACTAAAGTCAATGAAAAGAGAACTATGTGAAAATAAAGACAGAAAACAGTGGCGGATACAGGATTTTTGCAAGGGGGGTGACTATAAGGTGCTCAGTTGTTTCTTTCAGAATATTTAACAAGGGCGTGTGGGGGGGACAGGTAATACTTACTACGTGGGGGCAGGGGAGTGCCAATTTTAGAGTCTCTGAAATAGCATTTCCTGCATTTTGAGGGGGATTTGAAAGAGTTTTGAAGGATATAAATTACCAAACAAAATACCCAAATATATGAATACACCATATGTCGTCACTGTTGTGGACTCATGGGGATATGTTTTATACGTTTATGTTCCAAAATTACTATGCATATTCAGATTGAGATTGTATACAATATGTCTATATAATCATGTTTCTTACTGTTTTAAAATTGGGGTTCAGTCAAATTTACAAGATATTAGCGTGTCATGATGTCCAATCTTATTGCAAAGGAGAGGCCATAGCTACGGCTTGTATCAATAAGCATTGTTATACAATATAATTGCGGTGCCCTGAAAGTTAGTTTGCGGGCGCAGCTAACTTTCAAACGCATTATGTTCTGTGTGTGAGTTCGTTCGTTCGTTCGTTAGGAATCAATAGTATATTTTTGACGCGACATTTTACCGCGATGTTTTGAACGCAACAGAGGAATCAATAGCAAGCGATATTTTTGGCGCCACGGAAAGCAACCGGAAGTGAATTTGTTATTTTTGGCGGCTTTTCGACGACATGTCAATTTCATCAAGTCCGAAGAGTTTTGCGAGAGTTTTGTCTTCTAGGCCAAGATTGTGGTGCCCTGAAAGTTTTACGGTGCCCTGAAAGTTAGCTGCGCGCAGGTAACTTCAGACCGCTTTATATTCTGCCTGTGATTTCGTTCGTTCGTTCCTTCGTTCGCGAGGAATCAATAGAAACCGACATTTTTGGCGTCACGGAAAGCAATCGGCTTTTCGGCGACTTGTCAATGATCAAGCCGAAGACTGGGCTCGGTTTCCAGCCTTATTTCGGGCTGCTAGCCGAAGACGTTCGCTGGCCAAAATTAATTTCAGCTGGAGAAACGTAGGGCTGGGCGATACCAGGATTTTTATTTCGATACCGATACCGATTACTTGAAAATTAGTATCGGTCGATACCGATACCTATTTCGATACCAAAACAAGTACAAAATTTTCATTTTCGATACCGGAAGTGAGTACTATTAACACTGGTATCGGTCACTTCCGATACTCTGCACAGTTGTGCAAAAAGTTGTCTCCAACAAGCTGGGTTTTCCCACTTATATTTTATTTTAAAACTTTAACATTATTAATTCAACGGCATAAATAACAAAGAATTACAACAAGATAAAACTGTTTTTCACTATATATCTCTTTTCGCGGGAATTTCGGTCAATATGAAGACAATTTTAATTTTTTTATGTAACTACTTTATGTAACCCAAATAAAGAGCCCACGCTACGACTTTTTTATACTTATTTCAACGGTTTGTTAAATCTCTTGTTCAACAAAAATTTCGATTTCAAGAAAAAGTAAAATTGTACATGTAGCCGAAAAAAACAGGTGCAAGTATCGAGCGATACCAGGTCAGTAATCGATACCAATACCGCTTTGCATGGTATCGCTGGTATCGATACCAAGTACTCGGTATCGCCCAGCACTAGAGAAACGCACTTTCGAAAAGAAATATTATTGAGGTAAGTGAACTATGGTATCCTCATGAACAAAAATATGTTAAATCATTTATGGACCCTATTATAAAGAGCAGGTTGCTTTTGCTTCGCTATGAAAACGTATACGTGTATTAACGTGTGGAGATGGCCTATTCTTTCCAGAGCTATAAGATTTTCATTCTGAAGCAAAAAGCATTTATAGTGAACTTGACTTTGATATATATATTTTAAAACTGTTCTTCCCCGTACTTACTTATCCAGACTAGAAACTGATGATTTTTAAATATTTTTTGCTTATATTATATTAATTTTTGGCTTATATTATTTATGTAATCAATGCAAAATCATATTCCTGGTGAGGATATGGAAAAATATGTCACTGTATATTTTCTACTAAAAACTTGCATCTATATAATAATTATTTAATAGTACCATGTATATAGGTAGCGTTCTTGGTAGCTGAAGTCAATTGGGCCTATGCCCTGTTCAACCACTTATTGCCACTATGGTATTAAAGTGATTTAAACCATTTGTCGCTTAAATGCGATGAACTCATTTTTATATTTTTTATACTTACCCGAATGGATGGTTGGGTAACCGGTGGGCTGCCGACGTGATTTTTTCTTACTTGGCTCGACAGTGCTTGGAGTTAGATCAGGGAAACTGGTCCCGCTTAACCTGATCGTATCACCGTCGGCAGGCACCTGTACCCTTCAAACATCAGTAAGTTTCGTACTGTACTGATGGAGAGAAAATAAAGGTTGCGATACACTGTGCACCATAGGCCAATGGGTGGGATGGTGGGTGCGAACAGTTGTCCACTCTGCGATAACTCGTGCGTTTGCGAGAATGTGCTCGAGCCTTTTATGTAATACGAGCTTAGCCAGGCTATCCCGTGCTGTCAACGTACACACCATGCATGCCCAGCTGTGTTCCAAGCATTAGAACCCAGGACCACTTGCGTCCCCGCTCCTGTGGTTTAACCTTGGTTATTTCATAACCCCATTAAAACAAAAACAGATTTTTGATATCTACTTTATTCATAATCATTTGGATTTTGCATCAAGACAAAGTGAAAGTGAAGCCAAGAAGTTTGCATGCATTTCTCGAGCTGCAAAGATGAACATTCAAATCAAAAGAGCAATGAACCAACTAGAAATACAGTACATGAGTACACAAATGGTGAATCCATATTATTAAACATTCTAATTTTAATATTGAAATTAGAATGTTTCGACTAGAGGGGGCTTATTGATTTTAAGCCAAAAGGTGCTTATTAGAGGGAGTGGTATACAGTATTTAAGGCAGGGGCATAATAGCGTGAGCAACCATAATATAGGGAGCTTTATTTAATTTTCCATCTCAGAGAGAAGGCATGGGGGGTGGGGGGTTAGGGGAACCATATTTTAAACTTGATCCTTGGTCTTCTGTCAGTGTCATGCCTCCCTACCTCGCATGCTTGTACCTTTAGAACTATTTTGTCATACTGTAAACTTCCCATAATAAGCCCTTGCCTTATTTTCTTTATTATTTTTTACAGCATAGCCAGACTTTGTTGCAGTTATTTGCATAATCTCGTGGCTCTTGCCCATAGCCTGCAATCCTTTTGGCCAAGATGCACTCCACTCAGACACTGAATAGATATCTATTCTGTGACTCGGAGCATGGATCTGGGAGCAGAATGCATGGTTGAAGTACACACTGTACCAGTACTAACTTCATATAAATTATTTCCTTTAAAACATGGGGCTTATCCAAAAACAAACTTCCCCTGAACTGCAAAAGAATCTACTGACCAGTGCAAGACTTTTGTATTAAACTCATAGATATAATTCTGTATATTATTAATAATTAACAAATTTTTGTTTCGATGAATACACTTGTCAGAATGCTAGCATTATTCTCATTGCTTTTCCTTTGCCAAAATACTCAAAATAATGGTAGCATAATGTGCAATTGTGCAAAAGCCTAGCTGCATGGTGCAGCTGCATTTGACGCAACATTTTTAAGGCAATGTTTTGAACACCACAGGGCACCGCATTTTAGCACTGTGTCTGGTTTATGCACGTTTTACACACGAGTGACTGTTGCGATTTCTATAAACAGCTGCTAGTGTATCGCTGTATAATCCTGTATTGGTTGGGACAGGGAAGGGGGGTGACTAGTCACCCAGTCAAACCCCCCCCCCCCCTGTATCCACCCCTGGAAAAAGATTGAACATGGACAAATGAAAAATGAAGTTATTCTGAGAAAGACTTGCTGTTTTACATGAACTGTTTCTTAATATATATATTTTTTATATTATACTTGTAGTTTGTTTAATTAAAAGTCAAACTCATTTGAGCTGATTAATTCAATCCCACCCAAGCTCTGATTTGAATATTCTTTTATGTCAACTTATTCAGTTATTGTGTATCTGTAATTCAAAAGAACGTTAATTGCTTCATAACGAGGCCAGAAAGGAAGTAGTCTATGTTTAACCATGCAAGCATACTTTCACTTTGACTACCACTGGACAAAAATCATTGAACCGAGTAGACTTTTGTTTCAGTTTAATAGCAGAGCATCTGTTTGTGTTGAATACAGTTCTAGCAAGCTAGCAATTATCAAGATCAAAGATGGTGGCTTATGAACATTTGCAGATAACTAGAGAGATGCTAGATATTAGTAGAATTGTCATTTCGGGTAAACTAAAAACGATTGAGAGAATTGAAGGCATAATGCGCAGAAGACATTCCGACCTCTGGTCTTGTCTGCATCAAACTGCTATAATCAAAGACAGCGACGATAGCAAGAATGACTTAAAAGAGGCATCGTTTCACCCGAAAAGAGACTTTGACAAAGTCAACCACGACTACTATAAGACTATGGTGTTGAAGATGGCCTTGCTAAACATCGCAGGGGATCTTGGATTTGCTGTAGTGTCAACGACCAGTTTCGCTATCCCCACAGGTGGAAACCCAGTGGAAGTACTCACGCTGTCACGCGAGAAACACGACTGAAATGACTTAAACAATCAACATGACAAGAACTGTCTTTCGTGTATCTCATACTTTTAAAACCATGTTTCTTAAAAACTGTATGCAACGTAAAATGTTTTCTAGATGTACCTATTACTAGTAAAGTTTACGTTTTGCAATAAATAACTCTTCTTTTATATGATTGATTGATTGATTGATTGATTGATTGATTGATTGATTGATTGATTGATTGATTGATTGACTGACTGACTGACTGATTAGTTTTGCAATAAATAACTCTTCTTTTATATGATTGATTGATTGATTGATTGATTGATTGATTAATTAATTAATTGATTGATTGATTGATTGATTGATTAGTTGATTGATTGGGTTGATTCGGTTGATTGATTGATTGATTGGAACAATTGATTGGGTTGATTGATTGGATTAATTGATTGAATGATTGATTGATTGATTGATTGATTGATTGATTGATTGATTGATTGATTGATTGATTGATTGATTGAGAATATAGTGTATACACTGTTGTGACTTGGATTGCAGTTGACTATATAGTTTATGTAGTTTGTTTCTTAACCTGCTTGTAAAATAACACAACTGAATAATCAGCAAAACTAAAAGATGTAAAAAAGGCTGGGAAAAGGTGAACATGAACACAAGAAGAATGAAAAACAATACTTATTCTGAGAAACAATTGCTGTTTTACAAAAACCGTTTCTTAATTTTTTTATTACACTTGTAGTTTGTTTAATTAAAAGCTCGTACAACTCAAAATGCAGAAAAATAACAATATTAAATAGCAAAGCTTTTCAAGGCATCTGACGGCCATATTTGTTTAGTTTGAATTTTCTTGGAAAACCCGCGAAAGCTCTGGGCGAGCGCGAGAAATTGTTTTTTTTTGCTAATTCCGGGCGTTGCGCTCGCACAGATTTACCAAAAAAACCGCAAACAATTTCTCGCGCTGGCCCAGAGAAAAGCAAAAACGCCTGCGCAGCAGGTACCGACAAATTTCCCTGCCGTTGCCAAGTTGTGGTTTAACGGTTTAACCAGACTTTCATATTCACTTTGGCCACAGTTCTAACAACTATCAATCAGTTCACTTTCAGCCAAGAGCTTACTGCTTATATTTTTATATATCAAAGATGGTGACTTATGAATACTTGATATCTTATTCTAAACAGATATCTAAACAGATAAAACAAGTGAAGGAACCGGAAATTGTCATTTTGGGTAAAGGATTAACAATTGAGAGAATTAAAAATATATGTCATAGTAGAAACAGTTCTACCGGCCGTCAACTATATGCGTTTGCGAGAGAAGTAATGAACTCGGCGTCAAAAAGATTCATATTTCGACCTCGATTGTACCAACGCCTCAGACTAATTTTAGCGGTGGTGTAGTCTACCCCTTTCAGCATTTAATCTTTGGCGGCAGTCATTGTACGCCCTGTGACCCTAACGTCCTGAAGATGGCTTTGCTAAACATCGTTGGAGATCTTGGATTTGCCGTAGTGTCGACGACCAGTTGCTCCATGGATAACCAGTTTACAGCTGAGCAATCTTGTTATTCAGCTGGGCAACAAGAAGTGGAAGTACTTACGCTGTCACGCGAGGTAGTAAAGAATGAAATGACTTAATCAATCAATCAACTTGATAAGAAGTCTTTCACGTATCTTATACTTTTTAAGCTGTGTCTTGAAGACTGTATGCAACTTAAAATTATGTTTTCTAAATGTATCCTAAGTCGTTAAGTAACTCTTCTTTTATATACATGTATATGTATGGTAAATATAATTGATTGATTGGATGGATGGATTGCGATTATAGTAGGTGTGACTCGAACTGTAGTTGACTAGTTTGTGTATTATGTAGTTTGTTTCTTAACCTGCTTGTAAAATAACAAAACTGAGTAATCAGCAAAATTAAAGTCAACGACAACAGAAGATGTGGAAAAAATGCCAGGAAAAGATATGGACAAATGAAGAATGAAGTTATTTTGAGAAAGGATCGCTGCTTTACAAAAACTGTTTTTTAATATGTATTTCTTTATTATACTGTCTTGTAGATTGTTTAATTAAAAGCCAAACATTTGAGTTAGCAACATATTTGTTATGGCAACTGATTTGAATATTCTTTTATGTGCATCTTAATAAGCCTTTCTTGACAGGTTTGTGTTATCTGTATTATCCAAAGAATGTTTGCTTCATAACGAGGCCAGAAAGGAGTGGCCTTTAGAAAAGTGTTGAACTTCAACCAAGCAGACTTTCACTTTCACTTGACTGAACTACAGTCATAACAGCTATCAATTTGCATGTCCTTGCAAGGCCTTATATAGCAAAGACGGTGGCTTATGAATACTTGCAGTATCTACTAAAGAGATAGAGAACCCAACAAAACCGGTAGTTAACGTTTCGGGTAAACGATCAACAATCGAGGATATTAATAAAAAAATATGTTACCAGAGTGCCACTATATAATCAAGAATATCAACTATCCGCCGACATGGTATTAATTGCAGCACATGACATACAAAAAACAATATTTCCTCGAATGTTTATTACCTTTGTTTACAAAATCTATTTTCAAGAGTTTCTGAAAAAACGTTATCGTTTGTGTGCGGGAAAGCGAATGTTTGTAGACGTGGGCATCGTGGACAGTTCGGTGACATCCGTAATAATTGATTGATTGATTGATTGACTGATTGGTTGATTGATTGAGACTACAGAACTGAGTAATCAGCAAAATTAAAGTCAACGACAACAGAACATGTGGAAAAAAGGCCAGGAAAAGATGAACATGGACAAATGAAGAATGAAGTTATTCTGAGAAAGACTTGCTGTTTTACAAGAATCGTTTCTTAATGTATGTCTTTTTTATTATACTTGTAGTTTGTTTAATTAAAACTCAAACATTTGAGTTAGCTATCGAATCCCGACCAACATCTTTGTTATGGCAACTGATTTGAATATTTTTATATGCATGCATCTTAATAAGCCTTTCTTGCCACGTTTGTGTATCTGTCATTCAAAAGAATGTTTGCTTCATAACGAGGACAGAAAGGAGTGGGCTTTATTTAACAATTATTCGCCGAAGGCGAAATGAATATCGGTGAATAATAACCGAGACGAAGTCGAGGTTATTATTCACCGATATTCACCGAGCCTGGGGCGAATAATTGTTTTAGTATAAATACACATTTTCGTACTTTTAGGAACAACATTTTCTTTTAAATTGTTAATTTCCTTGTCTGTCGCATTGACAACTTGGCTGGCGGCCATTTTGGATAAACGCTGTAGGTGATTATCGAGAATTAATCCGAAGTAACGTAACTCGACCAATCAGCGCACGCGATTTTCTATAATCACCTGTGTATTTATACTAAGAAAGTATAGTCTATGTTTAACCAAGCAGACTTTCACTTGGACTATAGTTCTTACGGCTATCAATTTGTCCTACCGAAACCTTATGGTGGCTTATGAATACTTGCAGATATCTATACTAAAAAGATAGAGAACCTTGCAGCCAAACAGGTAGTAACCGTTTCGGGTAGACAATCAACAATTGAGGACATTAGAGAAATGTGTTCTAGATGGCATGCTAATAATACCAACCAACCACTATCCACCAGTGAGGCCCAGGGACCAAAGGCATACAACATTTTTTCTAAAGCCTGGTTTTCATATGTCGCCGATCGTCGG
>OZ036006.1:9223450-9263450 GCA_964035015.1 Corallium rubrum
TGATTTTTCACTAGTTTGTGTATCATGTAGTTTGTTTCTTAACCTGATTGTAAAATAACAAAACTGAGTAATCAGCAAAACTAAAGTCAGTGACAACAGAACACGTGGAAAAGAGGCCAGGAAAAGATCGAACAATGAACAAATGAAAAAGAAGAACTGCTTCTTAATATGTATTTTCCATTATTATACTTGTAGTTTGTTTAACTAAAAGTCAAACATTTGGGTTTCAAAAACAGTGGTGCAACTACCTATTGGGAAGGGTGGGTAAACCCCACGGGCCCCGAGCAAAAGAAATTAAGTACAGGCCGAGCATTTTGTGACGAGATCCGTAGGTTCCATAGAACCCCCCTTTCTGATGGTTATAACTGCTGTCAAAATGCAGGAAATAGCGTTTCAGAGCATTAGAAAATTAAAAATTTCCTGGGGGAGCATTTCCCCAGACCCTTCTACTGGTTTGTCGCACCTTCAGGGCCCGCCACTTTGTCTGACAGTCTTAAGTCTTACACTGAAAATCTTCTCTTGGGGGGTGGGGGGATGCTTTGACACCCATACGCAGGGGCAGCGCGACCGGGGGGTAGGGGATGTTTACCCCAAAAAATTTTGGCAAGAAGTTCCCTTATTAGCATGTGCAGTGTGCACGGACGTTTTATCCAATCCGTGGAGATTGGGTGAAATGTCTGCGCGCAGGCTATACGGAATGGAATTAATGCAGTTATAACAGATTTTGCCCACTTTAACAGATTTTGAATCGGAGTGTGAGTGATTAGATTTTGCTCAAAAGTGCCCTCAAAGTGCAGGAAATGCCATTTCAGAGACCCTAGATTCAAAATTTTTCCGGGGGAGCATGCCCCTGAACCCCCCTAGAAATGCGGTCACTAAATCGGAAAGGGGCCCCGAAGTAATCAATCCCACAGGCCCCCAGATACCTAGTTGTGCCACTGTTAAAAATCAGAGTTAGTGGATTTCCTACTGGTGAACTCCTCCTACTCCAACCTCCCATATACTCACGCGTGCCCAAACCCACGCACATACCATGATTTATATAAAATACACCAAGTTGAAAGTGCCATGCATGTCAGTAATAACATTTATACAATTATGTGACTTCCATGTGCATTCTCATTGGTTGTTGACTGTGATCTGCTGAAGTACCAGAATCAGTGATTGAGTGATTATAATAGGTGATTATAATTGGGTGATTATAATCAGTGATTATAACAGATGATCATATTACAGTAGGCGATTACCATCAATGATTATAATCAATATAACAGATGTGATTATAACAGAGGTGATTATAATCAATGATTATAGATTATAATCAGTGATTGCAACAAGTAATTATAATTGGGTGATTATAATCAGTGATTGCAATAGGTAATTATAATTGGGTGATTATAATCAGTGATTGCAATAGGTAATTATAATTGGGTGATTATAATCAGTGATTATAATAGGTTATAATCAGGGGGTCACACCAATCGGCAATTTTTTTGGACTTGTCTGTGGACAATCAGCTAGTGCCCATGCAGCGAAATTTCACCCCAGTTTTTTATGATTGCATTTGAAAGAACACTTAAAATGACAACGTAACATCTTTCGTAGAATTTCGTTTCCTTGCTTCATTCTTGAGATATTCAGGTTTGTTTGATATGCAAATGTCATACTTATGACATCACACTGCATAATGACTTTTTAGAAAAGTATGATTTTCTTGGAGAGTACTTATCGAAAGTACCTCAGCATTGGCGTCGCCAGACCAAGGAGGGTGGGGGGGGGACAAAATGATGATGTCATCGTTATATGACATCATCGGTGTATGATGTCATAATTGTTGGTACTTCATGTTAATTCTACATAAAAGTTTTCATATAGATAATTGTGATATATATGATGGTTTCTGGTTGTTTCAGGTAGTGCTAACCCAACACTACCTGTAACCTCTGTATTAACCTTAACCCCAAACATTCCTAAACCTAACCCAAATTATTATGTGGACCTAACACATAGTAGTTACGAGACGAATGATTGGCATTGCTGCACCAAGTCTCCAGAGCGGGCTAAATCAAGGAAAGATTTGAGAAACACAGTGACACACTTGTAAAATGTTTGACCAGCTAGTGATGTTGGCTGAGCTCTTGTTGGAATCTTTACATACCCATCCCCACCCCACCCCCCCCAAAAAAAAAAAAAAAATTCTCACCGGATTTGGAAGAATCTCAAATCTCAACATTGGTCTTTAAGAGAACTGGGGGGTGTGCCCCCCAGCGACGCCACTGCTTAATAGGGAAGCATATACCCCCCCTAGCGACACCACTGCTTAATAGGGAAGCATATACCCCCCCTAGCGACACCACTGCTTAATAGGGAAGCATATAGCCCCTCTCCCTAGCGACGCCACTGCTTAATAGGGAAGCATATACCCCCCTCTCCCTAGCGACGCCACTGTTTAATAGGGAAGCATATACCCCCCTCCCCCTAGCGACGCGACTGCTTAATAGGGAAGAATATACCCCCCTAGTGACACCACTGCTTAATAGGGAAGCATATAGCCCCCCTAGAGACGCCACTGCTTAATAGGGAAGCATATACCCCCCATAGCGACGCTACTGCTTAATAGGGAAGCATATACCCCCCCTAGAGACACCACTGCTTAATAGGGAAGCATATACCCCCCCTAGAGACGCCACTGCTTAATAGGGAAGCATATACCCCCCCTAGTGACGCCACTGCTTAATAGGGAAGCATATACCCCCCCTAGAGACGCCACTGCTTAATAGGGAAGCATATACCCCCCTAGAGACGCCACTGCTTAATAGGGAAGCATATACCCCCCTAGAGACGCCACTGCTTAATAGGGAAGCATATACCCCCCTAGAGACGCCACTGCTTAATAGGGATTCATATACCCCCCCCCTAGAGACGCCACTGCTTAATAGGGAAGCATATACCCTCCTAGAGACACCACTGCTTAATAGGGAAGCATATACCCCCCTAGAGACGCCACTGCTTAATAGGGAAGCATATACCCCCCTAGAGACGCCACTGCTTAATAGGGAAGCATATACCCCCCATAGCGACGCTACTGCTTAATAAGGAAGCATATACCCCCCCTTAGCGACACCAGTGCTTAATAGGGAAGCATATACCCCCCTAGTGACACCACTGCTTAATAGGGAAGCATATACCCCCTCTCCCTAGCGACGCCACTGTTTAATAGGGAAGCATATACCCCCTCCCCCTAGCGACGGGAGGTCTTTAAGAGAACTGGGGGGTGTGCCCCCCAGCGACGCCACTGCTTAATAGGGAAGCATATACCCCCCCTAGCGACACCACTGCTTAATAGGGAAGCATATACCCCCCTAGCGACACCACTGCTTAATAGGGAAGCATATAGCCCCGCTCCCTAGCGACGCCACTGCTTAATAGGGAAGCATATACCCCCCTCTCCCTAGCGACGCCACTGTTTAATAGGGAAGCATATACCCCCCTCCCCCTAGCGACGCTACTGCTTAATAGGGAAGCATATACCCCCCTTAGCGACACCAGTGCTTAATAGGGAAGCATATACCCCCCCTTAGAGACGCCACTGCTTAATAGGGAAGCATATACCCCCCCTAGAGACGCCACTGCTTAATAGGGAAGCATATACCCCCCCTAGAGACGCCACTGCTTAATAGGGAAGCATATACCCCCCTAGAGACGCCACTGCTTAATAGGGAAGCATATACCCCCCCTAGAGACGCCACTGCTTAATAGGGAAGCATATACCCCCCTAGAGACGCCACTGCTTAATAGGGAAGCATATACCCCCCTAGAGACGCCACTGCTTAATAGGGAAGCATATACCCCCCTAGAGACGCCACTGCTTAATAGGGAAGCATATACCCCCCTAGAGACGCCACTGCTTAATAGGGAAGCATATACCCCCCTAGAGACGCCACTGCTTAATAGGGAAGCATATACCCCCCTAGAGACGCCACTGCTTAATAGGGAAGCATATACCCCCCCTTAGCGACGCCAGTGCTTAATAGGGAAGCATATACCCCCCCTTAGCGACGCCAGTGCTTAATAGGGAAGCATATACCCCCTAGCCATGCCACTGCTTAATAGGGAAGCATATACCCCCCTAGCGACGCTACTGCTTAATAAGGAAGCATATACTCCTCCCCCCCTTAGCGACGCCAGTGCTTAATGGGGAAGCATATACCCCCCCCTAGCGATGCCAGTGCTTAATAGGGAAGCATATACCCCCTAGCAACACCACTGCTTAATAGGGAAGCATATACCCCCCCTTAGCGACGCCAGTGCTTAATAGGGAAGCATATACCCCCCTTAGCGACGCCAGTGCTTAATAGGGAAGCATATACCCCCCTAGCCATGCCACTGCTTAATAGGGAAGCATATACCCCCCTAGCAACGCCACTGCTTAATAGGGAAGCATATACCCCCCCTTAGCGACGCCACTGCTTAATAGGGAAGCATATACCCCCCCTTAGCGACGCCACTGCTTAATAGGGAAGCATATACCCCCCCTAGTGACGCCACTGCTTAATTAATAGGGAAGCATATATAGAGGGAGGAGTGTAAATAGAGCGTTAGCCGTTTCCCCTTAACGAGTAAAATCGTCTGGCGTTAGACAGAGTAAAAAGATAAAGTTGTTCCGCTGTAACAATGGAAATGAAAGAACTTAAAGTTTACTTAATACAGTGAGACGCTTAATTTCCATACTTCACAGCTTCCGGCACGACCAATTCTTAGAAATTTTATAGAGTTCAAGCTCAACCGAGCAAACTTTCATATTCACTTTCACTTTGACTACAGTTCTTACGGCTATCAATTTAATCAGCTTCCAAGACCTTATATATCAAAGATGGTGGCTTATGAATACTTGCAGATATCTACTAAAGAGATAGAGAACCCAACAGAACCGGGAGTTATCGTTTTGGGTGAACTATCAACAATTTCCAGCATTTATGACAACATACGCTTTAAATATCGATAAAATTCACCTTATTGCACACCATTAATATCCGCCAACGTGATAAATACGACACAGTACACGCAAAAAATCAATATTTCCTCGACGTCTGTTGGGAAGCGTAATTTGCGTTGTGAGTCTGACGAGTTGAAGATGTCCATGCTGAACATCGAGCTGAACATCGTTGGGAAACTTGGATTTGCTGTAGTGTCGACGACTAGTAGCACAACCCCAGATGGACCACCAGTGGAAGTACTTATTCTGTCACGCGAGATACCTGAAGAAAACCACCAGTAACCCGAAGCCAAAAAGAGAAAAACCAGAGGAAGTACTTTAATAGTTCAAATACGAGACGAGGACTTTACTGGGATTTCAAAGTCCGAGTGCCTATTGAAAATGCGAGCCAAAGGCGAGCATTTTTAATGCACGAGGGCTTTGAAGTAATATGTAAAGTAGGCCTTTACATGACTTCTCAAAATCACTTAGTGTATTCCCAAAATGAATTAGTGCATTAGTAATTAGTGTATGGATGAATAACCGATTGTTGAATGAATTTGTGTTATTCATGTACCTTTTGTGAGTTTGTTGATGATTTCATGTAATATTTCAAGTCCTTGGACTGGAAATAATATTTCAAGTCCTCAGCCCAGTACTTCCCTGGTATTTCAAGTCCCTTCACGTGGTGCAATTCAGCGCTTCTGATCGATTGATTATCTGATGAATTATTAATGAATTTGAGAAATCCCGGTAAAATCCGATGTCGAGTGTTTGAACTGATTTCTCAAACATAGTAATTTACATATTTTCAAAGTCCTAGGACTTTGAAATATTTCAAAACGTCATCACGTGATCAGCTAGATGGATCTTCCTCTGGTTTCAAAACACTAATTAAACATTAATTTCTTTTGTTTTTGGTCATGAATTGTTAATGACTTTGAGAAGGCTGTTTTCCACTAGGCGATATTTTTCGAGGGAGGCGACCTTTTGATTTTGTCTTGGCTAATTAGTTTAGAACTTACGATACAAAAGAATATGTCGCTTCGTACGACATTTTTCGCCTAGTGGAAATCCAGCTTTACGCTGCCACGCAAGATATACACGAGTGGATATGACTTAAAGTGCTTATGTCACAAAAATTTTTTTGTAACTTTTGAATAGAGGACAAAAAGTTTGTTAATAGGTTCTTTAACATTTTTCGGTTTTTTCTTTTCATTCGCGAGATATGCGGCTCTAAACAGCAATTTTCGTGAAAATGTCGCGTATCAACAAGAGTCTGGGACGAGCGTGGTGCGACGTAGCTTAAGGGACTTATTAATTAGATCCCTCTCTCTGCGTTTGCTTGGTTTGAGCAAGCAAAAACGACACATCTATCCGGCATTTTGCTGTCTTCTCAATAGCTTTTTAGTACTCCTTCACATGTGAATTCGAACCTCCGTCCCTTAAGCTACGTCACACGGCTGTCGCCCCAGACCCTTTTCCGTTTTTTTCTCGGGCGCGACAATTTTTTGCTAAAAGCCAATTTTTCAAGGTTTAGAGCCGCATATCTCGCGAATGAAAAGAGAAAACCGAAAAATGTTAAAGAACCCATTAACTAACTTTTTGCCCTCTACTCAAAAGTCAAAAAAATTTTTTTTGTGACATAACCACTTTAAAGGTGGCCTACAGTCGGTTCTGCGCATGTAGGGAACTAATGTTTACATCTTTATTTACAAAAAAAATATTGATACCTTATTCAAGATTGTAAGCTTTTCTTGCTTCCTCTTCATTACTTGTACCCAAAACAAAACATTTTCAAACGAAATAGAAGAAATCCGAAGAGATATCCTCCAAATCACTTGGTTTTCTGCCATGTTGTTCCCAACGGTTTACATTGAGCTGAGTACTTCATGTAATTATCTACGAATGTCATGTTTTGGAGGCCCCACTTGGCACATGCGCAGAACCGACTGTAGACCACCTTTAAACAAGTGAACTTAATTTAAGAAGTGTTTCTTGTATCTCATACGGAGTATCTAAAGCTATGTATCTTGAAAACTGAATGGAACTTATAATGATGTTTGCTAAATGTATCTAAGTCTTTAACTAACTCTTCTTTTATATACATGTATATGTATGCTAAAAATGGACTGATTTAGTTGACTAGTTCACGTATATGTAGTTTTCTTAGCTTCTTAATGTGTATTTCTTTATTGTACTGTCTTGTAGTTTGTTTAATTAAAAGCCAAACATTTGAGTATTGAGTTATAGTCGGGAAGCATATGTCATGAAATGAAGTCCCGTAGGCATTTAATGCTGAAATCTTGTCACCTATCTGCATAAGTTACGGAGACCGTAAGAAACCAAAAAAATGTTGTCGGCAATTTTGGAACTTGCAACGAACGCTGTAATTTAGCTTTTCTGACGGTTAGCCCATTAAACTGCTATGATCAATAAAAAAGTGAAATTTCAAGGTCGCTTGGGGCAAGTATAACCTATATCGTTAGAAAGCTTGCAAAAAACTACACATAGGTCATTTAACTCGTAATACTGAATTTCCTAACTATTGATGAGTTATTACAGCTCGAAATCTGAAAAAAGCGCAAAATGGCTCGAAATACCAGTGCATTTTACAGATTTAACTACACGTAACTCAAAATGGACTTACAAAACGATGGTAACCGTTTAAATGACCTATATACAGTTTTTCCCAAGCTTTCTGATGATCCAGGTTATATTTACTATACATGAACCTTAAATTTTAAAGTTAAAGTTACAGTGCCAACCACTCCTTTTCTAACATGAAAATCTGTGCCATTCAGCCCATTACAGGTTGTAACGATACTCGTCGTAAACAAGAAATGCGTCTCATTTACAAACTTGGTACCAGTCACCCTCACGGCCTCAATGAGCGATTCTCTTTCATTTAGCTCACTCCACCACCATATTCCACACCTTTTCCTTAACCTTTTTCTGATGATTTAAATAGTAATTTATAACCTGTTTCTTTGCCTATTTGCAGGTAGCTGACCCACAAATTGGGTCAGCACCTGCACACAGGCTAAAATTACATACAGTATTAATTTATGTGTTTACTTTGTTTTTATTGGCTTACATGTGTTCACGTGATTCCCATTGTAGCTCTGCTATAAATACGCGTGACCACATGTGAGTTGTTTACTTATTTCTCCTGACGAAGGACCTTCGCTCGAAACGTCGAGAAGATTTTTCTCTGTTTTTCAGGCCAACGTGACTTAACCCTGGACATACTTAAATTTTAAAATTGTTTTGGTATTAGTAGTTTAATAGGCTAATTGTAAAAAGTTAAATTTTAGGCGTCCGTGTGAGTTGCAAAATTGCCGACGTTTTTCTCACTCACTTGGGTCCACTAAACACTTTGCAAGTGGTCGCTTGCTTTCAGCATAGAATTCCCACGGAATTACACCACTGATCTAAATAAATTACACTTGCTCCCCGACTATTATAGCAGCATGATCGAATCCCACCAACATCTTTGTTATGGCAACTGATTTGAATATTCTTTTATGTGCATCTTAATAAGTCGTTCCTGTCACGTTCTTGCCACGTTTGTGTATATGTAATTCAAAAGAATGTTTGCTTCATAACGAGACCAGAAAGGAGTGGCCTTTAAGTAGTCTATGTTTAACCAAGCGAACTTTCACTCTCATTTGGACTACAGTTCTGACAGCTATCAATTTGTCCTTCCAAGGTATCAAAGATGGTGACTTATGAATACTTGCAGATATCTACTGAAAAGATATCTATTGAAAAGATAGAGGACCCAACAAAAGTAGTAGTTGTACTTGCCGTTTCGGGAAAACTATCAACAATTGAGGACATTACGAAAATATGTTCTCAGAGTGTCAAGAACACCACTGAGTATCCAGAACATCTACTACGCGTCCGCGGCGTGGAAAGTGAAGCACATGACGTGATAAAAATCAGTATTTCCTCGAGGTCGCTGGGCCGTGCTGCCACCTGTCATACTGATGTCTTGAACGTGGTTGTGCTGAACATCGTTGGGAATCTTGGATTCGCTGTAGTGTCGACGACCAGTTACACAACCCCAGATGGAACACCAGTGGAATTACTCACGCTATCACGCGAGATAACTGAAAAAAACGACCAGTCACCCGAACCCAAAAAGAGAAAAACCAGTGGAAGTACTTAAGCTGCCACGCAAGATATACGACTGAATATGACTTAAACAAGTGAACTTAATTTAAGAAGTGTTTCACGTATCTTATACGGTACTTTTAAAGCTATGTATCTTGAAAACTGTATGGAACTTAAAATGATGTTTTCTAAATGTACCTAAGCCTTTGGTTAACTAACTCTTCTTTTATATACATGTTTATGTATGCTAAAAAATGGACTGATTGACTATAGACTGACTCGGATATTTGTAGTTGACTAGTTCACGTATATGTAGTTTTCTCAGTTTCTTAATATGTATTTCTTTATTGTACTGTCTTGTAGTTTGTTTAATTAAAAGCCAAACATTTGAGTATGAGTTAGCAGCATGATCCAATCCCACCAACTGACCAACGTCTTTGTTATGGCAACTGATTTGAATATTCTTTTATGCGCATCTTAATAAGTCTTTCTTGCCACGTTTGTGTATATGTAATTCAAAAGAATGTTTGCTTCATAACGAGGCCAGAAAGGAGTGGCCTTTATGAAAGTAGTCTATGTTTAACCAAGCGAACTTTCACTTTCACTTTGACTACAGTTCTGACAGCCATCAATTTGTCACTTCCAAGACCTTATATATATACCAAAGATGGTGGCTTATGAATACTTGAAGATATCTACAGCTAAAAAGATAGAGTGCCCGGTAGTTGTCGTTTTGGGTAAACGATCAACAATTGAGGATATTAAAAAAGAATGTCAACGGCCGAGTGCCAGTTACTATACAGGATATCAACTATATCCACCGACGTGAAACGTATGGTACACGACTTTCAAAAAATCAATATTTCCTCGATGCCCATTGGGAACAATGATCCCTGCGAGTCTGATGTCTTGAACATGGTTGTGCTGAACATCGTTGGGGATCTTGGATTTGCTGTAGTGTCGACGATCAGTTACACAACCTCAGATGAACCACCAGTGGAAGTACTCACGCTGTCACGCGAGATAACTGAAAAAAACGACCAGTCACCCGAACCCAAAAAGAGAAAAAATAACCAGGAACTGAATATGACTTAAACAAGTGAACTTAATTTAAGAAGTGTTTCACGTATCTTATACGGTACTTCTAAAGCTATGTGTCTTGAAAACTGAATGGAACTTACGATGTTTGCTAAATGTATCTAAGTCTTTAAATAACTCTTCTTTTATATACATGTATATGTATGACTGATTGACTATAGACTGACTCGGATATTTGTAGTTGACTAGTTCACGTATATGTAGTTTTCTTAGCTTCTTAATATGTATTTCTTTATTGTACTGTCTTGTAGTTTGTTTAATTAAAAGCCAAACATTTGAGTATTGAGTTATAGTCGGGGAGCATATGTCATGAAATGAAGTCCCGTAGGCATTTAATGCTGAAATCTTGTCACCTATCTGCATAAGTTACGGAGACCGTAAGAAACCAAAAAAATGTTGTCGGCAATTTTGGAACTTGCAACGAACGCTGTAATTTAGCTTTTCTGACGATTAGCCCATTAAACTGCTATGATCAATAAAAAAGTGAAATTTCAAGGTCGCTTGTGGCAAGTATAACCTATATCGTTAGAAAGCTTGCAAAAAACTACACATAGGTCATTTAACTCGTAATACTGAATTTCCTAACTATTGATGAGTTATTACAGCTCGAAATCTGAAAAAAGCGCAAAATGGCTCGAAATACCAGTGCATTTTACAGATTTAACTACACGTAACTCAAAATGGACTTACAAAACGATGGTAACCGTTTAAATGACCTATATACAGTTTTTCCCAAGCTTTCTGATGATCCAGGTTATATTTACTATACATGAACCTTAAATTTTAAAGTTAAAGTTACAGTGCCAACCACTCCTTTTCTAACATGAAAATCTGTGCCATTCAGCCCATTACAGGTTGTAACGATACTCGTCGTAAACAAGAAATGCGTCTCATTTACAAACTTGGTACCAGTCACCCTCACGGCCTCAATGAGCGATTCTCTTTCATTTAGCTCACTCCACCACCATATTCCACACCTTTTCCTTAACCTTTTTCTGATGATTTAAATAGTAATTTATAACCTGTTTCTTTGCCTATTTGCAGGTAGCTGACCCACAAATTGGGTCAGCACCTGCACACAGGCTAAAATTACATACAGTATTAATTTATGTGTTTACTTTGTTTTTATTGGCTTACATGTGTTCACGTGATTCCCATTGTAGCTCTGCTATAAATACGCGTGACCACATGTGAGTTGTTTACTAATTTCTCCTGACGAAGGGCCTTCGCTCGAAACGTCGAGAAGATTTTTCTCTGTTTTTCAGGCCAACGTGACTTAACCCTGGACATACTTAAATTTTAAAATTGTTTTGGTATTAGTAGTTTAATAGGCTAATTGTAAAAAGTTAAATTTTAGGCGTCCGTGTGAGTTGCAAAATTGCCGACGTTTTTCTCACTCACTTGGGTCCACTAAACACTTTGCAAGTGGTCGCTTGCTTTCAGCATAGAATTCCCACGGAATTACACCACTGATCTAAATAAATTACACTTGCTCCCCGACTATTATAGCAGCATGATCGAATCCCACCAACATCTTTGTTATGGCAACTGATTTGAATATTCTTTTATGTGCATCTTAATAAGTCGTTCCTGTCACGTTCTTGCCACGTTTGTGTATATGTAATTCAAAAGAATGTTTGCTTCATAACGAGACCAGAAAGGAGTGGCCTTTAAGTAGTCTATGTTTAACCAAGCGAACTTTCACTCTCATTTGGACTACAGTTCTGACAGCTATCAATTTGTCCTTCCAAGGTATCAAAGATGGTGACTTATGAATACTTGCAGATATCTACTGAAAAGATATCTATTGAAAAGATAGAGGACCCAACAAAAGTAGTAGTTGTACTTGCCGTTTCGGGAAAACTATCAACAATTGAGGACATTACGAAAATATGTTCTCAGAGTGTCAAGAACACCAATGAGTGTCAAAAACATGAACTACGCGTCGTCGGCGTGGAAAGTGAAGCACATGACGTGAACAAAATCAGTATTTCCTCGAGGTCGCTGGGCCGTGCTGCCACCTGTCATACTGATGTCTTGAACGTGGTTGTGCTGAACATCGTTGGGAATCTTGGATTCGCTGTAGTGTCGACGACCAGTTACACAACCCCAGATGGAACACCAGTGGAATTACTCACGCTATCACGCGAGATAACTGAAAAAAACGACCAGTCACCCGAACCCAAAAAGAGAAAAACCAGTGGAAGTACTTAAGCTGCCACGCAAGATATATATACGACTGAATATGACTTAAACAAGTGAACTTAATTTAAGAAGTGTTTCACGTATCTTATACGGTACTTTTAAAGCTATGTGTCTTGAAAACTGTATGGAACTTAAAATGATGTTTTCTAAATGTACCTAAGCCTTTGGTCAACTAACTCTTCTTTTATATACATGTTTATGTATGCTAAAAAATGGACTGATTGACTATAGACTGACTCGGATATTTGTAGTTGACTAGTTCACGTATATGTAGTTTTCTCAGTTTCTTAATATGTATTTCTTTATTGTACTGTCTTGTAGTTTGTTTAATTAAAAGCCAAACATTTGAGTATGAGTTAGCAGCATGATCCAATCCCACCAACTGACCAACGTCTTTGTTATGGCAACTGATTTGAATATTCTTTTATGCGCATCTTAATAAGTCTTTCTTGCCACGTTTGTGTATATGTAATTCAAAAGAATGTTTGCTTCATAACGAGGCCAGAAAGGAGTGGCCTTTATGAAAGTAGTCTATGTTTAACCAAGCGAACTTTCACTCTCACTTGGACTACAGTTCTGACAGCCATCAATTTGTCACTTTCAAGACCTTATATACCAAAGATGGTGGCTTATGAATACTTGAAGATATCTACAGCTAAAAAGATAGAGTGCCCGGTAGTTGTCGTTTTGGGTGAACGATCAACAATTGAGGACATTAAAAAAGAATGTCAACGGCCGAGTGCCAGTTACTATACAGGATATCAACTATATCCACCGACGTGAAACGTATGGTACACGACTTTCAAAAAATCAATATTTCCTCGATGCCCATTGGGAACAATGATCCCTGCGAGTCTGATGTCTTGAACATGGTTGTGCTGAACATCGTTGGGGATCTTGGATTTGCTGTAGTGTCGACGATCAGTTACACAACCTCAGATGAACCACCAGTGGAAGTACTCACGCTGTCACGCGAGATAACTGAAAAAAACGACCAGTCACCCGAACCCAAAAAGAGAAAAAATAACCAGGAACTGAATATGACTTAAACAAGTGAACTTAATTTAAGAAGTGTTTCACGTATCTTATACGGTACTTCTAAAGCTATGTGTCTTGAAAACTGAATGGAACTTACGATGTTTGCTAAATGTATCTAAGTCTTTAAATAACTCTTCTTTTATATACATGTATATGTATGACTGATTGACTATAGACTGACTCGGATATTTGTAGTTGACTAGTTCACGTATATGTAGTTTTCTTAGCTTCTTAATATGTATTTCTTTATTGTACTGTCTTGTAGTTTGTTTAATTAAAAGCCAAACATTTGAATATTGAGTTATAGTCGGGGAGCATATGTCATGAAATGAAGTCCCGTAGGCATTTAATGCTGAAATCTTGTCACCTATCTGCATAAGTTACGGAGACCGTAAGAAACCAAAAAAATGTTGTCGGCAATTTTGGAACTTGCAACGAACGCTGTAATTTAGCTTTTCTGACGATTAGCCCATTAAACTGCTATGATCAATAAAAAAGTGAAATTCAAGGTCGCTTGTGGCAAGTATAACCTATATCGTTAGAAAGCTTGCAAAAAACTACACATAGGTCATTTAACTCATAATACTGAATTTCCTAACTATTGATGAGTTATTACAGCTCGAAATCTGAAAAAAGCGCAAAATGGCTCGAAATACCAGTGCATTTTACAGATTCAACTACACGTAACTCAAAATGGACTTAGAAAACGATGGTAACCGTTTAAATGACCTATATACAGTTTTTCCCAAGCTTTCTGCAAGTGGTCGCTTGCTTTCAGCATAGAATTCCCACGGAATTACACTTGCTCCCCGACTATTAGCAGCATGATCCAATCCCACCAACATCTTTGTTATGGCAACTGATTTGAATATTCTTTTATGTGAATCTTAATAAGTCTTTCCTGCCACGTTTGTGTATATGTAATTCAAAAGAATGTTTGCTTCATAACGAGGCCAGAAAGGAGTGGCCTTTATGAAAGTAGTCTATGGTTAACCAAGCGAACTTTCACTCTCACTTGGACTACAGTTCTGACAACCATCAATTTGTCACTTTCAAGACCTTATATACCAAAGATGGTGGCTTACGAATACTTGAAGATATCTACAGCTAAAAAGATAGAGTGCCCGGTAGTTGTCGTTTTGGGTAAACGATCAACAATTGAGGATATTAAAAAAGAATGTCACCGGCCGAGTACCACTTACTCAGCCTAGACCTAGGCCTTCTATTTCCTATTTGGGAGTTATAAATCTGAAGCCGGGATGGCCGAGGGGACTGGGGATGAACTCTGCCTACGTCATGAAGCGAATTTAGTTCCCAGTCCCATAGGCCACAGCTCAGCCAACGGAAAAGCGTATGTCCAGGCTGCCACTTACTATACAGGATATGAACTATCCACCGAAGTCGACGTGAAACGTATGGTACACGACATGCAAAAAATCAATATTTTCTCGATGCCCATTGGGAACAATGATCCCTACGAGTCTGATGTCTTGAACGTGATTGTGCTGAATATCGTTGGGGTTTTTGGATTTGCTGTAGTGTCGACGACCAGTCACACAACCCCAGATGGAACACCAGTGGAAGTACTCACGCTGTCACGCGAGATACCTGAACAAAACGACCCAAAATAAGAAAAACCATTGGAAGTACTGACGCTGCCACGCGAGATATACACGACTGAATACGGCTTAACTCTTTCTTGTCCGAATCGGTCTTTAGTATTTTATTCTGGCTAACGCCAGACGATTTTATTCACCTCTGGGGAAGCCCCCGGACAGGAATGAGTTAAACAAGTAAACTTAAGCTATGCATGTGTCTTGAAACTGAATACGGCTTAAACAAGTGAACTTAAGCTATGTGTCTTGAAACTGAATACGGCTTAAACAAGTGAACTTAAGCTATGTGTCTTGAAACTGTATGGAACTGAAAATTATGTTTTCTAAATGTACCTAAACCTTTAAGTAAGTCTTCTTTTATATATATGTATATCTATGGTAAACTAAAGGGCAGTCACAGATTGTATGTACCTCCACCAGCGGGTTATTAGAGATATTTAAAAAGAAAACGAGCCATCCGGCTAACCTGGCTAGCTCACGAGACCAACACATGCATGTATGAATAAAATGCTTGATTGCACTCGTACCAAAATTATGCAAAAATATTTGCATAAAATAAGGATAATGAGCGCAATCAAGCATTTCTACACGGAGAATCTTGCGGTGAGATTTTTATTATTTCTCATCCAAATCTTGACTAAATTCAACCAAAATTTAATGGATTGGTCTTTGGCCAACCCTTCTGCAAACTTTCATGAAAATCGGTGCAATAGTTTTTGAGATATCAAACAAACAAACAAACAAACAAACAAACAAACAAACAAACAAACAAACAAACAAACAAACAAACAAACAAACAAACAAACAAACAAACAAACAGACAGACAGACAGACAGACAGACAGACAGACAGACAGACAGACAGACAGACAGACAGACAGACAGACAAACAACAAAACAAACAAACAAGCAAGCAAACCAGCAAACCAACAAGCACAACCAATAGACAGACAGAAATGGGTAAAAACATAACCTCCTGGCCGGGAGGTAATAATTGATAGACTGATTGACTTGGACTGTAGATCACTAGTTTACATATAATTTACGAAACATGGTAAGGTTAGATATACTGCCGAAACAGAGAACGTAGGAGTCTAACGTTTCGAGCGAAGGCCTTTCGTCACACTCTTTACATTTCTCTCTGACGAAGGGCCTTCGCTCGAAACGTTAGACTCCTACGTTCTCTGTTTCGGCAATATATCTAACCTTACTATATTTCGATTGTTGTTTCTACACTGCCTACGCAGCACGCTACTTTTATTACACTATGTATAATGTAGTTTGTTTCTTAACCTGCTTGCAAAATAACACAACTGAGTAATCAGCAAAACTAAAGTCAACGACAACAGAACATGTGGAAAAAAGGCCAGGGAAAATTGAACAATGGACAAATGAAGAATGAAGTTATTCTGAGAAAGACTTGCTGCTTTACAAGAACTGTTTCTTAATATGTATTTTCAGTTATACTCTTCTAGTTTGTTTAATTAAAAGTCAAACATTTGAGTTTCAAAATCAGATTTAGTGGATTTAACTGCTACACCAACCTCCTATATACTCACACATGCCCAAACCTGGGCACACACCATGATTTATTTAAAATACACCACGCTGAAAGTGCCATGCATGTCAGTAATAACATTTATTATATGGCTGGGTTTGTTTTCCAGTCCGTACGCAAAACGACGCACGCTGATTGGTTCCTGAGAGGTCGGGATTTTACGATATTGACCTTGGGGGTCAATACACTTTTTTCTCGGCCCTGTAAGTTTTGGCGGGAAAATTCCTGAGTTGATTTGAAAACAAATATAAGAGTACTGGGTATCTTTATTCAAATATTCTGAACAATAAAATGTATTGGAACATTACTGCTGGTTTTCTTTAAAGCTGTTTATCTAAAAACACCACAAATAAAAGCCGAACTGGTGTAAACAAGAAGGCCAAGAAGCGACACGTACAAAAGTTAACAGGTAAGGTAAACAGCATACTCCGAAGACGAAAACAACGCTCGAAACTTAAAAACAAAATGAACCAATAGCCATATAATAAATTCCTTATTAACCTCGTTTGCTCGGTCTGTACGGGAAAGTATTTGCCCTCGGTTTTATCGCACAAACCTCGCTCCTTCGTCGCTCGGTCTGTACGAAAACCTCAGGCGAATACTTTCCCGTACAGACCTCGCACTTGGTTAATAAGTCTTTATTATACAATTACGTAACTTCTATGTGCATTCTCATTGGTTGTTGACTGTGATCTATTAAAGTGCCAGAATCAGTGATTGGGTGATTATAATAGGTAATTATAATTGGGTGATTATAATCAACGATTATAAGTGATTAACGATTATAAGTGATATAACAGACGTGATTATAACAGAGGTGATTATAATCGATGATTATAATGAGTGATTACAATAAGTAATTATAATAAGGGTAGGTGATTATATTATGGGTAGGAGATTATATTATGGGTAGGTGATTATAATCAATGATTATAATAGGTGATTTATTATGGGTAGGTGATTATAATCAATGATTATAATAGGTGATTTATTATGGGT
The DNA here is from genome assembly GCA_964035015.1 of Corallium rubrum. NCBI lineage: Eukaryota > Metazoa > Cnidaria > Anthozoa > Scleralcyonacea > Coralliidae > Corallium > Corallium rubrum. The sequence goes on from OZ036006.1 coordinate 9,241,058, forward strand.
AGGTGATTATATTATGGGTAGGTGATTATAATCAATGATTATAATAGGTGATTTATTATGGGTAGGTGATTATATTATGGGTAGGTGATTATAATCAATGATTATAATAGGTGATTTATTATGGGTAGGTGATTATATTATGGGTAGGTGATTATAATCAATGATTATAATAGGTGATTTATTATGGGTAGGTGATTATATTATGGGTAGGTGATTATATTATGGGTAGGTGATTTATTATGGGTAGGTGATTATATTATGGGTAGGTGATTATATTATGGGTAGGTGATTATATTATGGGTAGGTGATTATATTATGGGTAGGTGATTATATTATAGGTAGGTGATTATATTATGGGTAGGTAATTATATTATGGATAGGAGATTATATTATGGGTAGGAGATTATATTATGGGTAGGTGATTAAATTATGGATAGGAGATTATATTATGGGTAGGAGATTATATTATGGGTAGGTGATTATATTATGGGTAGGTGATTATAATCAATGATTATAATAGGTGATTTATTATGGGTAGGTGATTATATTATGGGTAGGTGATTATATTATGGGTAGGTGATTATATTATGGGTAGGTGATTATATTATGGGTAGGTGATTATATTATGGGTAGGTGATTATATTATGGGTAGGAGATTATATTATGGGTAGGTGATTATATTATAGGTAAGTGATTATATTATGGGTAGGTGATTATATTATGGGTAGGTGATTATATTATGGGTAGGTGATTATATTATAGGTAGGTGATTATATTATGGGTAGGTGATTATATTATGGATAGGAGATTATATTATGGGTAGGAGATTATATTATGGGTAGGTGATTATATTATGGGTAGGTGATTATATTATGGGTAGGTGATTATATTATGGATAGGAGATTATATTATGGGTAGGAGATTATATTATGGGTAGGTGATTATATTATGGGTAGGTGATTATATTATGGGTAGGTGATTATATTATGGGTAGGAGATTATATTATGGGTAGGTGATTATATTATGGATAGGAGATTATATTATGGGTAGGAGATTATATTATGGGTAGGTGATTATATTATGGGTAGGTGATTATATTATAGGTAGGAGATTATATTATAGGTAGGTGATTATATTATAGGTAGGTGATTATATTATGAGTAGGTGATTATATTATGGGTAGGTGATTATATTATGGGTAGGTGATTATAATAGGTGATTATAATCAATGATATAACAGACGTGATTATAACAGAGGTTATTATAATCGATGATTATAATCAGTGATTGAGTGATTACAATAGGTAATTATAATTGGGTAATTATAATCAGTGATTATAAGAGGTCATTATATTACAGTACGTAACGTACATGCTTTTGTCATGTATCTAAGGTGATTATAATCGGCGTGTTACGTGCAGTCATTTGCCTCAACGGATCACACCAATCGACAAGTTTCTTGACTTGTCTGTGGATAAATAGCTTTGAAAAGATGTTTGTATGAACGTAGCTTGAGGGCTGGTTGACAACCGAGCGTTTGAAACGAATGTTTTAACCGTTTTTGACCCTAACTCAAAAGTTTCAGAAGTGACCGAAATCGGTCAAAAAGTAAAGGCTAACCCCTTTACTTTTTTTTTCCGGATTTTTTTTTCAAAAAATCAAATTTTTTAGCCAAAATACAGCCTTCTCCTTTTCACAGGTCTAAAACGACTTTATTTAACCGTTTTTGACCCGAACTCAAAAGTTTCAAAAGTGACCAAAATCGGTCAAAAAGTAAAGGCTAACCCCTTTACTTTTTTTTTCCGGATTTTTTTCAAAAAATCAAATTTAGTCAAAATACAGCCTTCTCGTTTTCACAGAAGGTCAAAAACGACTTTATTTAAAGTACCTATACAACGAAACTTCACCCCAGTTTTTTATGATTGCATTTGAAAGAACACTTAAAATGACAACGTAACATCTTTCGTAGAATTTCGTTTCCTTGCTTCATTCTTGAGATATTCAAGTTTGTTTGATATACAAATGTCATACTTATGACATCACACTGCATAATGACATTTTAGAAAAGTATGATTTTCCTTGAGAGTACTTATCGGAAGTACTTAAAGTGCTTATGTCACAAAAATTTTTTTTGACTTTTGAGTAGAGGACAAAAAGTTAGTTAATAGGTTCTTTAACATTTTTCGCTTTTCTCTTTTCATTCGCGAGATATGCGGCTCTAAACCTTGAAAAATTGGCTTTTAGCAAAAAATTGTCGCGCCCGAGAAAAAACCGGAAAAGGGTCTGGGGCGACAATCGTGTGACGTAGCTTAAGGGACGGAGGTTCGAATTCACATGTGAAGGAGTACTAAAAAGCTATTGAGAAGACAGCAAAATGCCGGATAGATGTGTCGTTTTTGGTTGCTCAAACCAAGCAAACGCAGAGAGGATATAATGCGCGTCGAAATTAATAAGTCCCTTAAGCTACGTCACACCACGCTCGTCCCAGACTCTTGTTGATACGCGACATTTTCACGAAAATTGCTGTTTAGAGCTGCATATCTCGCGAATGAAAAGAGAAAACCGAAAAATGTTAAAGAACCTATTAACTAACTTTGTCCTCTACTCAAAAGTCAAAAAAAATTTTTTTGTGACATAAGCACTTTAATCTCATCTCTTCTCTTCTACTTAATAAAGAGGCTTATTAGAGAGGGAGGCTTATAAATAGAGGGAGGTTAACCTTTCCTGAATGGCTTTCCCAGACTGGGAAGATCGTCTGGCGTTAGACAGAGTAAAAAGTTGTTTCACTGTAATTAACAATGGAAATGAAAGGGTTTAAAGTTTACTTCAGTGCTTCCGCAACCGAAATCCAGATTTCCTGTTTGTTGTCCTGAAATTTCCTGATATTTTATTTAGATTTCCTTCAAATTTCTTCACAAACCCACCCAATTATCGGGTCAAATGAACCGGCTCGCAGGCTGTATGATCACGAAATTAAGAAAAATTATGAAATAGTCTACTGGCGCTTACATTTTTTTTTTGTTTTAATTTTTATTTAAAACTTTTTAGCAATTGTAAAATGCATATTCATATTTTCATAATCAATCCATAAGGACGCGTAGAATAGAGAATAGAGAACAGAGAAGGCCAAACAGGGCCGCTTTATCCTATGGACAAAAGGGGCAGCTGCCCAGGGCCCCGCGTGAGCGGGGGCCCCCGGCCCAATGAGAAAAAAAAAAGTTTATTAATTGTGAAACGACTTAAAGAATATTTGGATTTTGAGTTTTTAGTATCTGCACAATGTACATATACTGAATATAATGTGCCGATTAAATAGTCTCGTGAAAATTGCAACGATATATGTGCTGTACAACTTTCCTTCCCGACACACAAGATAATGAAATTTGCTTTATTTCGCTCGAGAAGGGTCTGGGAACTACACTTGGAGACCGCCGGAAGCAGTAAACCGGAAACATGGCGGCTCTTATATTTAGAGATGTTGACATGTTGTTCTGCCATATTCTATTTATAACCTATGGAAAAGAAACATATTAATTGACCCTGTACATACAGACGCTATAAAATTAACTTCAATATGCATGGGACCACTTACAACGTCAACGCTGTTCTCGGCTATGCCTCGACCAACTCTTAACGCTTTTTTCGTGCTCTCCGAACTTCCCGCGTGCATCCATTTAACAATTAGACAACGAGTCCGAGTTGTCTATGAGCGAATAACGAAGGCGAAGCCTGAGTTGACTATTCGCGCATAGACAACGAGGACGAGTTGTCTAATTGTTTTAGTATACACCCTGTACCTACTCTAAAAAATACAGTTTTTCTAGTGCGAACTGACGAAAATGTTGTGTTATTTAACCACTCGTGAGCGGCAAGTAAAAGCAGATTTAATTAATAAAATACGGTTTAATTTGTATTTCGTTCCTTACCATTAAAATCTTCATGCCATATTTTGTGTCGTTTTTAGTTTTCTCAGGGATAGAATTTTCTATCAAACTCTCAAAAAATTCCTCCGAAACGTCTGCAAAACGAGAGTTTACTGCCATATTTTTTCAGGTTTGTTTTCATTTTTCTCAAACGTTGTCCATCACGAATAGACAACGGTTGAGTAGCCAATCAGAATGCAGGAATTGTAATAGACGATGGTTGGGTGTATACTAAAACTCGATGGAGCACGCCAAACCATGAACCATTTCTTAAATATCAAAAGTCGTTATAATAGGGTTACTATATACTACCCGTTATATTAGGGTTACTATTATTAGGGTTACTATGTTACTAATATTTGGGTTTTAAACAATTCTTAACCTATTTTCCAAAAATCCTATTTCCGCCTTTCCCAACATTTTCCTATATAGGGGCCCCGTCATATCTCTCTGCCCAGGGCCCCATAATCTGTTAATGCGGCCCTGAGGCCAAAGGTCCAATCCCTAGAGCCCACAAACTCAACTATCACCATAGGTTCGTAACTAATGGAACCCTACCCCTTCCTCCGACAGTAATGATGGGAAATAGAAACCAGGCCACTGCAGGGGAACCGCGAACAACCGAAAGCCAAGAATTCACGTTGAAAAGTTAAAATTTCTTTATTTGAAAAGTTAAATTTTCTCGATCTACTCGGATTTTTTAAGATTTCCTGATTTTCCTGAGATTTCCTGAGATTTTAACTCATCCTGAAAGTTTCCTTTTCAGGTCAGGATTTCCCGAGAATCAGGAAATTTCCTGCAAAGTCGCTTAATTTCCATACTTCACTTGGCGACATCTTCGGGAAACTGATCGCGGGCTAACCAGCTTCCGGCAAGACCAATTCTTAGAAATTTGATAGTGTTCAAGCTCAACCGAGCAAATTTTCAAATTCACTTTGACTTTGACTACAGTTCTAACAGCTATCAATTTAACGCTTTCAGGAGATGGTGGCTTATGAATACTTGCAGATTTCTAGAAACATAAAAAACCAGAACAAACCGGAATTTGTCATTTTGGGAAGACATTCAACAATTGATAAAATTGAAGATATCTGTAATACTAGGAGTTCTACGGTTTCTACCAGCCGTCAACTATCCATCACAGAGAAAACTGGTGAACTCGGCGTTACAAAGATTCACATTTCGACCTCGATTGTACAGAGGCCTCCGACTAATTTACCGCCGGGTTGTAGCCAGCAGGTCCCCTCTTGGTTCGAGTCCGACCCCAACGTCTTAAAGATGGCTTTGCTAAACATCGTTGGAGATGTTGGGTTTGCTATAGTGTCGAAGACCAGTTCCTGCATGGACGACCAGTTTCATGCTGGGCGATATTCAGCCGGGCAACAAGAGGAAGTACTCACACTGTCACGCGAGATCATGACTTATTAAATATGACTTAAAGAATCAACTTGAAAAAACGTCTTTTATGCATGTTATATATACCTTTAAAGCTGTGTTTCGAAAAAGCTGTACATAACTTACTGTGACAGCATATTTTCTAAAGGTACCTAAATTTTTAAGTAACTCTTCTTTAATTTTATATATAATTGATCAATCAATTGATTGTTTGAATGATTGAGACTATATATAGTGTATACAGTGGCGTGGTGGCTCGAATATTTCAAGGGGGGCCACTGGCCAGTGCTAAATTGGCGCCCCCAGAGATGCCAAATCCAGTTGAAAATCTGACATAAGCGAGCGCCGAAGGCGTGAGTTGTCCGCTTTCTAGGGGGGTTCGGATGCATGCTCCCCCGAAAATTTTTGAAATCTAGAGTCTCTGAAATGCCATTTCCTGTGTTCTGGGGAAAGATTTTACAGAATTCCCATGGTTAGAAAACAACATTTTTTGTATCAAGATTTACAATTTGTTTAGAAATTTATAGGGTTTTACAAGAACGAAGAGACTGAAGAGAGACTGTTAGAAAATAATTTTGTTCCTGGTCAAATGTCAATAACGTATAGTCAGAATATACTATAGCCTATAGGCTAAAGTTTATGCACGTTTTTAACCGAATGCAAGTCAATTAGTCAAAGTAGAGCTTTTGACAGTTCGGGAGAAAGCTTTGCGTACAAGTTGATGAGACGGTCTTTATCGCATTTGAGCAAAATTTTACGCTCGATTGTCATTGAAAGCAACGATTCAAGTCTCTCCTGAACCATAGACGAACGAATTCGAGTCTTCACCCTCTTGAGTGCAGAAAATGAACGCTCTGCAGTCGACGAACTGACCGGGATGGCCACAGCAATAGCATAAACGCGACAGAGAGTTGGATACGCATCAACCAAACTGTAATCTGGGTTACAAAGGAGTGAAAGAGCTTCAGAGAAAGATGGAACTTTTTTCTTCGTTTGTTTTTCAGCTTCCTTGGTGCCGCTGTCGCTCTGCTCGATATCTGGCGTGCTTGATACTTCGTCGTCGTCGTCGTTCTCGTAAATTCGTAATCATCATTATAATCATCGTCCTCGCTGTCCATCCCGTCATCTTCATCATCTTGTGCTTCGTCGGGCTGGTACACAGTTGAACAATCCAATTTCTCGAAAGAACGAGCGAAATTAAACAATTCGTCAGCACATCTAAACGCATCTATATTGTACGTTTCACAAAAGGTATTAAGGCACGCTTGAAGATCGTGTGCGGTTTTGAATTTCTTCACAAGCTCTGGGAAGCGACTTGGGGAAAACAACGAAAATGCTTTGAGCAAGGGTTGGTTCTTCTCAAACCGATTCTTCATTGAATTTAAGACCGTGTCTACAGAAAGGTAAAAGGTGTTACGTTTCCAATCATCTTCTGGTGTTTCAGCAGGTTCGTCTTCGGCATTTTCACCATCCATTCTTCTTCGACGTCTGATTCTTGGTTGTTGCCAAGTCACACTGGGGGAGTCGTGCATTTGCTCCACGCATCTGAGAATTCGCTCCGGTTCTTTACGTAATTCATTAAGCTCATCAATCGCGCTTTCGACCATACCCAAAGCTTTTCCAAAATCTACATCGACGCGTTGTAAATATCGGCTTAGCGGACCAGTGGACGCGAATATTTCTCGAAAGAGGTACGCGGTAGCCAGAAACTGCTTTGTTTGAATCGTCGTCAATAAGCCAGCGCCCGTTTTCCGTGGGTTTCCCTCAAATGCAGCGTCGAAAGCAACGGTTTCCAGGACACTTAAAATGCAGTCGTAACGAGAGAGAAGGACCTTTAGACAAAACTCACGCGAATGCCAACGAACAGTATTGAGTCTCTTTAGAGAGAGGACTTTCAGGTTGTCTTCCCGTTGGACAGCTTCGAACAAGTCATGGATTTTTTGTGTCTTACTAAAGAGAACGTACAAGGCTTCGAGGTCGCTGAAGAGGCTTATTACTGGAACAGAAACACTTGCCGAGTCGGACAAAACAAGATTAAGCGTATGCGCATAACAGTGGACAAAAGCAACATGCTTTCCAACTTTCTCCTTGATGATCGCTTGCAAACCGTTGTAGCAACCGCTCATATTCGCGGCGCCGTCGTATGTTTGTGCTACAAGATTATCAAACGACACACCTTTCGAGACAAGTGTTTCTGAGATTAGATTGTATAGTTCCATTGCTTTTGTACCCGAAGCTCTTTTGCATGACAACAGGTGCTCGGAACATTTGCCAATACGATTAACGATCCTTGCGCAAATACTAAGCTGCTCGTGGTGACTGACATCCGGGGTGGTGTCGGCTATTAATGCCCATGCTTTGCAATTACCGATTTCTTTGACAATTTGTGAGGCGATTTCTTTACCAATAATGTTGATCACATTATTCTGTGTATCGTTGCTGAGGAAAGTTAGTTTCGAACCCCGTCCTTTGGCGCCCTTTTTCCCGCCCTTTCTTCTTCTCAACAAAGCTTGTTGATTTCTAACCTGTTCAAGATGGTTGTCAATTGTAACGTCGTAGATTGATAGGTAATTCAGCGACTCTAAAAAATTTCCTTTATTTGCTTCTGGGCCATCAGTTAGCGACTCTCGATGCCCTCTGAAAGCAAGTCCCTGCTTTCCCAAATATACAACAGTGTCGACGACGCGTTTCATAATACTGCGGTTTTCTACGACTTCTCTCTTGCGACGCAAAATTTCGCTCTTTTCTTGTTGCTCCAGGCACGACTCGATTGATCGTCCTTGCATAAAGAGAACTTGCGCAATCTTGGCATTTATATGACTTTCGGACCTTTCGTGCTTTGTGATATCACTGTACTGCTTCTTCCAGTTCGAGTACCCAGCATTCGTAAAAGCATTTCCTTGGTTGTGGCGCAGGTTTTCACCTCTTAAACATTCATCTGAAAATAGGAGACATGGGAGGCAGAATAGACAATCCTTACTAAGCGAGTATGAAAGCCATTTGCGCATACTTTGATCTTCGTGAAAGAATACCGTCTGCGAGCAGTACCGGTTACGTTCTCCAATTTTCTTTTTTCTCTCAGACAAAACGGATTCGGGTGGCTGACAAGGTTTACTTTTACAAAGCTTTTCTTTATCCTCTATACTGAACTTCACGCCAACAAGTAATGCGGGGTCAGTGGTCTCATTCTCTCCATCATTTACGAGTGCTGGATTTCTCGGGAGCATGCACTGTTCGATGATAATTGTGTCTTCTGACTCTTCTTCGGACAATCCAGATTCTTGAACTTCCATCTCGTCATCTTGAACATTCCCATCACTAACTTCGCTCTCGTTATCAAATACTGGAAGATTTACAGGATCTTGAACCACCTCGACTTCATCTTCTATGTCGTTTTCGTCATCCACATCACATGGCTTGTCTGGGCTTGCACCATCCTTTAGATGTTTGCCTTCCTCGTCTCCTATGTCTCCTGCAGCATTTATAGGCTCTTGAGCATTACTGGAAGCATTGTCTTCATGTGATGATTTGCTTGATGTTGTGAAATGGCTTTTCATGAACGATCCAAGTCTTTCGTTTTCTTCCTTCCTTGCTTGGCTTGCCTTTCTGTTCTCTGCACCTGATTTTTTTCGTTTTCGGCTTTTGTTGGTGTTTTCCATTCTAACTGTTGCATGCTAGACGTGGAATGAATAATTTATTTCGTATTATTACAATTATAGTCAGGTTGTAATTAATATACTATACGACATAAATCAAGATTTTTACTAGTAGTAATCAAAGTTGAAGTATGCTCGAACAAAAGTTAAAAAAACCAACACAGCTTTCTGATATCATAATTTCTGATAGCCTGACCTTAATTATAAAATAACTTCATTCATGTTTTATAACTCATCCTATTCGCCTCAGGCTTAGTGGATATTGGGGAATAATACGGGATTAATACCCTCGGTTATAATTCCCCAATATTCACTTTGCCTTCGGCGAATAACCGTTAATTAAAGAAAATACAGAGAATATACGTTAAATACTTAAATATTACTTAGTACTTACTGTTCACTTTGTCTGTCTTGACACGGCTAAGCACTGTAGACTGTACTGTAGTCCTTGCCTCCTTGACCTTGGCGAGAAAACCAGACGATAGTTCCACTCGTACGTATAATGAGTTCTTCTCGAGTTTTGAAAACAATAACTTAACCAATAACCATATGTCCATATGTTTCTGTCTTAACGAGCCGCCCTTATATAGTGTCTCGTCTAAGATATTTTAGATCATTATATAATGTCTATAATCAGATATTACTTGATCTACTATTTATAGCTCATTAGCTCAAGCTTACGCAAGCGTGAAGCTTACGTAAGCGTGAAGCTTACGCAAGCGTGAAGCTTACGCAAGTGTTCTAAAGCCTAGAATGTTCTGACGTGTTCTGTCGCACGTCACAATTTCAATAATCATAAAAATAGATCAATGAATACATACAGTACCGCGTTATATTGTTTTAGAATTTTTATTCCAGAATTTAAATTTTACACACTAATCCAGGCCCTTCTTGGTAATTTTGGCGCCCACCGTCCGTGTCGGCGCCCCTCTTGAAACCATCGCTGGGGGGGGGGCCATGGCCCCCCGGCCCCCCCGGCCACCACGCCACTGAGTGTATACACTGACTGTAGGTGTGACTTGGATTGTAGTTGACTAGTTTATGTATATGTAGTTTGTTTCTTAACCTGATTGCAAAATAACAAAACTGAGTAATCAGCAAAATTAAAGTCAATCGGTGGAAAAACATTTGAGTTATGTGCATCTTAATAAGCCTTTCTTGCCACGTTTGTGGTTTGTGTAATCTTTGGTCCATAGCGAGGCCAGAAAGGAGTAAGACTGCGTTCACACGAGTCCGGTGTAGAAGATAAACGGTAAAATGTGGTTACGTTCACACGAATCCGTCATAATTTAACGACGCCTTGAAGGCGTTCACACGACACCGGAACCTTCTGGTGTATATCCAGTATTTCAATGCTGTTTCAATGCTGTGCACAGTTTAAATAGCCATATCTCGTCAAAAGTAAATGGAAACGAGAAGCAATTCAAAGAATATTATCCCCCAAGGTGTATAGTGCATTCTAGGTTTACAATTTTAGTCTTTCCGTTAGGAACTCACCGGCCTTATTGACTTCATCTTCTCCTATTTACACTGCCTAGTCATTGTTGTAATAATGTTATAATTGTTCAAACAGCAGCACAAGTTCTTAGCAGAAGCTTTCCGAAGTCGAGAAGACAAATAAAGTTTTCCTTCGCTGAAAAATACGCCAGCCGTTTGGTTAGGAGCTGAAAATTTAGTAACTGGGTACTAAAGCGGAGCGAAAAAGTGCCGGATCTTGTGTTCACACGACACCGCCAAGGGTTCCGTTTCATTTCGCTCCGTCTAGAAATCGTTTTCAAAACGCTCCGGTTAGAGCGCCGTTTTCACACAATTTCGATCCGGTGCCGTGTGAACGCAACGGCGTTTTGTGACTTTTTAGCGCCGTTTTCAACTCGCTCCGGACTCGTGTGAACGGGGTCTGAGTGGTCTATGTTTAAACAAGCAGACTTTCACTTTCACTAGAGTTCTTACGGCTATCGATTTGACGCTTTCAAGACCTTATATATCAAAGATGGTGGCTTATGAATGCTTGCAGATATCTACTAATAAGATAGAGAAGCCAGCAAAACCGGTAGTTGCCGTTTCGGGTAAACTATCAACAATTGACAAAATTAGAGAAATATGTTATCAGAGTGTCAAGAACACCAATGAGTGTCAAGAATATTAACTACCGTCAACGTGGAAAATCAATGCGTTTTCATAGCGTTTTTATATTGTTCTCGGTCCTCAAGGGAGCAGAAAACCATGGTCTCATTACCTGAAACAATATGAAAATGCTAAGAAAACGCATACGTGTGGACGTGGATGGTCTGAATAAAATGCTTGATTGCACTCGTACCAAAATTATGCAAAAATATTTGCATAAAATAAAGATAATGAGCGCAATCAAGCATTTCTTCTAGCTACACGGAGAATCTTGCGGTGAGATTTTTATTAATTTCTCATCCAAATTGTGACTAAATTCAATCAAAATTTAATGGATTGGTCTTTGGTCTATGGCCAACCCTTCTGCAAACTTTCATGAAAATCGGTGCAATAGTTTTTGACAACAACTGGTGCAACAGACAGAGACAGACAGACAGACAGACAGACAGACAGACAGACAGACAGACAGACAGACAGACAGACAGACAGACAGACAGACAGACAGACAGACAGACAGACAGACAGACAGACAGACAGACAGACAGACAGACAGACAGACAGACAGACAGACAGACATAGACAGACAGACAGACAGACAGACAGACAGACAGACAGACAGACAGACAGACAGACATAGACAGACAGACAGACATAGACAGACATAGACAGACATAGACAGACAGACAAGACATAGACAGACAGACAGACAAACAAACAAACAAACAAACAAACAAACAAACAAACAAACAAACAAACAAACAAACAGACAAAACCAACAGACAGACAGACAGACAGACAGACAGACAGACAGACAGACAGACAGACAGACAGACAGACAGACAGACAGACATAGACAGACAGACAGACAGACAGACATAGACAGACAGACAGACAGGCATAGACAGACAAGACATAGACAAACAAACAAACAAACAAACAAACAAACAAACAAACAAACAAACAAACAAACAAACAAACAAACAAACAAACAGACAGACAGACAGACAAAACCAACAGACAAAACCAACAGACAGACAGACAGACAGACAGACAGACAGACAGACAGACAGACAGACAGACAGACAGACAGACAGACAGACAGACAGACAGACAGACAGACAGACAGACAGACAGAAAGGGGTAAAAACATAACCTCCTGACGGATGTAATAATTGATAGACTGATTGACTTGGATTGTAGTTGACTAGCTTATGTATTATGTAGTTTGTTTCTTAACCTGCTTGTAAAATAACAAAACTGAGTAATCAGCAAAACTAAAGTCAATGACAACAGAACATGTGGGTGTCAATGTGGGTTCAAATGCAATCATAAAAAACTGAGGTGAAATTTCTAATTGCATAGGCACTTTCCAGTCAAAATGGAAATACCTTCCAACTTTCGCTTCTGTAGTTGGTTGTGTATACTGAAGAGTGAGGAAAGTCTAGCGATATAAGTCGCCAATTCTTGAGGTATATTCGTCTGTTGGTGTCGATTTGCGATAAACATCCATTGTATTATGATTAAATGCCATTTAAAGCTAAATTATACTATTTTTGTACAGTTTTCAATAAAAAAATTTCTCAGGCTTCGGTAGCGGCAACAGAAATACAGTAATACGTAACGAACTATAGAAGACGAGTGAAAGCTTCATATAGCGTAATAATCTGTTGTTTAGGGGGGGCCCATTTTGACAAAAAAATATTATTTTCCCGCATACTTCCATTTTGACTGTAAATATTATACCATTCGGTTATGATTGGCTTTCTTCTGGTTGTTCTTTCTGTAGTCGTTTTCGCTTAGCTGAAAGATTCTCAAGTTTCGTTTCAAGGCTATCTATATAAAAAAACAACACCATAGGCCACATAAAACATTACTTGCTTCTTTCAAAGAATGACCGTAAATGACATTAAGGGGGCCATTACATGGACCGGGCTGGCCCAGTTAACTGGGATGAGTTTACGAAACGATTACATGGAGCGGGGTAAGCCGGGATGATTTCAGGCCGAAAGTCGCAATTATCAAGTAAATAAGGGCAAAGCTACGTTAGTTTTACTTCAGTTCTACACTAATTAGTCTATTATTTATTTTGTAAGCCCATCGTTAATAAAAAGATTGTTAAAGTCTTAGCTAACCCAGGAAAGCTTCTTCACGGAGACTAATTAATTTATTAAATCTTCGCTTTGATCACGAAACACACAAACAACGTTTTGATGTTCTACTTCAGTTCCTTTCAGCACTATTTATTCACACAGTCAAGCAAACGAACGCATATCGAAGCGAGTTCAACAGTTTTCCAGTCCGGTTTGCCGGGATGAAAACGATTACATGGACATTTTCATCCCGGCAAACCGCGGGCTAGCCCGCTTGCCATGTAATCGAAATGTTAAAACAACATATATAAAGCGGGCTAAGGATTTTGGGTGAAGGAAAATTCGAGTGTAGAATATATACATTTTTAAGACCAAACCGGGACCAGTTGCGAAAAATGCAACTACACAGGCCTTTCGGCAGGAATTGAACCCACGACCTTGCGATTCTAGTGCAATGCTCTGACCACTGAGCCACGGAGGGCGTTGCCGAGAGCTTGATCGCGAGTTCTGTATATATAATAAGGTGATAATGCCAGGAGAGAATTGGGTATATTATAAGTAATATTGGGCATTTCACTCGATTACATAGCGTGTACTAAGGATTTTGGGTGAAGGAAAATTCGAGTGTAGACTATATACATTTTTAAGACCAAACCGGGACCAGTTGCGAAAAATGCAACTACACAGGCCTTTCGGCAGGAATTGAACCCACGACCTTGCGATTCTAGTGCAATGCTCTGACCACTGAAATGCCCAATTACTTATAATATATAAAGCGGGCTAGCCCGGTTAACCGAGCTCGCCCGGTCCATGTAATCGCCCCTTCAAGGACATTGGCAATAAAAATTAAGTTTGTCTTAGGGGGCGATTACATGGACCGGGCTGGGCCGGTTAACCGGGCTAGCCGGCTTTATATATAAAACGCATGTTGTTTTAACATTTCGATTACATGGCAAGCGGGCTAGCCCGGTTAGGCCTCCCAGGGTGTTCGCGAGGGCGGGAGCGAAAAGCCTGGCTACGAGGTTGACTTAGGGGCTGTTTACATGGTTTACATTGAGAATGTTTCTACCGGGACGATTCGGTATTTGTTCGGTATTTCGCTTTTTTTAAGAAAACTAAACTATTTGGTCGGATAAACTCTACGTATGTTGTAGCCAGATGAATTATCTTTCTTCCAGTATATTTGAAGCTACTACAGTGGTTTATTTCTGGAGAAAACATTCGGAGAAGACAGATTATAATACATACGAAAAAAAATCATAACAGCGGCCGCTATTATGATTTGGACATGTTCGGTATTTCGCTTTTTTTTTGGGAAACTAAGCTATTTGGTGCGATAAACTGTACGTATGTTGTAGCAAGGTGAATTATCTTAGCGCCAATATATGTTATAACTTCTACAGTGGATTATTTCTTGAGAAAACGTTCGGACTAGGCAAACGACTAGGCACTCCTCTTCTCTGTGGAAGCCATTTTTGTTTTTGCATCACATGACAAATCTTGCAAAGTCAGCATAATATCGGTAATAATTCCATGTCCTAAATAACCCAGGTACTTCACGAAAGCCTGACCCCAACACACCCCCTAATCCTAACCAATAAATTCGTGAGTATAGGATATGGATTTATAACCATAATATCGTCCCGGCAAAGCGGGACGGAGTGTTTACATGAGAAAAATTGTCTTGGATTTGCCGGGATCCCGGTTAAGAAAACTGAGATCCCGCTTTGCCGGGACGGGATGAAAAACGTCCCAGCAAACATCTTTCCATATAAACGGAACGGGATAAATAAGAGAGATATACATGCATGGCGAGATCCCGGCAAACGTCCCGTCCCGCCTCCCATGTAAACAGTCCCTTACTACATACGTAAAAATCTCACAGCTTGTTACAAGCTTGTTCCGCCAACATCTTGTTGAACCTTGTTGACACAGACTTGTTACGCGATGTTCACACAGGCTTGTTACGGCTTGATTCAACAAGCTCGTTACAAGCTTGTTGTCAACGTTGTTCCGACAAGCTTGTTACAAGGCTGCCAACAACTTGTTATCGGCTTGTTTCAACAACTGGGAACAAGCAGTGCGAACACAACTTGATATCGGCTTGTTGGAACAATCTCGTTACAAGTCTGCTGCAGACTTTTTTACGCGTGTATAAGAAGTATCGATACGTAGTAAAGTAGTACATGTAATGGCACTTACCACACAAAGCTCTAGTAAGCATCTTCTTGTACGACTTGACATGATGGCCAGGAATAAGGCACATGCCTGGACATTCAGTCTTGTCTTTAGATTCCGCCCAAGAAACATGGCTGGATTCTACATGATTCAATGAGCAACATGAAGGCACTTAGACTACGTTTACACCAGAGCAAAAGTTTCCGGATTCGTAAATGTTTCCGGATTCACTTCGTACCGAGTATTCATATTCGTTAGGCGTTTTATACACTACAACAGTATTCGCTGATTCGTCCCTTTACACTAAACTTGGAATTCCTTTAATTCAGTTAATATGTTGACCATGTTGGTTCCACCGCAACCTCACATGACTACGAGCGGAAACACTACGTATTGTCTCGGATTCAAAAGTATTCGGATACGAAGTTTCTACATTTTTTCCCGGATTCGAAATCTCCAGATACGTGATCAAACCGGAAAGGTTTTTTTCTTCCGGATTCATTCTTTTGTGTGTAAATGGCAAAACGAATCGGGTACTAAAACGTCCGGATTCGTCACGAATCCAAAAACTTTTGCTCTAGAGTAAATGCATGGGGTCTTATAGAGGCTGCATATACCTTTGCCAGCGGATAATTAGAGATGTTTAAAGTGCCTGCCGGTACAATTTGAAAACGGAACAAAATCATGCCGGTGTGTAAATACAGGCCAAAAACTCAACATGGCGAGAAATGGTGGACATAGAGAGGCGGAGCTAAAGCCCTATTAAACTGGTACCTATGTCGTGCGGTCGTCACAGTTCCGCGGTTCAGAAGAAAAGAGAACAACTAATTTATGCAATGTTGGATGAAATCTTCATTCGATGATCAGAAAATACTGAAGCTTTGAGATTGAAAACCGCAACAACGACAAATACAGGCTAGAAATGAAGAATATCATCGAAAAGACGGATCTTTATAGTAGCCGAATCAGATCGAAACTTGTACGGAAATAGTATACCTCTGTTTGATTTTCGATAACGTGAGCAGCAAGGTTGGTACAATTTGCGTATTCGCCATATTGGCTTATGTTAGACTTGTGCTCAAAATAGTATATCAAAAACCGCAACGGATTTAATATCTGTGGCATATCGCTCATGATATTTATATCGCAGATGTGTTGCACTATACGATTCAGATTGAAACATTTGAAATAATTTAAAAATTGACACTGCTACGACGATTGTTTCACTCATCCTCTATGTAAGTCCTATTAATCTTGCAGAACTTTTCCAGTCAGAATTTTTGTAAGTGGGCATGCATTACGCGCATGCGTGACCATTATTTCTCGCAAAAGTTTTGCGTTTACACGATGCCGGTCAATCTCGTTCCCAGAGCCCACGTTCCCCTTACCCAGCGGGCGGGAAACGAGAGGCTCTGGGATAATCCGTTCACGCCATCACAGTATAATGTTTATATACATTGACATTGAGGTATGCATGTGTCACGTGACAGGATCTGTACAGTAGTAGTTTATGAAGATGGCTGAATAAACACGAGGTATTATACACAGGATTCTTGTTATCCGGAAGAAGAGTTATATAGAGTTTACTCTGTTCATCAGCCAATGAAATATCGATGTGAAACGGATTATCCCAGAGTCTCTCGTTTCCCATGTGACTATTCTCTTCCAATGAGAATTGAGAAGACTTTGTGAATACTGCTGACCCGAATACTGTGGTCGTATATATCGTGATCACCGTCATCAAACTGTTACGGCACGGGCGTTTACACGATACCGGTTAGTGTTCCGTTTTCATTTCATGCCGTCAAGGAACCCGTCTTCATTTTGTGCCGTTTTCATGTCATTTTTGTGCCGGTATCGTGTAAACGCAAGGCCTAAACGGCATGATTTTGTTCCGTTTTCAAATTGTACCGGCATCGTGTAAACGGGGTCTAAGTCTGTTTCATTTGAAAGGTCTTGAAAGAACACTTAAAATGACAGAGTAACATCTTTTTCAGTTTTTCGTTTCCTTGCTTCGTTCTTGAGATATGTTAGTTTGTTTCATCATCATCATCATCATTATCATCATCATCATCATCATCATCATCATCATCATCATCATCATCATCATCATCATCATCATCATCATCATCATCCCGTTTGTCCCCTCAAGGGGGGTTGGGTCGTCTCGACTCCTCTTTCCACTCTATTCTGTCATCTACTTTGTCCAGATCCACCACTCTCCCGTCATCCCGAACACAATCCATCCATCGCTTTCTCGGTTTCCTGGTTCCCTGCGCTCCGCTGCCCATCTAACAAACTCCATCTCTTCCATTCTCTTCACGTGTGCGTACCATCTCAACCTGCTTTCTCGTATCTTCTCTCTTAGTTCCGCCACCTTCAATTCCTGCCTTATGTCTTCGTTTCTCATTCTCTCTCGTCTTGTTACTCCTCTAATGGCTCATAGACATCTCATCTCCGCTACTTCCAATTTCTTCACATGTTCTTCCTTCACTGCCCACGTCTCTGCCCCATATAGAATCACCGGTCTTACCATCGTTTTTGTACACCTGCGTCTTCAGTCTCATTGGCATCCGTTAGTTTGTTTGATATCAAATTAAACATTTTGACGGCATACGCGCATAATGAGTTATCGAAAAAAGTTATATATCTTTGCTATTATCAAATATAATCTCTTGAAAATCTACATGTTTAGTGTTGTGGGAGAAACACACGCACTTGCTTCCTTCGAATTAATTTGGTTTGATAATAGCAAAGATATCTAACCTTCTCTGACAACTCATTATGCACGTACGACGTCAAAATGTTTAATATACATTTCAAACAAACTGAAATATCTCAAGAACGAAGCAAGGAAACGAAAAACTGCAAAAGATGTTACTCTATCATTTTAACTAAGTGTTCTTTCAAATAAGACAAACTTAATTTTCTTTTCATAGGCATTTTAAAAAGAAAAACAGCCATCCCGCTAACCAGGCTAGTTCACAAGACCTACACATGTAGGAATGAATAAAACAAATAGTGTAATAGCTCGAAACGTTAGACTCCTACGTTCTCTGTTTCGGCAGTATATCTAACCTTACTATATTGGGAATGAATAAAATGCTTGACTGCACTCGTACCAAAATTATGCAAAAAAAAAAATTACAAAAACTCCAAATTCTTGATTAAAATTAATAAGTTGCCAAAAGGCAGTAAAGTGTTAAACCAAATAGTAAGTTTACCTCCAAATTCTTGATTTTTGTTGCCGACTGTAGCTTGATCCAAACCACTGAGCATGTCTCTTATCATTGTTGTCCTTTATAAAGAAAAGTATGCAGTAAAACTAGGAATACTCATCATCGTTCAACATTGTTGATGACGACAATGTTGTTATATATCAATATCATTACCATCACCACTATTCTATCACCATTGCCACCACCATCATCATCACCATTATCACCAGTATCAACATCATCAGCAACACTATTACCATGATCATCATCACCATCAACATCATCACCACTAGCACCATCACAACTATCACCATCATCACCACCATTATTACCACTGTCACCATTATCATCACCACTGTTACAATTACCATCACCACTATCCCATCATCACCACCATTATCACCAATCATCACCACCATTATCACCATCATCACCACCATTATCACCACCATTATCACCATCATCATCACCACTATCACCATCATCATCACCATTATCACCATCATCATCACCATTATCACCATCATCACCACCATTATCACCATCATCATCACCATTATCACCATCATCACCATTATCACCATCATCATCACCCTATCACCATCATCACCACCATTATCACCATCATCATCACCATTATCACCATCATCACCACCATTATCACCATCATCACCACCACTATCACCATCATCATCACCACTATCATCATCATCACCACCATTATCACCATCACCATTATCACCATCACCACTACCACCATTATTACCACTGTCACTTAATTATCATCACCACTGTCACCATTACCAACACCACTATCACCACATCACCACCATCATCATCACCATGGACCATCATCATCACCACTATCACCATTATCAACACCTTCACTATCACCATCACCACCACTGCTATCACCACTTTTACCATCATTACCACTATCATCACTTCCACCATCAACATTATTATCATCACCATCATCATCACTACTTTCACCATCTTCCTTAACAGCAGCACCATCACCACTATCACCATCATCATCACCATCATCACCATTATCACCACCATTATCATCACCATTATCACCACCATCATCATCACCATTATTACCACCATCATCATCACCACTTCCACCATCAACATCATTATCACCACCATCATCATCACTACTTTCACTATCATCCTCAACAGCAGCACCATCACCACTATCACCATCACCTTCACTATCACCATCACCACCACCACTATCATCACTTTTACCATCATTACCACTATCACCACTTCCACCATCAACATTACTATCACCACAATTATCATCACTACTTTCACCATCATCCTCAACAGCAGTACCATCACCACTATCACCATTATTATCATTATAACCATCATCACCATCATCACCATTATCACCACCACCATCATCATCACCATTATTACCACCATCATCATCACCACTTCCACCATCAACATCATTATCACCACCATCATCATCACTACTTACACCATCATCCTCAACAGCAGCACCATCACCACTATCACCATCATCATCACCTGACTATCACCATTTCCTAGCCCAAAACAGGGATTTAATAATACATGTAGAGATTGTTCTTACAAGGTTGTACACAATGTAACCCTGGCTTGTCAGTACTAATCATCTACCAACATCAATTACAATGTAACTTCATTACTATAATCCTTATCTTTCCTACAATTATATTATCAATGTTATTATTACTGGATACAATTTGTTGTCCAAAGTCTTTGAAAACAGCCAGAAACAATCTTCAAATGATCTAAATTATATTTAAAAAACAAAATAAGCCAGCTATATAACTAACAAGACAACATTTTAGTAATAGAATCAGTACCTCCAATACAAAATGTTTTGTTAATGAAATTTTGTAAAAGACAACTTTCCTTTTACCTGGATGATATCTCCACTCCAAATCATTATATTCACAGTCAAATAAAACCAATGGGACTTCTAACAAGATAGATTCACATGTTAATGTTTTTGTTGACCCACAATGTGGTATAAAACTTTGTAATAACACAATGTCACTTAGTTACAAGAAGTTTTTTAGACATTTGTACCTGATGCCATGTTGTACTGTGGCCGTTGAGGACATTTTTTAATATCAAGCATGTGATCAATGATCTAAAAGATTAGCATTGAGATATATAAATTCATTTGATAATTCCTCCCTCCCTCCCTCCCCCCCTCCTTCCTTCCATCCATCCATCCATCCATCCATCCATCCATCCATCCATCCATCCATCCATTCATGCGTTCATGTGTTCGTAATCATTCATTCGTTCCTTCCTTCCTTCCATCATCCCTCCCTTCCTCCCTCGCTCCCCCTTCCCTTCCTTCCTTCCTTCCTTCGATCCTTCCTTCCTTCTTTCTTTCTTTCTTTCTTTCTTTCTTTCTTTCTTTCTTTCTTTCTTTCTTTCTCTTTCCTTCTTTCCTTCCTTCCTTCCTTCCCTCCCTCCCTCCTTCCTTCCTTCCTTCCTTCCTTCTTTCTTTCTTTCTTTCTTTCTTTCTTTCTTTCTTTCTTTCTTTCTTTCTTTCTTTCTTTCTTTCTTTCTTTCTTTCCTTCCTTGCTTCCTTCCTTCCTTCCTTCCTTCCTTCCTTCCTTCCTTCCTTCCTTCCTCCCTCCCTCCCTCCCTCCCTCCCTCCCTCCCTCCCTCCCTCCCTCCCTCCCTCCCTCCCTCCCTCCCTCCCTCCCTCCCTCCCTCCCCCCTCATTAATGTACAAAGTTGTCCCTCCCTTCCCCCCCTCATTAATGTACAAAGTTATAAAGATAAAATCAAACATAGGACAAAAACAACAAAACTAAAGAAAAGTAATCCTGCTTACTTCAGGTTCTTCCAGATGCTGACCAATCAGAAACAAGATCGATACCATACAACGAACTTGATGCCAAAGGAAAGCCATCCCACAAACAGTCATTACACACATATCATACTCTATTTGCTCACTGCAAGTACAAAACACATGCAAAAATGGGCTAATGATATGAACTGTTAATTGCCTATTAGCTTGAAGAGGGTTCCTTCTTTGAATGAATAAAATCATCTGGTATCAACCAGAGTAAAACAATAAAAGGACCATATTTGGCTCAGCTAGGCAGGAATGCATTAATTTGTATCCATACCTTCGATTATCAATTCGTTGCACTTCAACTGATAACACATTTCTGTAAAAAGATGTAACATTGTTTCCAACATCCATCTGGAAACGAGTAAGAACAGTAATTTTTTGAAAACATTTAACTTATAACTGACAAAAAAACAACTAAAATTGGTGAATGCGGCTTTCGAGCTCAGGCAATACTTTAAAATCCCCTTTACCCTCCACTCGATACTTTTCGTTAACTTTCAAAATAGCTCTCAGACATAATATGCAAATGTCAGACATTAAGATAATTAGTCATATGATGTTCTACATAATTATTCACTTATCTCATTAAAATGGAATACATTTTAGAACAAGCTGATTGGTGCTGATGCACAGATGCTACTTGGCACGTCTTTTTCTGCCTGTGCCTTTCCACCTGCGAGCATCTGTGATGCAGGCTACATGAACTATATATGTACAACAGTTCCTTTCAGCAATTTAGTAGGCAATAAGCAATTTTCAGAAACAGTCTACAATATTTCACTCATACAAAACTGGCATTCAGATAACAATACATTCATGAATACTTGATGCAGGCCATAACATTTTAATTCTATAGTTTTACTTACTTTACAAAAATTCCGAAAATCATGTTCACCAATAAACCTCTTTCCTGCCTGGTCCATT
>OZ036006.1:9270950-9325950 GCA_964035015.1 Corallium rubrum
CAATTGTCTTACAATTTTAATACCTATAGGCGCTTAAAACGATGTTCAAAACAAGGAAGAATTTGTTTCATCCCTTTATTATTTTCCTAAACAGAGATCGAGTGTGCCACAGGGTGCCCACGCTCTGCCAAGATGGGCTCCTGTGGCCTGTTGTAACACATCCTGTTGACAAGCTGTGAGATTTTTACATGTGTAAGGCATGGCAGTATACATATATATCTACATACACATCATGTGTTATAAAGACCACACCAAGAATACCATCACCTAAAACTGGTGTTGTTTTTTTCTAGTTTGTTAGGAAAAAAGAAACTCCATAAATTTGAGTTGGCCTGTCTCGCTAATCTTTGTCCTGAAACTGCTGAAGAAGCTAAATCACTAATACCAAGGTAATGCCAAGTTTTGGAAGTGGATTACAGTTAAGTTTTATCTAGCTGTGAGTAATTAAATGTATTCCACTCTTTTAGCCTAGAAGGAAGATTTGAAGACGATGATTTGCAACAGTTACTGGATGATATACAAACACACAGAAGCTTCCAATATTGAGATGACACAAAAGATTCGATCATGTTGATGTTGTTGTTAGAATATATCCTACATCTTCTGTTAATTTGATGAAAGTTACAAGACAGTTGGAAACAGCGCTCGAAATAACGCTGGGAAGTTGGGGGGTCAGCATGACCGCTCAAAATACACAATTTGGGGGGTCAACCATTTCCTCCTCTTAATTTGTACATTATACACAAAAGCGTTCATCTCTTGATTTGCACAGAAAGTGAAACAAAAAATATTTGAACGCTTTTTTGGTGAGATTTGGGGGAAGTCGAACCGTATGACAGCCTTAAATGCGTAGTAACAAGTTAGCACTGTGAAACGTAGGCAGGAAAAGTGATGTAAAAACAACTGCTTTAGCTGGAAAGATCATATTAAAAATAGTAAAAGTGCAAAGTTTAAAATAAATCGGACAAATAGTGCGAAAGCTACGCTCTTCGGAAGTTTTGCTCTCCACTAGGGATTTAATAGGGATTTTGGCTTGGCGTGCAACTCCCGCCCGCCAAGCCAAAATCCCTATTAAATCACTAATAAATCCCTGTTGGAATGGTCAACTTTCCGGTTGTGAAACTTTTTCCATTTGTTAAGCAATTCGTTTCAAACTTTGCACTTCTACTATTTTCAATATGCTCGTTCCAGCTAAAACAGTTGTTTTTTCTCCGACGAAAATTTGAATATTTGTTGCTACTGCGCATGATCGTGAAAGTCGTCTGTTCCTTCCTTGGGTTCATGATTTTACTGTTGGCTAATACCATGCACTTGTAACTGAAAGAGGACTTTACCACCCCACCCATTATGCACTCAGCAACACTTCATTTTTATATTAAAGTGACCCTAACCTCTACAATTTTTATTGTCTTATTTAGAAGACCTTTTAAGATGATAAAGTAACTTCTTTGGAAGATTTTCGCTTTGTTTTCGAGATATTTCATTTTGTTTGATAATTTATGCAAATGTACGGAATTACGTCACAAATCCATAATAGAGAGCTTAAGCATACAGGCGTTTTAGAGGCACGGACGGCGATTGAATTCAATAGCATTTTGCATTCAAAGCAATGATAATGAGCAATGTAAAATCCCAAGAGCAAAGAGAACGCCGTCGTCGTTCTACACAAGACGTCATTGAGAGCATTTTCACGTTCTTGAGACGACGGGAACTTCTAGAACGTTGAGGCCTGTCATCGTTGTTTTACTACAATGAGACTACAACTTGTATTTTAAGGGGGATAATTTCATTACATTACAATATAAAATAAAGGATCTGTATTTTTATATAAAGATGAAATTTAAGCTTATGAGCTAACAGTTTAGATATGATTATTCATAGCCTTTGTTTTGGGTAAAAAAGTCTTTTCAAAGAATATGTGGTTCAGTAGCTCTGTATTGTATTCCTGTTCTTCCGATCACCGTCCGTGTCTCAAAAACGCCTAATATGCTTAAGCTCTCTAATGACTTATCGAAGAAGTCTGTGTATCTCTTTCATTCTCGAACGAAATCCTTTAAAATCGAGAAGTTTGGTGTTGTGGGAGAAACACGCACACATGTTATTCATACTTTAATGTTTTTATTTGATGAACACAAAGATATATAACATTCTCTGATAAGTCATTATGCATGTGTGATGTAATTCCAGACATTTGCATATCAAACAAAATGAAATATCTCAAACACAAAGCGAAAATCTTCCAAAGAAGTTACTTTATCATTTTAAAAGTTCTTCCAAATAAGACAATAAAAAATGTCGAGGTTAGGAGTACTTTAAAGTGCCACTAACCCCCCAAAAATTTTTCTCGCAAATCTAAGAGCCCTTATTGAGTGGATTAGGCCAGTTAATAAATTATTGGTATTGGACGTTTCGTTGATCTTCTGTAGACGACCAAACTTGCATCTGCATGTCCCATGGCGGAGTAAGAAAGGGAATGCGTATATTCCTGGTGTTACGTCAGACAAGTCAAACAAGGAACTCCTTTGAGCTCTGTCTGGTGAATACATAGAATTTTTTGGGTTGAAAATTCATTTTCCCAACTAACTCAATGTAAAAATTCTATGCATTCAGCAGACGGAGCTCAAATGAGTTCCTTGTTTGGCTTGGCTGACGTCACACCAGGAATATACCCATTCCCTTTCCTTCTCCGCCATGGGACATGCATACGCCAATTTTTGCAACTTTGGTGGTCTACAGAAGACCAAAGAAATGTCCATACCAATAATTTATTCACTGGACTAATCCACTCAATAAGGGCTTTTAGATTTGCGAAAAATTTTTTTTGGGGTTAGTGGCACTTTAACCCATTCCTGCCTTAGCTGCCCCAAAACAGGGCCTGTATTGTATTACTCTAATCGCAGATGAACTCATCAAAGGAGAACCCCCAACCAGCTTCGGCAGCAATGGATTAATAACAAGTCATTAACCCATTCCTGCCTGAGCCAGGCAACAAAAAAAACAGTCCCTAATCACTCTAATGCCAGACCCAGGGCTTGAAATTTTCGGCAGTATCCAAGTGGGATACCAGGTTTCTGAATTCGGTATCCCTCCTTGAAATCTAGTATCCCACTTTTGAATACTAAACATCTCAAACTGCAGTATCTAAAATTAACTGTTTCTGACAGTGCCTGCAGTTGTTACGTTTTAAGACATTACACTACATTGTAAGACATTACGCTATACATTCTAAGACATTACGCTACATTCTAAGACATTACGCTACATTGTAAGACATTACGTTACATTGTAAGACATTACGCTACACTGTAAGACATTACGCTACATTGTAAGACATTACGCTACATTGTAAGACGTTACGCTATACATTCTAAGACATTACGCTACATTCTAAGACATTACGCAACATGGTAAGACATTACGCTACAGTCTAAGACATTACGCAACAGTCTAAGACATTACGCTACATTCTAAGACATTACGCTACATTCTAAGACATTACGCTACATTCTAAGACATTACGCAACATTGTAAGACGTTACGCTACATTGTAAGACATTACGCTACATTCTAAGACATTACGTTACATTCTAAGACATTACGCTACATTGTAAGACATTACGCTACATTGTAAGACATTACGCTACATTGTAAGACATTACGCTACATTGTAAGACATTACGTTATATTCTAAGACATTACGCTACATTCTAAGACGTTACGCTACATTCTAAGACATTATACGTTACATTGTAAGACATTACGTCAGATTATGTGGCTGTGCGCTATCTAAATTTTTATTGTATCCCGTTTGATACTGAAGTTTATAAGACTTCTAGTATCCAAAACGAATATCTAGCCGTGGATGTCGGGATACCGCAAATTTCAAGCCCTGAGACCACAATGTGTTACTGACAAGAACAAGCAAACATGTCATTTATTCAGTGGATGAACTTAAAGCTCTAATCCAGCTCTTGTAAATAAACAGTTTTAAACTTTATAATAGTTATTAGATAAGTTTTTGCATACATCAATGTTAACAAATTAAATACGCCATTAAAAATGACTGCTGTGGTATTTTTCCTTCTAAGCTATAGTACAGTGTAAATCTTGGTGTTCCATTATACCACAACTACTGCCTCGCTGACTGGCATATTAATAACCGCCGTTATAATCGGTACACTCTTCCCTTTGTGGAGTACAAACACCTTGATGATGTCAGCAATACCTTTGTCAGAAATACACTCGACCAGTGTCTCAAATATGTATTCCACTCCAGGAATTAATAGAGGCACTGGAATACAAGACCTGCTGAGATTGTACAAGCTCTCTTGAAACTGGAACGTGATGAGCAGGTCGGTGGATGGTGTGGATGACGAGGTATTCTGTAGTTTAATGGTGAGCTTAAAGGCTGGACCAAAACCTTGGATGTACGCAGATACCTTGAGAGGTTCCCCTGAAGTAGATACTGGATTGAGGCTTTTCTCGAGTGCACTGACATACGACCTCGCTGCGGACAGACGCAGAAGACAGAGGTCACGTTGAAATGTCCTGTGCATGGTGGTCCCACTTTCACGTTCCCTCAGAGACTGATCAACAAACAACTTGGTTTTCTTGGGAATATTGAGCTTGATGGACTGGGCAGGAGGGGGACCAGAGATGGTGTCCTTTTCTTCCAACGATGCTGTCCTCTTCAAGATCTTTATATACATTCCACCACCACACGTCACCAAAATCAAGGTGCTCTCTTCTCGACCGAACCTTCCAAATTGCATGGCCGTGACGGGTCCCTCGACTTGCACTGCACTCAGTAAGAATCTTTCCTTGTACAGACGAACTTCACCATTCTTGAGCCCAACCAGAACTGCCTTGAACCCTTTCGCTTTGTGGTTTAAGGTCGTCATCGTGGTTATGCTATCTGGGAGATAAACGGTCCATAGTTTTCTCCCCTTGGATGAATAACACACTAGGCTGTTACTCATACAACCAATAACAATGGTTTTACCAATTCTTTCAAGTCCAACGATCTGGGAGCCGACTTCAATGCATGTCCGTACGGCCTTACCTCCTTTCTTGACCATGTAGATATTGCCATCACGACATGCAATGGCAATACGGTACTCAACATCGTATAGACCAGAAACAGAGACAAACACAGGAACACTAGGCAAGCTCATTTTTGCCAGCACTGTGAAAGCTTCGGGATCCAAGACGTAAATATCTCGGCTTTCAGTACCAACAACTAAACAACTTATTGCATCATCGTCTGGCATGGTCTTCTTCATCGTTGCCAAACAAGTTATAACCGTTTGACGTTTTAACTGCCCAGACTTGTGCAAGTTTGCAAAAGCTTCCATTTCGTCATCTTCTAGTTGCAAAAACTTCAGTGAGCGTACAGACAACAGTCCTTCACTCCCTTCACTCTGTAAGCTTTCTAACATCTCTTTAAGAACACGGACATCGATCTTATCTTCTTTTACTTGATTCCATAGATCTTGTTCTACAGCATTTACTTCTAATGGGGGCAATGTAAACTTAAAGTAAGGCCTTAGATTCTTGTAGACGTAGATGAATGGCCCTGACGCAACTGCTACTGCTGGTGTTCGAGGCTCATTGGTATCCATGTAGAAGGTAACCAAACCTGTGGGTAGGTCGATAATCGAGCTCTCAACCATCAGGTTGGTGCCTTTAAATACCTTGAGTTTCATCTCATGGGTCTTGTTACCAAGATCAGCCACCAGCAGCTTGTGATCTCCATCAGCGTGGAGGTCAGCTAGGGATAGACATGATGTGAAGGTGTTCAGGGATGAAATGGGATCATGATGGGCATCCAGCCAAATGCTAGAAAATTAATGATAAAATGTAATTTAACCCCTGCCCTTTTTTGTGAGTCCTCTAATACTAGGTTAGACATTAGATAAACAAATAATCGTCTGTTGTAGTACACAATACAATTCTCCGCAAATCTGGTGAGACTCAGAAGCTTCCAGTTCGGCTTCAATCTCATACCCAGTTTGTAATATGCTACACCAAGTGTTTCCTAAAAACCGCTTTTCTGAATTTGTGGGCTCAGCTTTCGAATCTCATGGCGAAAACGAACCAATCATAGAGATAGAGCTGGTTTTTGGCACCCTTTACGGTATGTTGGTGTGATAATTTCTTCATTTTTACAGTAAAATTTCAACTATACTTGCTGTAAAATTAGACGAAAAAGTTCACTTAAATTGCTGCAAATGGTGTTTCCGAGGTTCTAGATTTCAAAAATTTCCGGGGGAGCACCCCCGGATCCCCCTACAAATGCACTCACTAATTGCCACTACTGCCCCCCCCCTCCCCCCCACACACACACTTTTTGACACCTTGCTACGGCACTAATTATTGTTGTGGTCGTTGAGTGTTCTCAAAGAAGCATAACGAGGATATCTAGTATCCCAAATTGTTTAGAATACTGAATGACTTTGCCCTTTTTTTGTGTTCAACCCCTGCCCTCAAAATTTTCTAGTTGCGCCCCTGCAATGATGCAATGCAGGCAAAAATCACTTGAGAGTATGCAGGCTTCGAAATAAATTTGAAACGTATACCGGTCACTATGACCGGCGGCTCAATAAATTTGCCGGTCACAGCGGAATTAATATTTTTACCGGTCATTTTTAGTTATACTTATTTGCGCTCGTCGTTCGCGTGACTCGTGAGTTTAGAAACAATAATATACAACGGGCCAACGGCGTAACCGTTTTCGAGTTTTTAGGTAACGACGGTGAGACAAACAAACACGCATACACAGACAGATAAAGGTATTAAAATATAGATTATGAATTATATTTGTATATAGGCACAACGCCACAACGCCAGCATATCGTATTACAATTTGACACATTCGCTCTCACTTGGATTAAAAAATTCACCGGTCATGCATGTCCGCCAAGGGATGGTATTTGCCGGTCAAACTGTAAAATTTTACCGGTCAGTGACCGGTGACCGGCACTTATTTCGAAGCCTGAGAGTATGATAGTTTGGCCATTGCAACACCTATTTAAATTCACCACAGACCTAAAGCCCCGATGGGATGAGGGGGAGGTACCCTTGGAATTCAGGTGTACCTGCAGCATGCAGTTGTTATAACTTAACTTTACTAAGGCATCAAATGTTTAATCTCTAGCGTGGGTTTGTATCCGCATTCTTGTAAGTAGGTTCCAGATCATTAGTTTTATACCTAGTACATTGACGTAGATAATGTTTGTACAGGTCTACGATATTTGGCAAAGAAGGTATTGGTGAATAACCACGCAGTTTGTTCCTATGTAAGGACTGATGTAATGACTGTGATTCAGCAAGCACTATCACTGAAATGTAAGATATATAAACACAGAAACTCAATGTATTAGGTTAGAAGAGAGAGTGGTGAGACTGAGTGACTGCATGAGATGTGAGAACCAAAGGTGCGATGTAGCTAGAGAAGACATTTGTAATGTTCAGCTGTTCAATCTCGTTTGTCAATAAAGTTGTTCCAGAATCAGAGAACAAAGTCTCTTCACTATGGCGCAAAAACATGCTACATACCGGTACCACTGAACCTTTGAAACCCTGACCCTGTTCCAGACTAAGGAATTGAATATTTTTGTGACCCTGTTCCAGAGTAGAAGAAAATACTAGACTAAAAATTGCATGTCCAGCAGCAACTAGCCTGTGAGCTGGTGCTCTCATTGCAGCACTGTGAAACATTTCACAGCAACAGGAGGGCCCCCCGTAGGCTAAGCAGCCAGGGTTTTGAAAGGGGGGGAGCCAAAATCAAAAGAAATTTTTAGCGGGAAACAGGGGCATGCTCCCCTGAAAAATTTCAAAATCGAGAGTTGCTGAAATGCCATTTCCTGGCTTTTGGAGGAAGATTTTACAGACTCTAAAGGTTAAAAAATGTCATAAATAAATACTCAAAACACGCAAACGTCACATAGATACTCAAAATGCATACAGTCAGTAGATTGAATACACTGTTTACAGTTTATTTCCTGACATAATTCACATTGCATCAGTTTTGTAGTTACATGTCTGTCGTTTATATCAAAAAGGGGGGCCACAGCTCCCCCCTGGCTACGTCCCGTTCAGTCACTATATATTTTATTTATTTATTTATTTATTTATTAAGTTTTGCCACAAGGTTCAACAAGAATAGTAATTAATTAAAATTAAAAAAAACAAAAAACAAAACAAAACAAAACAAAACAAAACAAAACAAAACAAAAAAAAACAAAAAAACCAAAAAAAACAAAACAAAAAAAACAAACAACAACAAACAAACTTCATTACTCACAGTGAAAGTTAAGTTATAACGTAAAATCTAAAATAATGTGGCAGGGTTGCCGCAACAGCAATCGCCAATTACTGTGGTCCCAAGCAAAAAGGAAAGGCCATATTAATTATTTGCGTTGTATTAATTATTTTAATACATAACTTACATTTATCAAATATTAATAGATGTGTTACAAGAATACAATTTTTTTTGTTTCTTTTTGATATAAATAAATATAAACGATTATGAACTGTAATTATGTTTATATGTTGTTAGTTTGAATGTAGTTTTTAAACGGAAATTGTTCTCATAGAAAAGCCCATAGCAACGCTAGAGCTATTTCGTCCATCAATCCTTTTATACTTTTTGAGTCTATGTAACACAGAAATTACATTTAATATACTTACTTCGTATCTTTAGCTCGTTTAGCTTCACTATCAGCGGTCGATGAACTCATTTTAAATCCAAAACCTTTTGAAAAACGTAGAAAAAGGCCACGACATGACAGCTGAAGTCTAGTACACAAATTTTACCAATGAAAGAAGCTACAACACGCAAAAGACTGGAACCGAATCGTGGATAATCTCGCGGGATTTTTCACGCGGGATTTTTCTTGCGTGATTCTTCACGCGCGTGATTTTCCACGCGTGGTCTCCACGTGTTTTCCACCAAACTTATTTATAAAATGAAATTCATTGTGATACTGTAATATGGGCAACAGTGAAAGCGTTCAGAATATTCCAAATTCGTTGAGAAATTCACCAAATTTTAAGTTCTTGGCAAAGCTCTTTGAGGTAAAATAATCCTAAAAGTTGGTAATACTGTAATAATAATAATTTTAGTAATAATTCATCATCATTTTACTCAATAAAAAAGTCATAAGCCAAAAAAATTTATATTTTATGTCAAATAGGGTAATTCTACAGCTAAGGGAAATATTAAAATTATCACAAAATCAAGTTTTAATGTAAGTATAAAGAAACAATGCTTTATGTAATGTATTAATTTTTGTGAACTCATTGCTAAAAATAACTTATTTATTTATTTATAAATAATTGCTACTCTTTTGTTTATATACTAATCTTTGAAATAACAGAAGCTGTTTATTGGTCAAAATGCCCAACTTTCAAATCTTCTCTATGAGTATTTTGTTGCAAAAGCTGAAGACCAGAATGCTTCTTGTGCAGAAATGCAGAAGTTTGCTTTTATCAATGGATTTGATAAACTGCTTAAATTAGGTATGTTGTCTTAATGTATACTAGCTGTACTGTGTGTTTCAATTGAAACATACATTTTATTATATATTGTTTATTAGCATTTCTGTTAGCGTATTTATAATGTAATTATATATAGATTGTGAATCGCAAGGTATGATTGAGTGCTATTTTGAAGTGTTTAGTGAAAGAAGACAAGAGTTATCTAGGCAAGGTAGGTAAAACTTTGCATGGAAGGAAGCAAGGAAGGAAGAGAGAAGGAAGAAAGAAAGAAAGAAAGAAAGAAAGAAAGAAAGAAAGAAAGAAAGAAAGAAAGAAAGAAAGAAAGAAAGAAAGAAAGAAAGAAAGGAGGGAGGGAGGGAGGGAGGGAGGGAGGGAGGGAGGGAGGGAGGGAGGGAGGGAGGGAGGGAGGGAGGGAGGGAGGGAGGGAGGGAGGGAGGGAGGGAGGGAGGGAGGGAGGGAGGGAGGGAGGGAGGGAGGGAGGGAGGGAGGGAGGGAGGGAGGGAGGGAGGAAGGAAGGAAGGAAGGAAGGAAGGAAAAGGAGGGAGGGAGGGAGGGAGGGAGGGAAGGAAAGAAAGAAAGAAAGAAAGAAAGAAAGAAAGAAAGAAAGAAAGAAAGAAAGAAAGAAAGAAAGAAAGAAAGAAAGAAAGAAAGAAAGAAAGAAAGAAAGGAAAGATGGAAAAGAAAGGATGGAAAATAGAAGGAAAGAAGAAGATGGAAAAGAAAGAAAGGATGGAAAGATGGAAGGAAAGAAAAGAAAGGAAGGAGAAGAAAGAGGGAAGGGAGGGAGAAGCAAGCAAGGAAGGAAGGAAGGAAGGAAGGAAGGAAGGAAGGAAGGAAGGAAGGAAGGAAGGAAGGAAGGAAGGAAGGAAGGAAGGAAGGAAGGAACCAAGGAAGGAAGGAAGGAAGGAAGGAAGGAAGGAAGGAAGGAAGGAAGGAAGGAGAGAGAAGGAAGGAAGGAAGGAAGGAAGGAAGGAAGGAAGGAAGGAAGGAAGGAAGGAGAGAGAAGAAAGGAAGGAGGGAAGGAAGGAATGAAGGAAGGAGAGGAAAGGAAGGAAGGAGAAGGAAGGAAGGGAGGAGGGAAAGAGGATGGATGGAGAAGAATAAAGAAGGAAGGATGGAAGGAAGGAGAAAATGAAGGAAGGAGAAAAAGGAAGGAGAAGAAAGGAAGGAAAAAGGGATGGATGGTAGATTCATAGATGTCAGTAGACACTGTCCAACTGGATTTCCTCACATTTAATTTTTTTAGACCTGACCAAGCTTCTGTCTACTGTCAAGACAGTACAGTCCTACAATGTTACTAAGACATCTAATGAAAATATGGAAAGACAAGCCAAAAGCCTGGTAAATGTTTAGGGGTTGCATGCAAAAGTGGGTTTGCAAGTGGTTTCAGTTGAGGTTGCCATGCTCAATTGGGGCACAGTGCAATACTTGGAGAGCTCACAACCACTTTACAATCACAGGAGTCAGAGTCATGCATAGCTGAGAAGATAGCTCTCCTTCTAATCTATATATTTTTGCATTGAGGACAAATCAACTCGGATTTCGACAGCATAGACATGTGCTTTATTTTTATATTTTAAAATTAATGTAGCACCTTGATCCTTTCATATCCACAGACAGGGGCATATATTAGTTGGGAAGACCTGGGGGTTCCACCAGATTTTGACCAAGTCATCCCCAGACCACAAATTACACTTCCACCAACCTGGCCCCACCCCAAACTAAAGCTAAGAGTAGTATTTAAGTCTATTTATGGATTTTTTAACTTTCTTGATGTATACTGTATACATTTAATATTTTAACAGCAAAAATATTCAAAATGACAGCATGGCAGGAATGTCAACTGGGGGACCCATGGACCCCCTTCCCATACCCTCCTGGCCTCCTTCTACTGCTGAGCTGGATATTTCTCTAACTGTAATTTATTCTTAAATAGCTTGGTGGAAAAGAGACTTTAACTAAAGATTCTTTTGTGAAACAAGTCTCTCAGCTGTGGCCAAGATTATTTAATGGTATTCATTGGTACATTTTGAGATCCTTGTCAAAACTTGATGGTTCAAATCAAATTACTTGTCCTTACAAAGTAAATCTGATTTTCATTATGTATTGAATAATAATTGTATGAATTAAAGAAAGAAAGTCAAAAAGACAAACAAACAAACAAACAAACAAACAAACAAACAAACAAACAAACAAACAAACAAACAAACAAACAAACAGACAGACAGACAGACAGACAGACAGACAGACAGACAGACAGAGAAACAGACAGAGACAAACAGGCAGAGAGACAAACAGGCAGATAAACAAATAAACAAACAAACAAACAAACAAACAAACAAACAAACAAACAAACAAACAAACAAACAAACAAACAAACAAACAAACAAACAGACAGATATATAGTTAGGCAGGCAGACAGACAGACAGACAGACAGACAAACAAACAAACAAACAAACAAACAAACAAACAAACAAACAAACAGGCAGGCAGACAGACAGACAGACAGACAGACAGACAGACAGACAGACAGACAGACAGACAGACAGACAGACAGACAGACAGACAGACAGACAGACAGACAGACAGACAGACAGACAGACAGACAGACAGACAGACAGACAGACATCTAATTAACTTGAACAGAAAATTGATATTTCTTATAAAAATTTTAGAAGTGTCCAAAAATCCAACTGATTACTGAATTGTCTACTGAAGATAACTTATTTGATGAAAATGCATTATGGTTTCTGTCTGTGTCAATTCCTCCATTATTTCTGAAGCACCAGCAAGCATCTGATCAGAGCCACGTAAGGCTAACTTATGTGGGAGATGAGTCTGTTTATAAGAGCAGCAGCAGTTAACAACAATAACACCATCACCATTTATACCACCCCCATTATCACCACTACCACCCCCATTACCAACAACAACACAATCACCACCAACAAGAACACCATGCACCACCACCATTGTCACAACCACAGCCCACCAACGTAACAACAACAGAGCCACAGCAGAGCTTACAGCAGCAACACAAACAACAGACCAACCACCACCACCAGCGTCTACCGACCCCATCAGATTTGGGGTCTTAGAAGCACTGAATGCCTAGGGTAGATACAAATATGCGTCCAATTTGTCTATGCCATTTTATGTCGCATAGGATGAATATTTCAACTGTCCATGGAAAAGACTATATGACAGCAATGAACATGGACTGAGCCACAACAGGCAAGCATTCAAATAAGAGGGAGGGTCCAAGTCATTCATTTTCCACTCTCTTTGTACCAGGTGAAAATCAAGTCAACTTTTGCATTTTTCAATTTTTAGGTTTAAACACCACTGCTTTTCTTACCATGGCTCTACCGTGATGGTTGTGTTGTTGGAAAATGATACAACCCTTGTGCTAACACTCGACACTGAATGGAAGTAAGTACAGTATATATGTTAGTATATGTTTAGCTATACCGTTGGTACCAGTAATGGTAATATTAAACTCATGGTGATAGTAATGACAGTGATGGTAATAGTGTTGGTGATAGTCATAGTGAGTCATAGTGATGGTGATAGTCATAGTGATGGTAATAGTCAGTGATGGTGATAGTCATAGTGATGGTGAGTGTCATAGTGATGGTCATAGTGAGTCATAATGATGGTGAAAGTCATAGTGATAGTCATAGTGATGGTGATAGTCATAGTCATAGTGATAGTCATAGTGATGGTGATAGTCATAGTGATAGTCATAGTGATGGTGACAGTCATAGTGATGGTGATAGTCAGTGATGGTGATAGTCATAGTGATGGTGACAGTCATAGTGATGGTGATAGTCATAGTGATAGTGATAGTGATAGTCATAGTGATGGTGAAAGTCATAGTGATAGTCATAGTGATGGTGATAGTCATAGTCATAGTGATAGTCATAGTGATGGTGATAGTCATAGTGATAGTCATAGTGATGGTGACAGTCATAGTGATGGTGATAGTCATAGTGATGGTCATAGTCATAGTCATAGTGATGGCGATAGTCATAGTGATGGTGACAGTCATAGTGATGGTGATAGTCATAGTGATGGTGATAGTCATAGTGATGGTGATAGTCATAGTGATAGTCATAGTGATAGTGACGGTGATACTGAAGTCATAGTGATGGTCATAGTGATGGTGACAGTCATAGTGATAGTGATAGTCATAGTGATGGTGATAGTAATTGTCATGGTGATAGTCATAGTGATGGTGAGTGTCATAGTGATGGTCATAGTGATAGTCATAGTGATGGTGATAGTCATAGTGATGGTGATAGTCATAGTGATGGTGATAGTCATAGTGATGGTGATAGTCATAGTGATGGTGATAGTCATAGTGATGGTGAGTCAGTGACAGTGATAGTCAGTGATGGTGATAGTCAGTGATGGTGATAGTCATAGTGATGGTGATAGTCAGTGATGGTCATAGTGTTGATAGTCAGTGATGGTGAGTCATAGTGATGGTGATAGTCATAGTGATAGTGATAGTCATAGTGATGGTGATAGTCATTGATGATAGTCATAGTGATGGTGATATTCATGGTGATGATGATAGTCATAGTGATGATAGTCATAGTGATAGTCATAGTGATGGTGATAGTCATAGTGATGGTGATAGTCATAGTCATAGTGATAGTCATGGTGATGGTTGATAGTGATAGTCATAGTGATAGTCATGGTGATGGTTGATAGTGATAGTCATGGTGATGGTGATAGTCATAGTGATAGTGATAGTCATGGTGATGGTTGATAGTGATGGTCATGGTGATGATAGTCATAGTGATGGTGATAGTCATGGTGATGATGATAGTCATAGTGATAGTCAGTGATGGTGACAGTCATAGTGATAGTCATAGTGATTAGTCATAGTGATGGTGATTGTCATAGTGATGGTGATAGTCATAGTGATTAGTCATAGTGATGGTGATTATCAGTGATGGCGATAGTCATAGTGATGGTGAGTCATAGTGATTAGTCATGGTGATGGTGATTGTCAGTGATGGTGATAGTGATAGTCATAGTCATAGTGATGGTGATAGTCATAATAATAGCGATAGTCATGGTGATAGTCATGGTGATAGTCATAGTGATGGTCATAGTGGTGATGGTGATGGTCATAGTGATGGTGACAGTCATAGTGATGGTGATAGTCATAGTGATAGTGATAGTCATAGTGATAGTCATAGTGATAGTGATGGTGATAGTCATAGTGATAGTCATAGTGATGGTGACAGTCATAGTGATGGTGATAGTCATAGTGATGGTCATAGTCATAGTCATAGTGATGGTG
Source organism: Corallium rubrum (assembly GCA_964035015.1). Lineage (NCBI taxonomy): Eukaryota > Metazoa > Cnidaria > Anthozoa > Scleralcyonacea > Coralliidae > Corallium > Corallium rubrum. The sequence continues at coordinate 9,285,770 of OZ036006.1, forward strand.
ATAGTCATAGTGATAGTCATAGTGATAGTCATAGTGATGGTGACAGTCATAGTGATGGTGATAGTCATAGTGATGGTGATAGTCATAGTGATGGTGATAGTCATAGTGATAGTCATAGTGATGGTGATAGTCATAGTGATAGTCATAGTGATGGTGATAGTCATAGTGATGGTCATAGTGGTGATGGTGATGGTCATAGTGATGGTGACAGTCATAGTGATGGTGATAGTGATAGTGATAGTCATAGTGATGGTGAAAGTCATAGTGATAGTCATAGTGATGGTGATAGTCATAGTCATAGTGATAGTCATAGTGATGGTGATAGTCATAGTGATAGTCATAGTGATGGTGACAGTCATAGTGATGGTGATAGTCATAGTGATGGTCATAGTCATAGTCATAGTGATGGTGATAGTCATAGTGATAGTCATAGTGATGGTGACAGTCATAGTGATGGTGATAGTCATAGTGATGGTGATAGTCATAGTGATGGTGATAGTCATAGTGATAGTCATAGTGATAGTGACGGTGATACTGTAGTCATAGTGATGGTCATAGTGATGGTGATAGTCAGTGATGGTCATAGTGTTGATAGTCAGTGATGGTGAGTCATAGTGATGGTGATAGTCATAGTGATAGTGATAGTCATAGTGATGGTGATAGTCATTGATGATAGTCATAGTGATGGTGATATTCATGGTGATGATGATAGTCATAGTGATGATAGTCATAGTGATAGTCATAGTGATGGTGATAGTCATAGTGATGGTGATAGTCATAGTCATAGTGATAGTCATGGTGATGGTTGATAGTGATAGTCATAGTGATAGTCATGGTGATGGTTGATAGTGATAGTCATGGTGATGGTGATAGTCATAGTGATAGTGATAGTCATGGTGATGGTTGATAGTGATGGTCATGGTGATGATAGTCATAGTGATGGTGATAGTCATGGTGATGATGATAGTCATAGTGATAGTCAGTGATGGTGACAGTCATAGTGATAGTCATAGTGATTAGTCATAGTGATGGTGATTGTCATAGTGATGGTGATAGTCATAGTGATTAGTCATAGTGATGGTGATTATCAGTGATGGCGATAGTCATAGTGATGGTGAGTCATAGTGATTAGTCATGGTGATGGTGATTGTCAGTGATGGTGATAGTCATAGTCATAGTGATGGTGATAGTCATAATAATAGCGATAGTCATGGTGATAGTCATGGTGATAGTCATAGTGATGGTCATAGTGGTGATGGTGATGGTCATAGTGATGGTGACAGTCATAGTGATGGTGATAGTCATAGTGATAGTGATAGTCATAGTGATAGTCATAGTCATAGTGATAGTGATGGTGATAGTCATAGTGATAGTCATAGTGATGGTGACAGTCATAGTGATGGTGATAGTCATAGTGATGGTCATAGTCATAGTCATAGTGATGGTGATAGTCATAGTGATAGTCATAGTGATAGTCATAGTGATGGTGACAGTCATAGTGATGGTGATAGTCATAGTGATGGTGATAGTCATAGTGATGGTGATAGTCATAGTGATGGTGATAGTCATAGTGATGGTGATAGTCATAGTGATGGTGAGTCAGTGACAGTGATAGTCAGTGATGGTGATAGTCAGTGATGGTGATAGTCATAGTGATGGTGATAGTCAGTGATGGTCATAGTGTTGATAGTCAGTGATGGTGAGTCATAGTGATGGTGATAGTCATAGTGATAGTGATAGTCATAGTCATGGTGAGTCATAGTGATGGTGATAGTCATTGATGATAGTCATAGTGATGGTGATATTCATGGTGATGATGATAGTCATAGTGATGATAGTCATAGTGATAGTCATAGTGATGGTGATAGTCATAGTGATGGTGATAGTCATAGTCATAGTGATAGTCATGGTGATGGTTGATAGTGATAGTCATAGTCATAGTGATAGTCATGGTGATGGTTGATAGTGATAGTCATGGTGATGGTGATAGTCATAGTGATAGTGATAGTCATGGTGATGGTTGATAGTGATAGTGATGGTCATGGTGATGGTGATAGTCATAGTGATGATAGTCATAGTGATGGTGATAGTCATGGTGATGATAGTCATAGTGATAGTCAGTGACGGTGATAGTCATAGTGATTAGTCATAGTGATGGTGATTGTCATAGTGATGGTGATAGTCATAGTGATTAGTCATAGTGATGGTGATTATCAGTGATGGCGATAGTCATAGTGATGGTGAGTCATAGTGATTAGTCATGGTGATGGTGATTGTCAGTGATGGTGATAGTCATAGTCATAGTGATAGTGATGGTGATAGTCATAATGATAGCGATAGTCATGGTGATAGTCATGGTGATAGTCATGGTGATAGTCATAGTGATGGTCATAGTGGTGATGGTGATGGTCATAGTGATGGTGATAGTCATAGTGATGGTGATAGTCATAGTGATGATGTTGATGATAGTAGTAGTCATGGTGATGGTCATGGTAATAGTGATAGTGTTGGTAGTAATCTTGACACTATTGAGTCATGGTAATAGTGATGGTAACTGTTATGGTGATAGTCTAACTGTTGCCTGTTGGTGATGGTAATAGTTATGGTGATGTTGGTGGGAACCTATTTCTTAATTCTATCTTTCTAGAGAATCGTCAAGGTGTTTTGGGGACTCCAACACTCGACTTTATCAACTGTATCCAGAGTTTAAACTTCTCGGAGGTAAATTCTTAAATGCTTTCCAAGCCCCAGACGCTCTGACCATTGAGCGGAAGAGCAAAGTTTTTCGATAGCTTTAATAATCTTGCGTTTCTTTAGAGAAAAGTCTCGTTTTATACAACGAAAAATCCCGTGGTCTTCCAATTGGTCTTACGCTAGGAACCAACCCTGGAAAACCAATAGTATCTTTAGTAGAAGGACTCACTCTGGCCAAGGTGAACTACTTGGGAATGGAACTGCAAAACTCTGTCCAGAGAATAGAGGTCAGCTAGCTTTGGAGTCCATTTTGCTTTCTAGATCTGTGCGTTTACGAATACAGTAGTTTGGCTTTTTGGATCCGGGCACTTGTTAATAAAACTCCATTCAGTATAAGCTTCTCGAGTCCTTTTCAAACATTTTTACCTTTCGACATTTTTGACCTTTCGGTTCCTCGTTGAAAAGGACTTTTCCCACCTGCAGCGCGCCAAAATTCACCGGTGAATTTTTCGACCGGTGACGTTAATTCGGGAAGTAATTATATTCAGGCTAAATTGCTATGCAAGTGCTATCTTTGGAAGTTGAAGTTAAACAGACTCTTGAAAACGTTTTAGTAGGGGTAGAACCACTTTCCATTGCATGTAAGATACATAGGAAAACTTGCAAGTACTTGCAAGATTCTTATATAAGATCTTACGTTGCAAGATCTTATGTAAGATTTTCACATGGACAAGCATGGAGGAACATGCCCTATATCTTGTCAGCCACTTTTCCAAAACACACTAAGTATCAGTTGTGAATTACCAGATTTTACAGAATAAAGTGCAGATGTTTTAAGCAAAAGCTTACCACGACAACCCAAAACACGTCAAAACAGGACGATGTACATTTCAGCGATTTCCCGCCAGAATATTTAATTAGATTCAAAAACCTGCAAGCGAAACAAGTCCGCCTCTTTCCTCCCGCTTTTCCGCTCACCCGCCTTTCCACCCGCCCGAAAAAAGTAGCGCTAAGAGGCGGACTTGGAGCCAGTGCTAGACACACCAAACGCGAGTCGAGGACGCGACACGATTTGACCTTACCTCTTTCTTGTCCGAATCCGTCTTTTATTTTGGCTAACGCCAGACGATTTTATTCACCTCTGGGAAGCCCTCGGACAGGAATGAGTTATAAACTATCTCTATATTCTAAAACTCATTAATAATTCATGAGGAAAATTCAAAAGAAATTAATGTTTAATCAATGTCTGTTTACCCCGGTACAGAACTGATATCAGTGTCTGTAAATGTGATACAGAACTGTTTAATAAAACATCAGTTCTGTATCACATTTACAGACACTGACCATATCAGTTCTGTAGCAAGTGTACAGACACTTCGCATTCAACTATCTTGACACAAGATGAAGATGCAAACATTTGTTGAATAACAAATGATGATCAGTATGGCCATTTATGCCACGTCACGTAGAATAGAAAATGTGGGACTAATATTAAATTAAAGCGCATGCTCGTATCACTAATTTAATATTCGTAGCCTATTAAACCTTACCTCGAAGGTTTAACAGCTCTTAACATGATTTATTTTTGTTTAGTTACCTTAATATAGGCGTTTTAGAAGTAATATTTACAGAATTCGTGTCCGTTCTGTATCGGGATACAGGCACTCGGCTTCGCCTCGTGTCTGTATACCCCGATACAGAACGGTCACTCATTCTGTAAATAGTACTTATAAACTATCTCTTTATAAACTATCTCTCTAATTAACTAGTTATGACGTTTATGTAATGCGTAACTTAAAGCGTATATGAAACGAAAATTAAGTTTGTCTTATTTGAAAGAACTCTTAAAATAATGGGGAATATCAATTTACAGCTTTTTCATATTTTACTTAGTTCTTGAGATATTTAGACTTATGTGATATTCAAATGAGATAACTTATGGTTCGTTTTTTCACTGATTAACATCACTTGAAACTTTGCATATTGCTACAGTTCATGCAACTAAACATGAAAGCCACGTTACAAGTGATTTTGATCAATAATCTTAAACACATTCACGATTTTCGAATATGTAATTAGAAAAAAACGAACCATAAATTATCTCATTTGAATATCATATAAGTCTAAATATCTCAAGAACTACGTAAAATATGAAAAAGCTGTAAATTGACATTCCCCATTATTTTAAGAGTTCTTTCAAATAAGACAAACTTAATTTTCGTTTCATATACACTTTAAAGCTTAAGTATAGACATACAGAAAAGAATGTGTCTATTAAAGAAGCGAAAAACTCGGTATTTTTTTACTCTAATGAACAGAGCATTGCGGCAGAAGCATGTTCAATGAAAATTTCAAGAGAATCTGGCGAATAGTTCTCGAGTTATGAACTCCCAAAGTTCGCCATGGCTAGTTCGTTTTTGAAGAAATTTGTGCCTCTTATACACGCGTAAGAACGCACAACTTGTTCACGGTTGTCAACAGGCGTGAACAATGTTGTGCTGCTCGCCGTGAACAAGTTGTCAACAAGTTCTTCACTTATGGTTCGAACAACTTGTTCACGGATAAATCAACAGTCATGAACAAGTTGTTCCAACAGCACATTTTTTATAGCCAACAAAACGTTGTTCGCACGCGATACAACATGTTGCAACAGCATGACGAAATAACAACGATGAACAACAATGTTACAACAATGGTGAACATGGTTGATGTATCAAGACGTTCTTCGGTTGTTACAACATGCGTGAACAACGGTTGTTGTTTCATCAAGCAGTAACAACTTGTTGAATTGCTATTGGATAATTCGTTCATTATACTAAAATACAATGTGTTCAGTGACCGTGCACAAAAATGCATAAAGACGAACAAAAAGATAGACCAAAGACTTTAGCTGAGTTTCCAGACCATATCTCGATTGACTATCGGTACACGCGTAAAAATCTCGCAAGTTGTTACAGCATTGTTGCCTGAACAATGCTGTAACAACTTGCAACAATGCTGTAACAACTTGTTGACATATGTGAACAACATTGATAAATGAATAACATTGTTCATCATTGTTTTAACTGTTAAAACAATGATGAACAATGTTGTTCATTTATCAATGTTGTTCACATATGTCAACAAGTTGTTATAGCATTGTTGCAAGTTGTTACAGCATTGTTCAGGCAACAATGCTGTAACAACTTGCGAGATTTTTACGCGTGTACCGATAGTCAATCGAGATATGGTCTGGAAACTCAGCTAAAGTCTTTGGTCTATCTTTTTGTTCGTCTTTATGCATTTTTGTGCACGGTGCACGGTCACTGAACACATTGTATTTTAGTATAATGAACGAATTATCCAATAGCAACGTTTCAGTTCAATCACTCAACCGTGCTATTTAAATATTAATAAACCTAAAACAAAGGATGTGCACGGTGTAAGGTACGGTTCGACATAAAATCACTGCTCATTATAGGCGCTTTGAAGTTTGCCGAGTTTCCAGACCATATCTCGATTGACTATGGTGTACCTTATGGCGTTGTTCTTATGCATAGTTGTCCATTTGCGTACGTCATAAGGCATTGTTACCAAGAAACCCAAATTTCTTCAAAATCGAACTATCCTATTGAGAGTTCGCAACCAGAGTGTGAAGAATTGTGCCCGATATTACCTGTCAATCATGTAGAAGTATTACGTAAGCATAACAGATATGTGCTGAATAAAATCGTCTGGTGTTAGCCAGAATAAAATACTAAAGACTCGTCTTCAGGCTTCAAAGTGTTAAAATGGTGGAATACGGTTTAGAAGATCACAATTTTTCTTTTTGGAAGCTAAACCCTAAACGTTTTACCGAGGTGTTTACTTTTCAATTCAGGTTTGGGGTTGTGCTGGTGCAAAGGCAGCTGATGATCAGAAACAACAACAAAAGTGGGAGCAAAGACAAGCTGAACACTTACAAAAGGTGAGAGAAGGAATTTGTAAGCATGATAAACAATTTCGAATGATTATTGTGAGACAGTGAACTCGGTGGAGGATAATAGGCAGCTTAAGCATATTAGGCGTTTTTGAGACACGGACCGACGGACGGTGATCGGAAGAACAGGAATACAATTATTACAATACAGAACTACTGAACCGCGTATTCTTTGAAGACTTTTTTACCCAAAACAAAGGCTATGAATAATCACATATCTAAACTGTTAGCTCATAAGCTTAAATTTCATCTTTATATAAAAATACAGATCCTTTATTTTATATTGTAATGTAATGAAATATCCCCCTGAAAATACAAGTTGTAGTCTCATTGTAGTAAAACAACGATGACAGGCCTCAACGTTCTAGAAATTCCCGTCGTCTCAAGAACGTGAAAATGCTCTCAATGACGTCTTGTGTAGAACGACGACGGCGTTCTCTTTGCTCTTGGGATTTTAAATTGCTCATTATCATTGCTTTGAATGCAAAACGCTATTGAATTCAATCGCCATCCGTGGCTCTAAAACGCCTGTATATATGCTTAAGCTCTCTATTGTGTTATCCGAGCGACGAACCTATCGTTTCGAAATATCAAATATGGGCTCCATGGGCTCTGGAAGCAGCGGGTGTCTGGACACCCGCACTTTCTGGACTGTGGGTGTCCTACATAAGGACACCCACAATATTTTAGCAAATTTTAAACAAATTGATAATCGGTATTGTAGAATGTTGACGCGAAGTACATCTTTTCGCTTTTTTATACATAAAGCCCCTGTCAAACGAGAATGAGAGTTGGCAAGCGAGAGTTTGTCTGAGAGTTTTCTCAACTCTCATGCCCCGGTCAAACGAGGACGAGAGTTGATGAGAGTTGACCATGAGAGTTGACGAGAGTTGTAGGATTTACCGCGCGTAGCAGGGAGACTAGGAACGAATTTTGAGGTAAACAAAGTTCGTATTTTTACAATCTCGTACCGGACAAATAAATAGACAGATATATTTTACATTCTTTGTTGAGCCTGTTTTTACAAAGTGCAAACCGCTAGCCGCTAAACTCTCATCAACTCTCATATGCCAACTCTCATGACTGGTCAAACGAGCAAAAACTCTCATCAACTCTCATTAAAATTTGAACCAGCTCAAAGTTGATGAGAGTTGATAAGAGTGCACGAGAGTCGATGAGAGTTGGTGGTCAAACGCGACCGAGAGTTGCAGCTCTCATCGACTCTCATCCTCGTTTGACCAGGACTTAATACCTTTTTTTGATAATATTTTTTTTAAAAGTTCTTGAAGTTGTTGTGAACTTGTGATGTTATCTTGCATGTATGTTATGTATATGCAGTTATTAGTTAGTTATCTATTATATTCCCCGAAGGGCGTGGCCTGTTCAGGACACCCACAACCTTGAAAAGCTTCCAGAGCCCCTGAAATAGCCTAAGTACTATCATTCGACCTTCAGCTCCGAACCCGTAGCTCACTTGGTAGAGCATCGGACTAGTAAACCGAAGGTCACAGGTTCGAATCCCAGCCAAGCCAAGTAGAGTTTTATCCACTTGTCCAGTATGGTTCATCACTCGGAGTAACACCTTATTATATGGCTGGGTTTGATTTCCGGTCCGTACGCAAAACGACGCACGCTGATTGGTTCCTGAGAGGTCGGGATTTTACGATATTGACCTCAGGGTCAATACGCTTTTTTCTCGGCCCTGTAAGTTTTGGCGAGAAGATTTCTGAGTTGATTTGAATACAAATAAAAGAGTACTGGGTATCTTTATTCAAATATTCTGAACAATAAAATGTGTTGGAACATTACTGCTGGTTTTCTTTAAAGCTATTTATCTAAAAACACGACAAATAAAGGCCGAACTGGTGTAAACAAGAAGGCCAAGTAGCGACACGAAAAAGTTAACAGGTAAGGTAAACAGCATACTCCAAAGACGAAAACAACGCTCGAAGCTTAAAAATAAAATTAACCACTAGCCATATAATAAATTCGTTATTAACCTCGTTTGCTCGGTCTGTACTGGAAAGTATTTTCCCTCGGTTTTATCGCACAAACCTCGCTCCTTCGTCGCTCGGTTTGTACGAAACCTCAGGCAAATACTTTCCCGTACAAACCTCGCACTCGGTTAATAAGTATTTAATATTATTCTCCACTCGAGTTCACTGTGCCATAATAATTACTCGAGATGTACAGACATGTTTTTCGATACGGTCAATTGCGAAGACGTTAGTCGTGGGGGGAAAACTGTTAGCCAATCACAACGTTTGATTGTCCTACTTGCTTGATCTTTCAGGTGAAACTTCCTGGGACCTGGGACGAGAATCCTGACAAAGCACTGTTAGAAATGGCGGGAGTTACAACTGAACATGCGCAGAGATGAGAGCGATGTATGATAGTTATTTAAGTAATATTTACAGTCAAACCTGATGTTCTTTCCCGCATGACCTTGCAATATTGACAGTAACATTGCAATGTTCACTTGCAAACGATACACAGCGACTCCTTGGCAAGTTGCTAAAAAATCGCATTTTAAATATCTAACTTCACATATGAAGTTCCATTGAAAGTCAGAACAATTAACTCTAAGTAAACTTCATGTGATGTGAAGTTCGATATTTATATTTCTCAAACTCATTAATAATTCATGAGGAAAACACAATGCAATCAGTTACCGAGACGTTGTTGTGAAATGTGGTAATAAACGCCCATAAATTAAGACAAGTTTGACCTCAAATTTCTCTTTAAATACTGATTTGTTTGAGAAGATATACCATACACTCGAAAGCCGTTTATTATCTGGTTTAAAAACACCTCGAAGTGAGTTAAAAAACTCGGCTATCGCCTCGTTTTTCAACACACTTCTCTTTAGTTAGTTTCAGAAATTGCAGCTTGATGTTAGTAATAATTGTCAGTTGTTTGCTGTACAAGCTGTGTTAGTAATACTCAGAAAAACTCTGAGCTGTAAGCGGGACCCACAACCTTCTGAATGCTAGCCAGACGCTCTAACCATTGAACCACTAGAACTCAGATAGCGGAGCAAGGTTAATTAAGGTACTTATACCTTAACAGAGCTTGTACAGCAAACAACTGACAATTATTACTAACATCAAGCTGCAATTTCTGAAACTAACTAACAGTGTTTAACTGGAAACTTACTGTTACAACGCGACTTGTAGACCAACAAGTACTTGTAACCGAGCGGTTAAGACTTGTTCCTAGAGGACTGGGCACAGTCTAAGGTATAAGTACCTTAATTAACCTTGCTCCGCTATCTGAGTTCTAGTGGCTCAATGGTTAGAGCGTCTGGCTAGCATTCAGAAGGTTGTGGGTTCGAGTCCCACTTAGAGCTCAGAGTTTTTTTCTGAGTATTACTAACTAACACAGCTTGTACAGCAAACAACTGACAATTATTACACTTCTCGATGTTTTCAAATTCAAATCAGATCATAAAGGGCTTCTCGTGCATGATATATTACTTAAAACGCGAATTTTTAGCAAATATGACAATTACTATATTTAGATATTGTTGCCACGAAAGTATTTGTAAAGAAAAAATTACCGCATTGTGTCTCAACACTACGCAACAAGATGGCGCCGCTATTGGTGAAAAGGTCTATTCAATGATCAACTGTGGGTCTAGAGCTCATATAAATACTAGAGGGGGCAAAACAGCGATCTTGTCGTTTCGAAATTCTATGACCGCGTCGACATGGATGTTAGACTTGTAGACGTTTTATTCCGTGAATTTTGGTAAAATTTTGTAAATAAGTAGTCCTTCAAATTCTGTCTATTTTCCATGCAGATAATTGCTGGGGAAAAAGCTTTAGTCTGTCTAAAGTCTTCTTCGTATTTCTGTTATTAACTGGCTCTATCAATAGTTCATTATTTCTACGTAACTGATAGTGAAGAAAGTGGAGCGGAGGAAGAGAACGAAGCCCCGTGTGCGACACCTAGTAGATCACATACTGGACGACTCGCGGAAGATTAACTTGAACTCTGACCTACATTGCAATGTTGCTGTCAATATTGCGGTCGTGCGGTGAGATTAAAGAAAATCCGGTTTGACTGTAAAATATGAGCAGCTCTGCTGTGTCTGATAAGGAATAAAACAATGTAAGATGTAACAAGATCTTACAAGATCTTATGTAAGATTTTCGCATGGGCAACCTCCTTTGAAGGAAGCTAACAAGATTACAGCTGCAAAAAAACTTAAAGTGCCTGTATGGCCTGTGGGATCTTTACATATTTAAATAACTTAGATTAAAAGAAAATGCTTCCCGAAATTTTCTCAAAAATATTAAATCCCCGCCCATTAACAGTGCTTCAGAGTTGGTACCTCTGTTACTGTGACCGTGCATTAGGGACATGGTGCGAGTTTACTGTGTGACGTCACGGTCGGAACCGAACTTCTGACTATTTAGTGTGTTTTTGGTATTGCGTCTCTTAAACCTTTATTTAAGCAATGAAAACTTTAGATATATTCATCAATATGTTCCAAGATGGTTCGTCTGACTCAGACTCGGCGGAAGAAATTTTAGTGTTCCGACTGTGACGCAAATGTGACGTAGATCTATCAATTAGAGCCAATGCCCAAGAAAACGGTCTAACTTTCAAAATGGCGCGATTTGGGCTGATTTGACCAACTTCGGAGCGCTGTTAATGGGCGAGCATTTAATATTTTTGAGAAAAAAATTCGGGAAATATTTTCTTTTAACCTAAGTTATTTAAATATGTAAAGATCCCACAGACCATAGAGGCACTTTAAAGATATGACAAACATGACGTTTATTTAGAGAATAGTCGCGACATGGCCAAAACTCAAAGTTTCTCATATTGTTTCACCGTACCGTGTTTCCAGAGCTAATCAGCTAGCAGTCTCGTACTTGAAACACTTTATCTTAATGTAAAATAAGTATATCATCTATTTAATGGAGTAATTTGGACATCAACTGGTTTACATATCAGCTACCAATGTTCTGAAAAGAAAGGGGGAAAAAAAAGTATTACCCAAGTTCAATTTAATCTAGTACAAAAACCAACACGCGTTACGAAGTACAATGTATACCATTATTCGCCAACCTCGTACCCAGGGTCTTCTGAAAATGGCGGGGCGGAGAGAAGACCCTGGCAAAGGCTGGTCACGTGACACCAATGATTTTGGAATATTTTGATGATGACTCACACTGTACCGGGGGGGCGCGATACAGTCACTGATAAACAAGTATAGTTTGTTATTCAGCGAACTATTGAGGCAACCAAGAATAACAAAAACCGTACAAATAACAAGACATTCTCTTAACAAACTTATAAAATCAGTTAATGACCATCTTTAGTAAGAAGCGTCTAACATATTTGCTTTATTATGCAAGCAAGAAGTATTTAATATTTCGGTTTCTGGACTTTCCGAATCTAATTTAAAAAGTTTAGAAATATACAAAGCCAAAGTCTTCAGTGCTAATCTATAATGTTCGTCAATCGTAGTATTATTGTTGATCGAATATTTGTATTAAAGTACAACCTCAAAGTCAACGAGGACAGCAGATTCGAATATGCCGTTAAGCCATTTGAGTATAAATCGACAGATACAACAATTAAATTTCCACAAATCCCAAACGTGTGGACAAGAAACATATATGTGCTATACTGGACGGTAAATAAACTTCCAACAATCACCAGCATTCGAATATTTTAAGTGTATGTAGCAGTACCTGTATTTAACCGCAGTGGTTCTATTGAAAGCGGGTTTCTGTTTATCAGTTTATGATCGTTCGTCGCCTTCAGCTTCATTTCTGGCGATTGACGGCAACAAATATGAATTATCCAGCAAATGTCGTAAATTTTGAAATACATCTAATTTATTTACCGCTTGAATTTAACGTTACAGGACTTGCAACAACCTTCTACATTTATAAGAACCGAATCAACCGCTCCCCCCAGGACGGGCGAAGCTCAAATTATCCACGTGACCAAATACTCCAAGAATCTTGGAGTATTTTCGAATCACGTGACCAGCTAGGCTCGATTTCCGCCTTATCTCGACTCGCGGGCTTTACCCGCCCTCTACGAACGGCTGGACGCGTGAGCGGCTTGTTATGTCTGTGACGTAATGCATAATTTACCCACGGCAAAGATATTTTTGTCATTCATCCAACCAACACTATAAACAGAGTCAATGAACGATAAATCGCAGATGTTTGAAATGGCAGAAATGCAGCAAAGACACGACTTATAATTCAGTGAGCTTCGTGAACTGAAGCAAGGTGCAATCTTTTCTTATGGACATCTTTAATCAACAATTTATAGGCCCGCCATTTCACGAAGACACAAACGGTCTGAAACGGTATTAATGTAAATAAACAGTCTGACATTCACCTTCACCAGGTTCAATTAGCTTTTTAGCATCTTCGTCGTTCTATAAATCGTCGCCGAACTCTGCCGTGATTCAAACTTACTTGAGAAACCGTATCTGATCATCTTCCATGAAAGAAATCAAAGGCGAAATCGCAGTTGTGATTGATTTCGAGTTAATATCAACAAACTATTGCCACTGACTGAAATATCAGTGATTTTCCTGACCTACTAGGTTAAATGGCAAACACATCTTGGCCACTAATGGTCACGTTGCAAATCTTTTAAAAAATAATCTTCAAAAGTTTCGAAAATTCGGTCGTACGCCTGGGCTGTCACGATGATTTATACAAATGTTCAATAATATATGCCTGCTGAAAATGTGCAGGCGCGTTTGTGATTGGTGGAAATTGACAATGACAAGCTCACGAGCCCAGCCGTGATTTCGGGGGCGGGTCGCAGCCCGAAATAAGGCTGGAAACCGAGCCTAGTGACCAGCCTTTGCCAGGGTCATCTCGCCATTTTGAAAGCAGATAAGACCCTGGGTACGAGGTTGATTATTCGCATGCAGTGTCAGCGAATTAGCGTATTTGGGAAAAGGTTCCTTAAACACGGAACGAGTGGATTAAAGGGAGAAGTGTGAATTACATGCATGTGTATAAACATAGGTACGCACTGCGTACATGCGTAAATACCGATTTGTGTTTGTGTGAACCTCATATTGTACAACATAGATTTTAATAATGTATGTATTAGATACAGTACATGAGAAGTTCGCCGTCTAAATCGATCAAAATTAACGCCGCACACAAAATTCTCCAATTAGGTTCGACACATGAAAAGCACGTCGTCTAAAACAGGCCTTACACGATGCAATTGTTTTCGTGAAACTGCAATGGTTTGGGAACCAAAGCAAGCAAGACAAGTTTCACGAGGAGTGTTACACGGTTAAGATAATCCGACGCTTCTCGCAACGATGCTCACCACATAACAAGAATTATCAAAGGGCGAGGTTTGTGTTATCTGCCGAAGCCGAAGACTGTGGCGGATAACACAAACATAGGCCTTGATAATTCTTGATATCATGCGACAACCGAATTCAATAATTGTTTTATTATACAATTATGAAGCCTTTAGAAAGTTTTTTACAAAGTTAGGTAAAAATAGCAAATATTCATACCGTCTTCAGTTCGAGGTTCGCTAACTTTTTTCGCTTTCAAATACAATTTTCTCTTTCAAACACTGCTTTAAACTCTAACAGCTGTATGCGTAGCTCGCTTGTTTTTTCTTGGTGGTTTTAGCGTCAACAAAACGTGCCAAATCCGCCGGATTAATCCGCTTCTGATCTTCACTCTTAAGGACGGCCGCTATGTTTGTTTTGTTCAAACCGCTGGTCAGCGCGTCATAGCTACAGATATTTTTTGATATTTTGTGGGTGGCAAGACATCAAGAATTATCTGTAGGTTTTTAGCCAATCACAGTCGAGATTGTATCAGTATTGTATAATAATGCAACTTAGACGCAAAACCCCGGATAGTACAGGACTTAAAATAAATAAACTTATTTTTTTCCGTACTTATCGTCTTCACGATCATCGCGGAGATTCAACAATAGGTTATTAGCATTGAGATAGACTTTATTTCTCGAATGGGAGACCTGTGGAAAAAGAAAGCAAGAACCAATTAACCATTATCCATAGTTAATAGAAAATATACATGGTTTAGAAACCGTCAAACTTCAAAGCGGTTAACAATCGAGCTACGATTCATGTTGAAAGGTACATGAAGGTGCCAAATCCTTTGTTTTAGGTTTATCCCCGAGCCGGGCGGAGGGCCGAAGGCCCGGAGCGGGTGCTAATCTCGACACGCGTGGAGTCATTTTACACGCGTGGACAAACGTGATATGCGAACGAATTTCTGTGATCTGAATATTTATATATATATATATATATATATATATATATATATATATATATATGTGTGGACGGACCATCCGCGGTTAAGATTGTGGAGCACTGGGGACAATATAGTTCTTGACAAAAAGATTTGAACTAACAACATAATTTATTCTTGACAAAAAGAATTGAGAAAGGAGTTTTTGGGAAACGTATATCACTTTTGAAAGAACAGAAGCAAATCAACATCTACGTATAAAGCAAAACAACGTCTTGAGTAGAAGGAAACCCGTCAAACCGAAACTCGAAAGGAGGAGAAAGCAAGAGTGAAGCTTGAAAACCGACGAAGAAATAAAGGCCGGCGAAACGGTTTTAGTTTACGGTAAAAATATAGAGCAGCCGCTCTCAGTAATCACGAACATTTAGTAGCAAAACTGTTCGAGTTTCCCAATTTCCTTATGTATATCTTATCACTGTTAATTTTGTTTTCTCTTTTGTGTGTCCTTAAAATTTTATCTGTGGCTGCCGTCTTAATATCTTTTTTCAAATAGTTTTCTTATTGTCAAAACCACTTGTGACTAACGTAGCTTGTCCATAATTTGGCATAAAAATCGGAAAAGGAGCATTTTTTTCTTCTGTAAAACATACAAATGCTGTTGAAATATTTATTAGCATGTAGGTGAAGACAATTTCAGCACTTTGAAATGTCATATTGCCGTGGAAGGCTGCCAGGTTTGAAAACTGTTTTCAGATGCTGACTGTAGCGATTTTTTTTGTAAACATGGAAAGAAAGAAATGTACAATATAACCCTAATATTTTGACAAAATTTTTCCGCCTGCCTCGGTAGTCTGGTGGTTAACATAGTCGACTTGCACGGTAATATGGTTGAGTTCAAACCCTGGAAGCAACGTGCAATTTCTTTATCTCAATATTTCTCACGAAATATCATCCTTAAATTTTTCTTTGTTCCTCGTTACCTTTTCCTTCAAAAAATAGATTTATTAAAACTACAGTTTTTTAATTTCAAACATTCTACTAGAATTAAAACTATATTTTAATCAACAGGAGTGGCTATTTCCAGTCCCCCAATAAAAAAGAGCGCAAGGGGAATAGCAAAAGCGGGCGAGGGGTTATTGCGTTCATGTATTTCTAGTTAATATTTAAACAGTACAGTTGAGTGATTGAACCCAAACGTTGCTATTGGATGATTGCTTCATTATACAGAAAACACAAGATGTTCAGTAACCGTGAAAGTGCAAAAGTTTCCATAAACCTGAACAAAAGCATAAAACAATGACTTTTGTGAGCTTCCAAACCATGTATATTTTCTATTAACTATGCATTATCTAAAGACAAACCGGAGCGCTCTATATTAAAGTCTCAATAAGTACATGTAACTGATCCAAGATGGCTGTATGGCTCCTTTCTCCCATAGTAGTAACCGCTGACCATTTTCTAAATCAATGTATAACTGGAATAATGGTATTGTGGGCGCGGCTGAGCCCACAGTCAAAATATAAAGCGAACTAAGGTCAGCGGTTAATACCCATTTTCCCGCCATTTTCGTTCGGTCAAATTTAGACACTTTTAATTAATACATACAATGTGTGAAATTTTCCTGGCAGCGCTGATCTTCCTTAGCTTCAAATAACCTGGATTATCTTGGAGAGCATCACCAAGCTTCCAGACGTTAAAGAAAATGGTAGCGATTCGAACAACACTGATAAAGGAGTTTTAGTTTTTTTCACGGCTTGTTGTATAAAACAAGACGCCTGGTCAGGCGTTCACTCGGGCTACTGCAAAATCACAGTGCTATGCAGTGCTAAGGTCTAAAGTCTATCAGTAAACACATTGGTCACAGACAAAAGTCAAAACACAATCAATTCTCCGATAGAAAACACAATTTGCAATAACAAAACACGATTGCCTGTATTTATTAACGTATTTCCACACATGTACACAGCGTTCATATGTCGAGTCCTTCAGGTATTAAATATCAACACAACTATCAACGGCGTGTGCGTTTGTAAGTGTATATAATATCAAGATACTTGCCAGCGACATTACTGACCAATAACTATGTCTGTGAACACACAGAACACATCCGAGACGAGTGATCAGACATCAGGAAAGCAAAGAAAGAAACAGCGGTCGATATGTCAAGTCTCTTCGCCTTTAATTACACAGCTTCATGTTTACTAGAAAGTGTCACCTGCAAGTTCACTTAATGAACGGCGTGTGCGATTGTAAGTGTATATAATAATATCAAGATACTTGCCAGCGACATTACTGCCCAATAACTATGATCGTTTAATAACTACGTCCAAGAACACCTTGATCGTTTAATAACCCTTGAAGTGATGAGTTCAACAAAAGCGAAAGAGTTTAATGTTAGAAGTCGGCCTGACCGGAAAACATGGCTGGCACCGGAAGTAAATTGTGCAAAAATGCAATTTTGTGACACGGAAAAAAACAAACAAAAAAAAACAGAAACAGAAACGGAGCAGAAACCTAGACTCGGTCTACCTATCGGTAGCCCGAGTAATAACTATTACATAATTATTCTGTATACTGAACTGCAAAAGGAGAACCACACTTATGAACTATTAGTTGAATAGTGCTAATATCTGCTGTTTCCATGGTAATAATGGCGTTGAAATTTGTCAAATTTTCACGGTTTTCGTCTATTTTTTCTACTTCGTTTATATCTCCAGTTTTCTTCGGTCAAAATTTCTAAAAATTGTCATCTGACCAGTTAATTCCACATAGAACACTACAGCAAAATATTAGGGAAAGTTGTCAAGAATAGGTTGTTCGCTATAAACTTAATGGGTTAAAAAAAGTTCCGTCTTATGAATTTTTTTAAAAACTAAGTATGTTGTTTAGCGTTTTCCTATTTCTTTATGCACAAAATTTTAAAGAATGTTACCGAAGCAAATGTGTGATATTTGAGTATTGGTATCGCTCGGATGACTGCTGACGTGACAGAATATCAACTCGACAAGGTTGCTATTTGCGCATATGCCGACGTCATTCTCGTTACCAGTCCCTTCTTAAAATTACCGTGGGGAAGGTGTACCATCAAAGGCATTAGGGACCTTTAGCAAACACAACGGGAACGTCGTGATAACGTCCTTCGTACAAAAGAAATTTACATCTAAAACAAAGACAATGAACAATTTGAAGTCCCAAGTAGTCCCTGCACCGTCCTCGTTGTGCATACAACGTCAACTGATGCATCTTCACGTATTCTGGACGACCTTGACACATGAACAGTGAACGCTGTTGGGTGAATTGGACGTTAACCTGTATAGCGGACAGCATCTTTTAAAGACCCTAACGCTTTTTGAAGGTCGAAACATATACATCAAGCCCAAGAAATTCCGTGTCAGTGATGCATGATTTCTTTTAAATGTCGTAATTCAGATTGCTCGCTTCGTTCTAGCTTTGTCTAAAATCTTTGAAAGGTGGTGTTTGAAAAAATAGTTAACGTCAAACTCCCCCTTAAATTAGAGTATAAGGATCCTGTTTTCATGAAGATATTAGATCGGAGTGTCGTTGAATCATGACCAGTAACTTTTAAGGCATTCAGATTGCAGGGTCAAACTAAGTCTGAAAGGATACAAGTTTCGCAGCCTTCGCTTCGCCTTCAGCTTGAACAATCTTTTGTTGTCTTTCCTGTGCGGCTCTTTCAACCAAAAACGCAGCTCTCTGTGCCTCTTGCTGAGCTGAAATTCAAAAGTATGGCATTAGACAATCTCGTATCGGGCCAAGATGACGAATAAAAACCAAATGGCGGGAACAAATGGCCCTTGGTGGAGGCTAGCTCAAAATGCACAGTATATTGCGCATTTTTCTAACTAGAACTCGGTCCTTTATGCAATAATTATACCTAATTATTGCATGGTTTAAAATATAATTTCCCGTGCCATGGACGTCTAAAGATCAACCTGACAAGGTCAAAATACAATTTTTTAAAAAAATTACAAAATCAAACCGTCTAATTTATGCAATAAGCGCCTGACCAATCAGAGACTGAGATTGCCTAGCCTCCACCAGGGCCATTTGTTCCCACCATCTTGGCCCAGTTCCCTACAAATGGCCCTGGGTACGAGCTTGGACTGACAGAATGTCATGCCAGCACGAGAACCTATCAGGTAAGACGTCGACAATATGATGAACAAGAGCATTTGAGGATCAGTTGTGTAGTTGTCATCAACAAGACAAGTTGGCTCAATGAACAGCAGGCATACCATTCACCTAACTCACTTATCAGGCGCAAATTACATCATCATTTCCTCAACGACTACCTCAAATACACATCAATAACACCGCTGCCAATGCGTGAATTCGCTAGAATAAATATAAAGAGAAGCCGTGGCGACAACAACCAGACAGCGAAGACCAAGTAAGACTCGACTATTCATTTGTGTTTTAAAAAAAGGGTAAAGAAAATTACGAAGGGGTAATTTCAGAATATGTTACAATATTGACAAAGAAGCCTTGCACGAATTATCTACCTTATCTTTTTGGTAGTATGCTTATAATTTTAACTTTTGTGTCGGACTCTCGGACCATTCCAAATATTTCAGTGTTTTCCCGCTCTTTTTCCGAGGACGAGCTCGGATGTCGTGCATGCGCAAAACGTTTGGCAGCGGTGTTCACATCAATAGTAGTTAACATGCTAACATCACCAAGCTCGGACCCAGGGTCTTTACTCAGCGCTCGCCCATATTTATAAAAGACCCTGGGTACGAGGTTGAAAGAGTATGTGGTTAACAAATAGATTCCATTTTGCCGTTGTCTGTTCAGTTATAGATGCACAGATGACGTCACAACGTGGTAAGAACAAAAAAGTGACACAATACTTCTTGCCGGATTTTGGGGGCGTGAAGAAAGAAAAAAGCAAGTCAGCTGACGTGATCCATGTGTCTGTCCTCTAATAGATCATGGTCAACAACCAATGAAAACACGCATAGTAACCAGGATATTGTATAATGATTATTGTAACATACCAACTTGTTTGGCTTCAACAGCTGCCGCGTATTCTTTGCCAAAACTCAAATCAGTCTAAAACAGAAAAAAAAGTCACTAAATACGTGAGAACGACTTAAACCATTCGTGTGTCACGTGCAAATATGGTTAAACTCGTTCCCAAGAATAAATACCGTAAACATCCTCGGTCTGCCATTGGAGTTCTAGTGGCTTAATGGTTCTTATTTACAAGAATTTTTGAAGTTATAAAGATTGACGTTCGCAGCTCTTCCATATCTCACTTCGTTCTTTAGATATTGAGATTTGCGTGATATGCAAATAACATCACTTAGACGTCACACTGTATAATGACTTGTTGGAAAATCATGTCTATTCTTGCAGGTAAATCACTTGGAACTTTTCATTAGTATCCTGCGATACACAGAAGCACAAGCACAGTTAAAAGTGATTTCGTTAAATAATCTCAAATTGATATTCAAGATTTCCCAACAAGTCATTATACAGTGTGACATCTAAGTGATATTATTTACATATAAAACAAATCTCAATATCTCAAGAACGAAGTGAGATATGGAAGAGCTGCAAACGTTTATCTCCCGAACTACTTTTTCGCTGCATAAGCCTTTTAAGGGTTAGAGTATTTGAGGATCAGTTGTGTAGTTGTCATCAACAAGACAAGTTGGCTCAATGAACAGCAGGCATACCATTCACCTAACTTGCTTATCAGGCGCAAATTACATCATCATTTCCTCAATGATAACAGAAACTAGGGACTTCAAGATGCTAGGACGGTGACGGCGGTTAGAAAGCAAGATAAATCTTACAATTTAAAGAAGTCAGGGTTAAATGACTACTATATTTAATATTTGAAGGTAGTTTAATGACTTCCAAAACGCCCCAGTATTGCTAAAAAGATTGTAGTGTCTGTATTGAAGTCAATCTTAAGCAACAGCTCTCATCTTTTGGTGAGTTGACGTCGTCGTGAAGACGTGAAAGTGCTTTAAGTGGCGTTGTATAAAGAACGAGGACGGTGTTGAGATTACTCTGGATACTGAAAATTATTCATTCTCTTTGTTTTGCAAAAAGACTTCTTTTGTTTTAATGCCAGAAAAGCCGATGGGGACAACATTGGCAGCAATAGGCCACCCGGAATCCCAACACGAATCCCAACTCGTAACACGTTAACAGCACTCTAGCCAACACCGCTGCCAAACACTTTGTGCCTGCGAGCTCCCATCTCAAAAAAAGAGCGGGAAAACACTGAAATATTTAGACTGGTCCGAGAATCCGACAAAAGTTAAAATTATAAGCATAATTATAAGCATACTACCAAAAAGATAAGGTAGGTAATTTGTGCATGTCTTCTTTGTCAATATTGTAAAACATTCTGAAATAAACACAAATGAATAGTCGAGTCTTACTTAGTCTTCGCTGTCTGGTTGTTGTCGCCACGGCTAGTTCCCACTTCTCTTGCAATGTTTACTTTAGCGAATTCACGCATGTGCAAACGTTCGGCAGCGGTGTTATCTAATGGTGACCCGCGGCGCCAATAATTTTTCTCCCATCTCCTGAATGGGAAGCACTAGACTTTCTCAAAGTCCTTTTCAAACATTTTTGACCTTTCGACATTTTTGAACTTTCGGTTCCTCGTTGAAAAGGACTTTTCCCACCTGCAGCGCGCCAAAATTCACCGGTGAATTTTTCGACCGGTGACGTAATTCGGATCCACAGTATGTAATATCCGTGATTTAACATTCCTTGGAACTTGGAGTTAAACAGACTCCTGAAAACGTTTTAGTAGGGGTAGAACCACTTTCCATTGCATGTACGACAACCCGAAACACGTCAAAACAGGGCGATGTACATTTCAGCGATTTCCCCCAGAATATTTAGATTCAAAAACCTGCAAGCGAAACAAGTCCGCCTCTTTCCTCCCGCTTTTCCGCTCGCCCGCCATTCCACTCGCCCGCAAAAACTAGCGCTAAGAGGCGGACTTGGAGCAAGTCTAGGGAAGCACCTGCCATCTGTACACTGTCAATGTTAGATGATTTCCCTATCAATTGGGGTTACATTTACATGTACACATTTCTGAGTTCACAACAGTTATGTTAGAAGCTTGCTTATGTTACGTACAATAGAAACGTCATCCAGGATAATATTAAAATCCTTTGCTCTCTCTGTAAGTTCTCTCCTGATCAGCAAACTGACCTAGATATTAAATTAGAATAGAATAGAATAAAACTTTATTTTACGAGGGAAAAGACGTATTAACCGCAAAGCCGTAATCAAACGAGAACGCAAGTCATCGCAAGTTGGCAGACTTGGCAGTCATGAATTTCTGTAGCGGTCGTTCGAACACCCAAATTAACAAAATAAAGGTTTCATGAGTGTTTTAAACAAGTTTTAACTGTCACGGTACATAATAGTTTCGGGAAATTATTCAGAGCGGCTGGCTGAGATAGCGTGACTGCCAACTTGCGATGACTTGCGCTCTCGTTTGATTAGGGTTAAGCCCTGTTTACACGGTCAAAATTTAAGCGGGATCTGAGTTAAAATGTCCGTGTAAACAGATCGGCGTAAATTAATCGCGATTAGTTTGCACAATCTCAAGGAGGTGGATTAAACTGAGCACGATCAGTTAATTGCGCTTAATTACTTGGCCGTGTAAACGGAACAGGATTGAAAAACGCTTGCTATTAATACGGTGTTATTACTACGATAAATGCTTTTTTTTTGCCCTGCTGTAGAAGCTTCCATCTCGCTATTCTTTGTTCCTTTCTTTCTTTTAGCTATTAATCTTTCTCGTGTACCGATGTCTTCCGTTGTTCTTTGATGCACGCTACCCATACGAAGCTTCCAAAACCGAAAATATAGCTCGTTCGCCATGTTGAATAATGGTGTACGTGTTTTAGTAAGGGATTATTAATTTAAATGACGGTGTAAACGCACCAAGGTGGCGCATTTTAAGCACGTGTTTAAATTTTGGCCGTGTAAACACGGCTTAACATACGGCCCTCAAATTGCAACACATTGATCATGTTCTATATAGTCAGTCACCCTACCAGTTTGGGGATTGTATTAAACATAAAAAATCCCTAACTTAAAGTGCCTATCTCATGGTTGGGGACTTTGAATATTTGTAATCTTTAGATTGTTCTGAGAAAAATTGTAATATATCTTGTCAGACGAAAATTCCATCTTCATGGGCTTTTTCGCTGTTAAAGGTTCCGGAAGTGATGTCATTTTGACGTCAAAGCAGGAATATGTGTATATTAAACCCTATTTCTAAATCCCTGCTTTGACATCACTTCCGGAACCTTTAACAGCGAAAAAGCCCATGAAGATGAAATTTTCGTCTGACAAGATATATTACAATTTTTCTCAGAACAATCTAAAGATTACAAATATTCAAAGTCCCCAACCATGAGATAGGCACTTTAAACTGAAAGACTATTTGATTTGAACAGATCAAAATTAAAGTCTCTTATCTTAGTCTGACCGCGTAGGCAGTGTTGAAATACAAATCGAAATATAGTCAGGGCCGTAGCCAGAATTTTGAAGGGGGGGGGGCCGAATCAAAATAAATTTTTAGGGGGGTCCGGGAGCATGCTCCCCCGGGAAATTTTGAAATCGAGAGTCGCTGAAATGCCATTTCCTGGCTTTTGGAGGAAGATTTTACAGACTCTAAAGGTTAAAAAACGTCATATAAAATACTCAAAACACGCAAACGTCACATAGATACTCAAAATGCATACACTCAGTAGATTGAATACACTGTTTACAGTTTATTTCCTGACATAATTCATATTGCAACAGTTTTGTAGTTACATGTCTGTTGTTTTATATCAAAGGGGAGGGAGCCGCGGCTCCCCCCTGGCTACGTCCCTGAATATAGTAAGATTTAAGTACTGCCGAAATTATTGAAGGTAGAAGTCTAACTCTTTCGAGCGAAGGCTCACGTTTCTCTCTGACGAAGGGCCTTCGCTCAAAACGTTAGAAAACCACGTTCAATAATTTCGGCAGTAGATAGTTTTGCAACTATCAATTTCTTTTTCCAAAAAAAGCCTGCGAACTACATAGCGAACCTGCAAACGTCCGAACGCACTTCCAAACATTTTGGTGAATTAAGAAATGGCTCATGGTTTAGCGTGCTCCATCGAGTTATGGATGCACGCGGGAAATTGGGAGAGCACGAAAAAAACGTAAGAGTTGGTCGAGGCGTAGCCGAGACCAACTCTAGATTTTTGAGTCCATCCACTAGATTTTTGAGTGCATCCAATTTTCCCAAGTGCATCCATAACTCCATGGAGCACACTAAACCATGAGCCATTTCTTTTATAACATAGCATTAAATCCTTCCACAAGCCGGCGAATCGTTTTGGTTGTTGTTCACTAAAATCCCAACCAAAAGGATAGTTTAAACTCGGTTGCCCAGACCAAGCTTATGTCTTCTGGGTCGTTGTTCTTTATTACTCAATACTTGGTATGACTTGGTATTTTGATAATATAAAAGGCCATAAAATCTCAATTTAAAAGTCAGTTTTGTTTTGAAAATTTTTCCCGCGCTTTTTTGCCGTGCTCCATGGAGTTATGGAGCACGCACGACAGCCAATCAAAAACGTTGCTATATCAAAGCTATGTTATAAAACTATGTTGCAAATGAGTGCAATCACTGCCCAAATTTTCGGTGCAAAATATATATACATCTTCAATTTACCTCCTGTCTCATTGTGATAAGCTGGGAAGCATTGAATTGAGCTACGACACTTTTTAAAACCTAAATAAGGACAAATACATGGAAAAATACATATAATAAATTTGACCAATTTTAGTCATTTTTTCAACTTTTGAAATATGGTCAAAAATGATTTATTATAACCATATAAAATCGATGCAATTGAGGCACCAGGCGGAAATCGAAGTCTGGTTAAAAAGATTATTGCCCAACAAACTATTCTTAAAAGATTTTGGGTGAAGGAAAATTCGAGTGTAGAATATATACATTTTAAGATCAAACCGGGACCAGTTGTGAAAAATGCAACTGTACAGGCCTTCCGGCAGGAAGGAGCTTGATCGTGAGTTCTGGATATATAATAAGGTGGTAATGCCAGGAGAGAATTGGGTATATTATAAGTAATATTGGACATTTCACTCGATTACATAGCGTGTTCTAAGGATTTTGGGTGAAGGAAAATTCGAGTGTAGAATATAAACATTTGAAGATACATTTGAAAATGTATATATTCTACACTCGAATTTTCCTTCACCCAAAATCCTTAAAACACGCTATGTAATCGAGGGAAATGCCCAATATTACTTATTCTTAAAAGAGCCATTGTTGAATTCAAACAAGAAACCAATAATCAAACATTTTAAATTTTATTGAAACGAAACGTCAGTTCAATAAAATTTAGTATGTTTGATTATTGGTTTCTTGTTTGAATTCAACAATGCCTCTTTTAAGAATTATAGTTTTCTGGGCAATAATCTTTTTAACTATATAAAAATCATCTAATTTGAGATAAAATCAAATCATGACCATTGAACTTCATGGCTCTCTTACCTCATTCATGATGGAAGGGAGAACTCTTTCATCATAGTCCAATCCTAGCTTTTGGTACATTTTTGGTAAATTACTTGAAATTGGTCGTGCCAACACTCGAAGACCTATGTTAACCATTTGCAGATCTACAAGAACAGACTTACTGTAACATATATACAGTGCAGTGGAGCCTCGCTAAGCGTGCATCATTATAACGCGTGACTCGGTATAACGCGGTTGATCCTTGGACCCGAAAATGTTACTTTTCCTGGTTTGTCATTTGATGACTGTTTACTGCACCTACAGTACTAAAGTTCACCACAGACCACTAAATTCCGCAAAATAGCGACAGAATTGATGTATATATGATATGATGATGAAATACGTAGTTTCCTACGGCACGAAGTATAGTATAGGAAAGTATAATCATTACGTCAAGTAGCAGTATTCCCAGGAGGAGGGCGTGTCAGAAACAAGTGTATAAAATAAGTCGTTTTCCAGATAAAGCATCTCGGTCAGTCGGTAGACAGCTCAAACTTGAACATTAAACTAGGAATCACAACGTTTTGCAGGCCCGGCGGAAGCTCTGGAGAAGTGGAGCGGCTAGTGGGGTCTGGGGGTATGCTCCCCCAGAAAATTTTGAACTTTGCATGCCCCAGAAAGGCATTTTTGGAGAGTTCCGAGAGGAATTTCCGAAAAATCAATCGGTAAGACAACGGTGATATTCAGGTATTTAAAGAGAAAATTCACGAAAATTTAAGGCATTTGTTGCATTAAGAAAATTTAATAATTACGGCTTTTTAACCTGCCGGATTTATTTGCTAATACAAACTACAGCCTGCAGGCAAAGGTAAAATTGTTGTTTAAAAGACAATAGAAAGAAAACAGTCTTCCCACATTAAACTAAAACATAAAATAACCTTCATGACGGGAAAAAGCAAAACGCAAGATGACGAGTGGTAAAAAACCCAATAGAAACCACTACCAATAAAAACAACTCTCTGAATAAATTAGCCATGATGTTACGCCGGTGAGGTAACGATAAGGTAAAACTCGGTGCTTAACTAAGTATTCCTTGACAAATCTCATTCTGGACTTCGTTTTCAAGATTGCAGCACCTTATTGTAATAAAACTTAAAAATTTTATATCGCTATTTTTATATATTTTTAAAAATGCTTATGTCAGCAAAAACATTTGACCAAAAAGTGGGGCGGCCGTGGCCGCCCCAGCTCCGCCGGGCCTGTTTTGATTTACTATTTGCTGAGCGGGCAGTGAGCTGGTTATCTTGGTCCCGCCCAGATTTCCTGGCCATCTCGGTGGAAGGTTTTTTCTGGCCTCCCTGATACCAGCTATGGCGCAGATCGGAGTGGCGCATTGACCAGGACTGAAGCGAATTAACACTAATTGTGAACTTTCAGCAATCCTGATAATCGAAAGAACATTTCTTACTACTTTTTTTATCGTATTTTAAATACGATACGGAATTATCGATATAGTTACAATGAAGAGCTGTCGTCTACTACAGTGGACCACAGCAAGGTTTCTCCAACAATTGTTGTCGTGCCGTCTATTGCGTCCAATAGCAATGAACTGAAGTTGCTATTATGTTCATTGGAGACAATTTGATCTTGTTGGCTGACGATCGCTGAATAATCGCAATCATTACGAGATAAAATGACAACATGGCAGTGCAATCATTGCGAGAAATGAAAACCATGCTCAAAAATCTTATTTCAATTCCATTTTTATTGAAGAAGTCTTGAGTGGACTTTAAGCTTCTTCAGTTGCGATTTGGATTGTTAGAATAGAACAGAAAGTGCTTCTGGCTGTACTCAATCTCTCAGCCCACAATATTGTGCCAGAACTGAGTGGGAAGAGTACTGGGAATGAGATATTTGGCCGTACCTCGTAATAATGCACTTCCTTTATGGCAGACTGAAAGCCAGCTGCCGATCTCATTGAACTTCAGATGAAAAGTTAAAAAGAAAGTGCTTCTGGCAGTATTCAATCTTGCTCCCAGTCAGGGACGTACCTAGGATTTTGAAAGGGGGGAGCCAACATCAAAATAAAATTTTAGGGGGTCCAGGGGCATGCTCCCCCGGGAAATTTTGAAATCGAAAGTCGCTGAAATGCCATTTCCTGGCTTTTGGAGGAAGATTTTACGGACTCTAAAGGTTAAAAAATGTCATAAATAAATACTCAAAACATGCAAACGTCACATAGATACTCAAAATGCATACACTCAGTAGATTGAATACACTGTTTACAGTTTAGTTCCTGACACAATTCATATTGCATCAGTTTTGTAGTTACATGTCTGTTGTTTTATATCAAAGGGGGGAGCCGTGGTTCCCCCTGGCTACGTCCCTGCTCCCAGTACTCAGCCCACAATATTGTGCTAGAACTGAGTGGGAAGAGTACTGAGAATTTTTTATTTTTATTTATTTATTTATTATGTTTTTGCCAACAGTGTATAAAGAATATTTATACCTTCACACAAATAAATATATACATAATCAAACGACAGACGAACATGCACATATACAAACTAAACTTTAAGAGAAGTGGCGCCAATTACTGCGGCCCCGTAAATAAATAGATTAATGAGAGGAAAAACAAAAAAAAACCCCAAACAAGTTCAATTCAGATCAGAAGAAAAATAAATAAAAGAACGATGAAAATCCGCATAGTAAAAGCTGTTAAGTACAACAGCGAAGGTCACCAAGCAAGCTCCAGGTGGAGTTACACTTGGGACAAACTGTTCTCCATGACCGAGGTTTATCTGGATCGTATGCACAGTCCAGCGCGAGAATGTAATAAGATATAATTTAATTTTTAAAGTTGTTGAGTGTTATTGCATTTAATCTCAACTCATTTGGCAAGACATTCCACGTTCTGCACATTCTTGAAAAAAAATGAGCGTTGAAAAGTGAGAGTTTTACATTTTGGTGGCCAATGAGACTGGCAGACTGAAAGCCAGCTGCCAATCTCATTGAATTTCAGATGAAAAGTTAAGGCATCTGGTTCTCTTTCAAGGTCCAACTAGAAACTATATGAATGGCCCATGTGTACTGTATATATACATTTGCTTTGTAATATTCTGAGTTCTGATTGGTCAACACACAGTTCATAAAAATGCTTATCTGGACCATGGTCCATCTTTAATTTTCCAAATCTGGACCACCATCCCAGTCCTTGGGCAGGAATAAGTTATACACTATCTCTCTAACTCTTTCCTGTCTGAATCGGTTTTTAGTATTTTATTCTGGCTAATGCCAGACGATATTATTCACCTCTGGGAAAGTCCTCGGACAGGAATGCAGGGGCGTCGTGGCTCAGAGATTTTAGGGGTGGCCAAGAGCACAATTTTTCCGACAAACAACAAGGTTTTTCCGACATATCACATATATACATAAGAATTAGGAAATTAGCTTCGCATAAACGATAAAACATACTTAATTCTGAATTAAATTCGACGATTGCCCGAAGTATAAAACAGATGTATTAAAGCGACAAACCTGGAAATGATTCGCAGGAGCACCAGCATGTTTGCATGGAATATGTTGGTGTTTCTTTACTCTATCCAAATGATATTTATTGTTATGGTAAGGTCGATAATCACTGTCAAATGTCTTCTAGCATATCAACTTTCCGACGTTTCGTTGTTGGTGGGTGGCATAACTCAAAAGTGATAGTCATGACCGGAAACCGCGAAAAGCTTATGCCCGAATTCTGACAAAACTGTCTTGAATGACATTAGGGGGGGCATACCGGCCACGACGCCACTGCAGGAATAAGTTATAAACTACCGCTCTAACTCTTTCCTGTCCGAATTGGTTTTTAGTATTTTATTCTGGCTAACATCAGATTTTATTCACCTATGGGGAAGCCCTCGAACAGGAGTTAAAGTTTCTTATGCCTTCACCATTGCATCGTTTTAAGGGTTTTCTACAATAATTTGAGGATCAGCTTCTAGGACAGCGTCGGCCACGGTTGAAATCCAAATATTACCAGGGTTAAGTCACGTTGGCCTGAAAAACAGAGAAAAATCTTCTCGATGTTTCGAGCAAAGGCCCTTCGTCAGGAAAAACGAAGGGCCTTCGCTCGAAACGTCGAGAAGATTTTTCTGTTTTTCAGGCCAACGTGACCTAACCCTGGTAATATTTGAATTTGAGGATCAGTTGTGTAGTTGTAATCAACAAGACAAGCTGGCTTAATGAACAGCAGGCATACCATTCACCTAACTTGCTTATCAGACGTAAATTACATCATCATTTCCTCAAAATTATTTAATCCATATAAGAGTTTACTTAATTGAAAATTGGCTTATAGGGGTAAAGAAACCTTGATAACATATTTCAAGAGTGGTTTTCTTCTATTGTTTTCCATTGATAAATGCAACATAATTTGTGGGGAGCACGAGTGGTGTGTGCTGTTAGGGGGCTGCCTCTCACCAATAGTTAAGCCCAGTTAGACGGGGTTAGTACTTGGATGGGTGACCATCTGGGAACAGCCCTGTTCTCGAGTTTGGACGATGTGAGTAGAGTTTAGTTGGTCTCTCCTGTGCTCCGAGGGTTTTTCACTGGGTTCTACGGTTTTCCTCCCTCCGCAAAACCAACACCATCTGAGATAGGAGTGGCACCCACCCCTGCCTTAGGGTAGCAGTTAATGAAAGAGGAGCCTTCTGGTTCCTCTGACTGCGGTCGACCAGGTATGGTATGGTATGGTATGTAATTTTACCTTTGCTTCCTGTGAGGGATGTGATTCTTCTGGGTCTTGATCTGATATCATAAATTATTGGATATTGAAACCAAGGAATCCTAATAACAGTTGCCAAGACAAAGCATTTTTATACTACAGTATACATAACAAGGACAACAATTGATGGGACCAAAAAAGATGGCGATGGGACCAAAAAAGATGGCGATGGGACCAAAAAAGATGGCGATGGGACCAAAAAAAATGGCGATGGGACCAAAAAAGATGGCGATGGGACCAAAAAAGATGGCGATGGGACCAAAAAAGATGGCGATGGGACCAAAAAAGATGGCGATGGGACCAAAAAAGATGGCGATGGGACCAAAAAAGATGGCGATGGGACCAAAAAAGATGGTGATGGGACCAAAAAAGATGGTGACGGGACCAAAAAAGATGGTAGTGGGACCAAAAAAGATGGTGATTGGACCAAAAAAGATGGTGATGGGACCAAAAGATGGTGGTGGGACCAAAAAAGATGGTGATGGGACCAAAAAAGATGGTGATGGGACCAAAAAAGATGGTGGTGGTACATTTAACCATAATGCATTGCAACCTCAAACAGCTTAAATAACAACTAAGCATTGTTTGTTATATATCAAGTATCAAAGTCCGTTTTTCTAGCTCTGTTTGGGCGAGTGGTCCTCACGTGTCAGAAAATCATGATGTTTCCTGTGTAACCCATGGCAGCGGGTAACAATACATTTATTTTTCCCTAGGGAAAAATAGCAAAACTGGAAGTAGATGGTCAGGTTCAGCTTGTCTTCTCCAGTTTTCTTTCATTAAAAACAATGTCTGAAGGTTTTACTCAACATTTTTGTTGTCATTTAACACTTGATATATAACAAAACACTTATTTACTGGTACCTCGGGAAAACAGTGTGTTTTGTGGCCCCTTGACTGATCGTTGTTGCCCTCGGCTTTGCCTCGGGAAACAACGGCAGTCTTGGGTCCACAAAACACACCGTTTCCCTCAGCGCCAGTAAATAAGTGTTTATTATCACACTAAAATGGATTAAATAGGCAAGAAGTTCACTCAAACCAAAGTTTAGCCTTTTAAAACCTATATGTCCTGATTACTCTGCAAATTTGAAGCAACATTTAATATGTGCTAAGCAGGGCTCTAGTTTTGAAATTTTCAGCAGTATCCAAGTGGATACTAGCACCTTAGAATCTGGTGTCCCACCTTGAAATTCAGTATCCCAGATTTGGATAATAGATATTCCAATTAGCAGTATCCAATTCCAAACAAGGTAAAATGTCTAAAAAATAAGTTTTGGACCAGTGCTGATCATTATGATCTATGGTGTAATAACAGAGCTTGAAATAATGGCTGGCAGCCAGCGGTTTTCCTACCAAATTCCAGTTTTTCCGACCAAATGCTGAAATGATCGGCAATTTTGTCCGGGCAAATTTTGAAAAAAAAAATAATCTGTTTTTTTAAATGATCGGGTCGGCGCTCATTTTTCTTGTTAAATTTCCATTGGGTTTTCCATCAGTTTTGAGTTAAAGTTGGTTTTACACTTTACAGTGCACTATCAAAATTTCTTCAATCAGAGTATGCTTTAAACAAAGTTTAGTTAACTTAAGTGTGTGACAGTGAGTTACGAGTCAGAGTGACTGCTTGCATTGTTGTTAATTTGATGACCTGGAAGATAAAGAATATGTTTCCTCGACGTTTCGAGCAAAAGCCCTTCATGATCAGGACAGTTAAATAGGCTGATCAAATAGGCTTATTTGACTCTCCTGACAAAGGTCCTGAGCTCAAAACGTCGAGGAAACGTATTCTTTATCTTCCAGGTTGTCGAGTCGAGATAACAACAGTGCATGATTTTTAATTCAAAACTATTGCGTTAAACTGCGATTGATGCCATTGTAATCACAGAAACTTATCGTGTAATCCAGCTTTTCAGTTTAAAGTTGTTTCATAGTTACCATTTTAATTAAATTATTATTCACTATAACTAATACGCAATTCAGAATTAAACATTTGTGTTTTAAATAACAAGTAGAGTGATTTACTGCATGCTTGACAGAATTTACTCAATGGAGGGGGTCAAACTAAACTAAAAAATTTCCAACCAAATTTGAAAATTTCTGGTCAAATTTCATTTTGCTCCGAAGTTTTGCCGGACAAATTTTAAAATTATTTCAGGCTCTGTAATAACCTCCAATAATTATAATATCATATGTTTTTTAAAACAAATTCACAGGCTGCAGTGCTCCAGCTTGTCTGTCTTCATCACTGACTTGAATCCCCATCCTGCATCTGCACAACAAAATTGAAAATATACATGGAATACGAAACAAAGTGCTGAAACAGTGCTATTTTGTCAAACATTCCACCAAAATGCACAGACTTTGGAGTTTGGAAACATGCCTGGAAGCTTCTCGAGGATTATTCACTATCCTGTTGGGATACTGAGCTTATGATATCCAATATCCAAAATTAAAATCTGGTATCCTGTGGATATTGGGATACTGCAAATCTAGAGCCCTGCAAAGGATTGTGGTTAAATATACAAGACACCACCTTTTTCAATAAGGTCAATTCATGTAGGAAAAGTCAAAATGCTAATTCACCTGATATGTAATCCTTCTGAATAAATATCATTTTGTATTCCACCAATACGACTAAAAATAATAGCTCGTTGACCACCTTCCACTAAAATTATGTAATAAACCAACAATAATAAAATAATCAATACATAGTAACAATAGAAGTGCATTTATACATGTAACTCATATGTAAAGTTTAACACCTTCATCCCAGACTTCACCTGAAAGGTTACAGGGTTCAAGAGTGAGTCAATCATTAGATGTACAGTGGAGCCTCGCTATAGCGTGCATCATTATAACGCGTGACTCGGTATAATGCAGTTGTTCCTTGGACCCCAAAATTTTACTTTTCTGGTTTGTCACTTGACGACTTATACTGAATCGATATTTACCTACAGTACTAAAACCCACCATAGACCGCTAAATTCCGCAACATGGCAACAAAATTGATGTGTATAATGCACCTATCAATGTTGTCCTGGGGGGGGGGGGGGGGTTGGGTATAGGGTGGTGCTTTGATCAAAACGCATGTCCCCGGGGTCGAGATTTTGACACTGAATTCTCCCCGAGGGTGGGGTACTTTTATCAATTTTGATTGTAGCCGAGGAAGACTGGGCATGGGTTTGTCGCTGCTAGCTTTCGTTCTGCTGTCAAAATGGAGTCGTCACAAGAGCTTGAGGTAATTTAAGCACATCCAACACCTTATTAAGTTTAACATATGCATCTGTTGATATTTATCAGTGTATCAGTGATGAAATATCTATAATTTCTTATCTTTTGATTCTTTTTTGCAAAATATTACTGTAAAAACTCGTTGATCTTTTGAGATGTTGTTTGTTGACAAAATCTGTAGTCTGTGGAGAAATACGTCATCTCACTTTTGGTTCATACGTATATTTACTTGTCATAGCATAGCTAATAGGGTGGGAAATTTGATAAATTTTGACGTGGAATTTTATCCCAAGGGAGTGGCATTTGAAAATTTTTAACGATAAAATGTCAAATCCCCACCCTTTGCCCGACCCCCCCTCCCTCGGGACTAACATTGATAGGTGCATAATATGATGCTGAAACTGAAGTTTCTGCTAACCAGTTTCAATTCTGTCATTCTGTTGGTTTACGGTTACTGATCATCCTGAATAATCGTGATCATTACGAGATAAAACAACATGGCAGTGCGATCATTGTGAGAAATGAAAATCATGCTCAAAAATCTTATCTCAATTCCATTTTGTTGAAGTCTTGAGCGGACTTCAAGCTTCTTCAGTCACGATTTTCAACCCGGATTTCTGTCTGCGCATTTTCAAGATTTGTCTAGGAATCTGCGCAGAATTTTTGTTATATCAACCCGTTACCCATGTATTTCTGACAAGAAGTAAAAAACTTTATGAAATGTTCGTAAAATCTAACAAAATGTAGTTAATAGTAGTTATAAAATCTCTTCTTTAACAACCAAGAAACCTAAAAATTTTCCTGTGCCACGCAAATTTTTTTACGAAATTCACTGTTCCCCGCGCAAAAAAAAAACACAACCCCCCCCCCCCCCCCCTCCAACAGCTAGTTTCAGCTTCAAAACGAACCCTTGCCAGCCTAACTAAAAAGTCAATTATAGGATGAAAGTCTTTTTAAAAGCTAGAACAAAGGTTATTTTCTACTTGTGCATAGCTGTAGGTCAAATCACGTCAAATTCCAAGACACACACGTGAGGTCGGTGAAGACATTTATAAACATGTTCAAATTTTAATACAGTTTTACCAGAAAGTCCACAATCATACATATGTGAAAAAAACCCAGATATAAAATAGACTAAACTGCTTTTACCTCAAAGAGAAGAGTTACTCAAAGCTTATATTCAACTAATTACCTTCAGAATATGAGGGCACCATTCTCAATACACGCTATTGCTCACACTTTTCCAAGCAATTCTCGCCAAAAAATGCACTCACCTGTATAAAGAGACTCCCGTATAGCATAACCTAGAACTGCTGCTCCTGCTAAGAGTTTAACTCCCAAGCCAGCTCCGCGAGGAGCGTTCCCAAAGCGGCCAGCAAACTCCTTCATTTTGTCCGCCATGATGCAATATAGAAGAAGGCTTCTGGCTTCACGTGGTACGACTTGCTACGACGACAGTACCCGATTGTTATTCGACGAACCGTCGTTATGTTGTCGTATACACTAGTTTCTATCTATCAAACTTCACTATATATATTTTTTGGGTCAGGATTTTTGCTTTCTTCTTTAGCGTCAAGTTTGATTTTAGGATTGTATTTAGAATTAAGTTTCTGATTAGGAAAAAGATTCATGACATTCATATTTGGGATTTGGATATTTTTGGAGAAAATGACGTATGTCAATTTGGCAGATGGAAACAAGTGCCAAACTGACACTTTCAGCTCAATTCCAATATGGCGGACGAAATGAAGTTTTGGAAACAAGGTTATTCTATTGGAAGTTTGGAGTCGTTTACGGAGTTAGCCAACTGCAAACAATGGTATAATAACGGAGAGGATTGTGGGGATATTTGACTACTGATATACGATTTAATATCGCTAATCGCAGTTATTTTTGGAATTATTTTCAACAGTTTTGCCGACGATAAAGTGTGTGTTGTTGGTTTGTTTGGAAATGGACGATCTGGAGTTCACGGGAAAGCTTTTTACGCGAATTCCGCGGTCGAAAGAAATGTGTTTCAGGTGATTTGGACCGTTGTTTTTGATGATCTGCTTTATCATAACGTTTTTGACACCCTATTCACAGACGGATCCAACAAAAATATGACTCTCTTTCAACGCTGATGTCACTCGACGTGACGTCGTAGTGACATCACGTGACATCATAGTGACGTCATATACGTCATAGCAACGTCCTATGGTGTACCCCTTGATTGACAAAACTTTGTAAACATAGTGTAACATTATAGACATCCAGTTGGTATATCAGAACAGTTGTCTTTGTAATATCAGCCAATCAGGTTGTTCAGTTTGTATAGTCATTTGTGATGTACCTGTAATATTATTGCACTCATTCCCCATAGATTAATATATTTTATTTTTTAACTTTTCTTAGACCAAAAACTTCTTCAAATTAACAAAGTGTGATTTGGTGAGTTGATCAACAATGGACTATTAAAAGTAGCAGCTACCAAGAAGTAGCAGCTACCAGCAGCAAGTAGCAGCTGCCAGCAGCAAGTGGCAGCTACCAGTAGCAAGTAGCAGCTACCAGCAGCAAGTAGCAGCTACCAGTAGCAAGTAGCAGCTACCAGCAAGTAGCAGCTACCAGTAACAAGTAGCAGTTACCAGCAAGTAGCAGCTACCAGTAACAAGTAGCAGTTACCAGCACGTAGCAGCTACCAGTAACAAGTACCAGCAAGTAGCAGCTACCAGCAGCACATAGCAGCTACCAGCAGCATGTAGCAGCATGTAGCAGCTACCAGTAACAAGTAGCAGCTACCAGCAACAAGTAGCAGCTACCAGTAACAAGTAGCAGCTACCAGCAAGTAGCAGCTACCAGTAACAAGTAGCAGTTACCAGCAAGTAGCAGCTACCAGCAGCACGTAGCAGCTACCAGCAGCATGTAGCAGCTACCAGTAACAAGTAGCAGCTACCAGCAACAAGTAGCAGCTACCAGCGGTAAGTACCAGCTACCAGCAGCAAGTACTAGCTACCAGAAGCAAGTAGCAGTTATCAGCAACAAGTAGCAGTTATCAGCAACAAGTAGCAGCTACCAGCAGCAAGTAGCAGCACCAGTAACAAGTAGCAGCTACCAGCAGCAAGTAGCAGCTACCAGCAGCAAGTAGCAGCTACCAGCAGCAAGTAGCAGCTACCAGTAACAAGTAGCAGCTACCAGCAAGTAGCAGCTACCAGCAACAAGTAGCAGCTACCAGCGGTAAGTACCAGCTACCAGCAGCAAGTACTAGCTACCAGAAGCAAGTAGCAGTTATCAGCAACAAGTAGCAGCTACCAGCAGCAAGTAGCAGCACCAGTAACAAGTAGCAGCTACCAGCAGCAAGTAGCAGCTACCAGCAGCAAGTAGCAGCTACCAGCAGCAAGTAACAGCTACCAGTAACAAGTAGCAGCTACCAGCAGCAAGTAGCAGCTACCAGCAGCAAGTAGCAGCTACCAGTAACAAGTAGCAGCTACCAGCAAGTAGCAGCTACCAGCAGCAAGTAGCAGCTACCAGCATCAAGTAACAGCTACCAGTAGCAAGTAGCAGCTACCAGTAGCAAGTAGCGGCTACCAGCAGCAAGTAGCAGCTACTGGCAAGTAGCGGCTACCGGTGGCAAGTAGCAGCTACCAGCAAGTAGCAGCTACCAGCAAGTAGCAGCTACCAGCAGGTAGCAGCTACGAGTAGCAAGTAGCAGCTACCAGCAAGTAGCAGCTACCAGCAAGTAGCAGCTACCAGCAGCAAGTAGCAGCTACCAGCAAGTAGTAGCTACCAACAGCAAGTAGCAGCTACCAGAAGCAAGTACCAGCTACCAGCAAGTACCAGCTACCAGTAACAAGTAGCAGCTACCAGCAGCAAGTAGCAGCTACCAGCACTCCAGCAGCAAGTAGTAGCTACCAACAGCAAGTAGCAGCTACCAGAAGCAAGTACCAGCTACCAGCAAGTACCAGCTACCAGTAACAAGTAGCAGCTACCAGCAGCAAGTAGCAGCTACCAGCACTCCAGCAGCAAGTAGCAGCTACCAGTAGCAAGTAGCAGCTACCTGCAAGTAGCAGCTACCAGCAGCACGTAGCAGCTACCAGAAGCAAGTACCAGCTACCAGCAAGTAGCAGCTACCAGTAACAAGTAGCAGCTACCAGCAGCAAGTAGCAGCTACCAGCACTCCAGCAGCAAGTAGTAGCTACCAACAGCAAGTAGCAGCTACCAGAAGCAAGTACCAGCTACCAGCAAGTACCAGCTACCAGTAACAAGTAGCAGCTACCAGCAGCAAGTAGCAGCTACCAGCACTCCAGCAGCAAGTAGCAGCTACCAGTAGCAAGTAGCAGCTACCTACAAGTAGCAGCTACCAGCAGCACGTAGCAGCTACCAGAAGCAAGTACCAGCTACCAGCAAGTAGCAGCTACCAGTAACAAGTAGCAGCTACCAGCAGCAAGTAGCAGCTACCAGCACTCCAGCAGCAAGTAGCAGCTACCAGCAGCACGTAGCAGCTACCAGCAGCACGTAGCAGCTACCAGAAGCAAGTACCAGCTACCAGCAAGTAGCAGCTACCAGTAACAAGTAGCAGCTACCAGCAGCAAATAGCAGCTACCAGCACTCCAGCAGCAAGTAGCAGCTACCAGTAGCAAGTAGCAGCTACCTGCAAGTAGCAGCTACCAGCAGCACGTAGCAGCTACCAGCAGCAAGTAGCAGCTACCAGTAGGAAATAACAGTAGCAAGTAGCAGCTACCAGCAGCTACCAGTAGCAAGTAGCAGCTACCAGCAGCAAGTAGAAGCTACCAGCAGCAAGTAGCAGCTACCAGCAGCAAGTAGCAGCTACCAGCAGCAAGTAGAAGCTACCAGCAGCAAGTACCAGGTACCGGACATAGTGGTATGAGTTTTTGTTTCCTGCAGCAGCTGTAGTTGACAATTTTAAGTTATAATTGTTATTAAATGATTGTTTTGTGTAGTGTGAAATAGAAATTTTTCATGATGTCGAGCAGCGTATCTTATACCTTCATTTGGTCACAGTTCATGATGGTGCTATGTTGTGCAGATTGTGTGAAGCTTTGGATGAAAATATCCCTCTGGCTGTAAGTTCACATTTTGTTACGTGGTGTATTTTTAATCTCATTGAAAAAATTAATCTAAATTTGTAGTCCTCAGTCTTTGAAATTTGATCCAGAAAAGAGGTTCAATTGACTGACTTGGAAACATTTAGTATAGCTTGTCCAACATGCACAGAAGAATGGAAAACGGATGTTAAATTCATGAAAGGGACAGGAATGGATCGAGACTTCGAGTGCTCCAACAGGGCTGCAAATAAATATTTTTTCTTGACAGGACATGTGTCTGATCCATTTCCAATTTTGGTCAGACATTACTAAAATTTGTTCGGACATAAAACCATTTTGTCGGACGTATAATTCTTCAGAATACAGTTCTGAGTTCATGATATAAAGCCGGTTTCCGTGGCGGTCGTCTGACTCGTCTGTTTAGCGTCGTGCGCGTGTGTTATACTTAAATATTGTTTTAATTAACTCCTTGGTACCAGAGTAACTAAATACTATCAGTTTCTCTCAGAAGACCGATTCAGTTATGGAAGATTTAAAATTCAAACATGCTCAATCTAGTCGATAGAATTACCGAAGGGAAATCGGAATTTTTCTCTCAAAAAGAGAAGTTTCTCTTTCAACAGCATAAAGCCGAATTTCTTGATCAGACAATATATTTTATTTGCACGGATACTG
The DNA here is from genome assembly GCA_964035015.1 of Corallium rubrum. Lineage (NCBI taxonomy): Eukaryota > Metazoa > Cnidaria > Anthozoa > Scleralcyonacea > Coralliidae > Corallium > Corallium rubrum. The sequence continues at coordinate 9,324,906 of OZ036006.1, forward strand.
TGTCTGATGGCAGTTTTGTTCTGTTCTGACATTTGCCAAATTTGGTCGGACATTGTCCGATGTCGGTGGTTGAATTGCGAAGGACGCAGATCAACATGGCCTAAGTCAAAGGGGCATATCAAAGGCGCTCCTATGAGACACCATACAACACATTTCAGACTATGGTTTTAATTATTAACCCATTCCTGCCTGAGCTAGCCAAAAACGGTTCCTTTATTGTTTTACTCTGTCTAACACCAGATGATTTTACTCATCAAAGAGAGAACCCTCAGACATCCTAGGCAGCAATGAGTTAACAAGTGATTAACGCATTCCTGCCTGAGCTGGCCAAAAACTTTCCCTTTATTGTTTTACTGTGTCTGTTACGCCAGACAATTTTACCAGTCAAATAGAGAACCCTCAGACATCCTAGGCAGCAATGAGTCAAAGTGTCTATGAAGTGAAAAATTCGTTGGCATTTTTGTTGTTTTATTGTACAGAGTAGCATGGCAGGAGCACTCACTGAAAATTTCAAGAGAATCTGATGCGTTGTTTTCGCGCTATTAACTCTCAAAGTTTGCCATGGCTAGTCGTTCTTGGAGAAAAATTGGGCTTTCGATAACAATGCTTATGACGTACGCAAATGGACAACTATGCATAAGAACAATAGATTTCACTATTAATGATCCATCTGTGTACGTCATAAGGCATTGTTACCAAGAAGCCCAAATTTCGCCAAAACAAACTACCCACGGCAAATATTGAGAGTTGATAGCGCGAAAACTACGCATCAGATTCTCTTGAAATTTTCAGTGAGTGCTCCTGTCATGCTCCTCTGTACAATAAAACAACAAAAATGCCAACGAATTTTTCATTTCATAAACACTTTAAGAGTGCGTTTTGATTACTTTAAAAATCTTTTAGGATTCGCACAAAGCGTGGCAACATGAGGAATACCAGTATGCAAAAGCCTTATTGTTCATGTTTTCTGTTTGTCACATCATGGTGGTAAGATTGACTTTAAAACAGCAAGAATTTTTAATTCACGGTTTATCATCACAAATGT
>OZ036006.1:9330950-9340950 GCA_964035015.1 Corallium rubrum
AATGACGTCATACTTTTGGTAATGACGTCATACTCTAAGTCTGACATCATGCCTTGGAACGATATGTTGTTTCTACCTTAGTGATGACATCATACACTTAGCGGTGACGTCATTATTTTGGCAATGGCATCGCTTGGCAATGATGTCATTTTAGCCCTGTTTACACGGCCAAAATTTAAGCGGGATCTGAGCCACATCTGACTTTAAGCGGGCTTAAAATGTCCGTGTAAACAGATCTGCGTAAATTAATCGCAATTAGTTTGCACGATCAGATAATCGCGCTTAACTTGGTCGCGCTTAACTTGGCCGTGTAAACGCAACGGGATTGAAAAACGCTTGCTATTAATACGGTGTTATTAGTACGATAAAATGCATTTTTTTGCGCTGCTGTAGAAGCTTCCATCTCGCTATTCTTTGTTCCTTTGTTTCTCTCTTTCTTTTAGCTATTACTCTTTCTCGTGTACCGATGTCTTCCGTTGTTCTTTGACGCACGCTACCCATATGAAGCTTCCCAAACCAAAAATATAGCTCGTCCGCCATGTCCATGTTGAATAATGGTGTACGTGTTTTAGTAAGGGATTATTAAATGACCGTGTAAACGCACCAAGGTGACGCTTTTTAATGCTTAACTTAAGCGTGCCTAAATTTTGGCCGTGTAAACACCGGCTTTTCTTGGTGGCGAGGACGCTATCTTGGCGATGATGTCATTGTTGTCACGATGATGTTATCTTGGTATTGACGTCATTATTTTGGTGATTACGTCGCTGCAATGATTTGAGAGAGTAACCGAAATTTGTGATAGGAGCAAGGGTCGTCTCATATTCAAGACTCCATTGTCTTTCAGATGACCCAGGCGCTTCGCGTGTTTGCCATGAATGCACGTGGTCCATCGTACGACAAGTACGCCTTGCAGCTGCAGGAGGATTGTGATAAGGTCAACGTTATTCATTGTTCCTCATTTTGTTATCCTCTTCTTTCTTTTCCACTGACATTGTTTTTCTTCTTCAGATGTGGGTAAGTGGACGGCAGCTTTGTGAAATGCGCAGTCTCACAGGACGACATTGCATATATCCGGTAAGTCAAAACCACTGACATATACATGACTTGGCATTGCCCCACTCCCCTCACAATAGAACGCTATATGTAGGTGCATGCTTAGAATGCTTTAATCCGGGGAGGCCGGTGTCCAGGAAATTTTTGAAGTATTTACAATCGTAGAAAACTTACATTGGGACACAGCGTATGTCAGGTGACTTCTGTGCGCGCGCGATTTATCTTTAAAATGTGCCCTCCCCTGCCCCCTCTGGTCAAGGTTGCGACCTAAATTTTGTTTGCTAGGACTCAGAAGTGTCCCCTGGAGGCCAACATTGATTGGTGGGGGGTGGGGGAGGGGTAAAACAACGTTATTTATCTCACGGTAGTAAAAGAAGCAAGAACGAAGCTCATTTATGCTTTAGTGTCCCAATGAATTATTCTCGGATTGTAGGTGTACACTTAATTCATCAACCATAGACTTGTCAGTCCCATTGCCTGTCATTGTCAATGTTATTGTTAATACTGATATTACTATTATTATTGTTGTTGTTAATAGTTCCACACCGTTCCAGGACAGCACGTGGCGGACATTCCATTGATTGATAAGAGCACTGTGTCGTGTAAACCTCATTCCAGTCGAATCACCAGCCTCAGTGCTTGTAATTGCGGGCGCGCACAGTCCCAGCGGGAGGACCCGTTCGATTTAAAGGTACTAAGATTAGTAAGCGTTAGGCGTTAAAGCATTATTGATTACGATTCCGGGATCTGATTAACAATTAGTTTACAAACTCGAATACGTAATATTCTGGGATGGTTTGGAGTACAACTTGTTAGTGGTGGTGGTCTTGTTGGTGTTTTATTGTTGTTGTTGTTGTTGTTGTTGGTGGTGGTGGTGTTGTTATTGTTATTGGTGTTGTTACTGCTGTTGTTGTTGGTGTTGTTGTTGGTGGTGTTGTTGTCATTGCTGCTGTTGTTGTTGTTGTCATTGCTGTTGTTGTTGTTGTTGTTGTTGTTGGTAGTGTTGTTGGTAGTGTTGTTGGTAGTGTTGTTGGTAGTGGTGTTGTTGTTGGTAGTGTTGTTGGTAGTGTTGTTGGTAGTGGTGTTGTTGTTGGTAGTGGTGTTGTTGTTGTTGTTGTTGTTGGTAGTGGTGGTGTTGGTAGTGGTGGTGGTAGTGGTGGTGTTGGTGGTGTTGGTAGTGTTGTTGTTGTTGTTGTTGTTGTTGTTGTTGTTGTTGTTGTTGTTGTTGTTGTTGTTGTTGTTGGTAGTGGTGTTGTTGTTGTTGGTAGTGGTGGTGTTGGTGGTGGTGTTGTTGTTGTTGGTAGTGGTGGTGTTGGTAGTGTTGTTGTTGTTGTTGGGGTAGTGGTGTTGTTGTTGGTGGTGTTGTTGGTAGTGGTGGTGTTGGTAGTGTTGTTGTTGTTGTTGTTGTTGTTGTTGTTGTTGTTGTTGTTGTTGTTGTTGTTGTTGTTGTTGTTGTTGTTGTTGTTGTTGTTGTTGTTGTTGTTGTTGTTGTTGTTGTTGGTGTTGGTAGTGGTGGTGTTGGTAGTGGTGGTGGTGTTGGTAGTGGTGGTGTTGGTGTTGTTGGTGGTGTTGTCGATATTGGTGGTAGTTGTAGTTGTTTTTGGTGCTGTTGCCTTGTTGGTGTTGATGATGTTGCTTCTGTTGTCTTGTTCTTATTTGCCACAAACATCTTACACAACTTTCTTTTCCACTCGCAGTCAGCCAATTTTGACTTCTACAAGACAATGGAAGAGAAATGCTGTTCGTCGTTGGTTCATATATCTCTTCCCTGTCACCCTGGCGTGAACGACAAAACTGCTGCGACTGAAGCAACTGACGTTCTACCAACAGCCGCTGATCAGTCTGGCTTGGAAGCTCCATCGTCTGAACCCGACGATTCAAAACAGGCCGCCGCTCCTGAAAATGCAGGTCAACAACCTGCGACAGACTGCCCGGAACCACCGCCTACCAAACCACACGAGGGATTAAACAAGGACGCGAAGGAGTTCGTGTCGAGTCACACGATTCACGCGAGTAACACGAGCCACGCGAGCCACGCGAGTAACACGGGCCACGCGAGTAACACGAGCCACGCGAGTAACACGAGCCACACGGGTTCCGTGCTCAGCGGAGGATACCACTCCGTATCTGAACTGGAGTCCAGCTATCACAAGAGCGTCACGTCAGTTGGTTTCCATGGCAACAGCTCAGCGGGCGGTGCTGATTTGTTGAGCTGTGACATGTACCAAGGAGAGCTCGTCGAGTCGTCTCGAAAGCATAGGGATTCTGCAACGGAGACTGCTGATTACTTGGAATGCATGCTCAGCAGTGAACCGACAGGCGGACGGTTACCGTTGTTTTCCAGCTGGGCACTGTGTCGTCTTGGAAACGCGAGCACGTATCAGACCGCTAAAGGACTGGAACAGCCAGGATTTTTCCCCGGTAGTAACTTCCTCCTGCCGTGGGATATTCCGTTACTGAATGAGAACCAGGCAGGACTGAGCAGCTATATCGATGGACATGTCAAACACCCGGGAGTAAAAACGTCCGGTGTTGAAGCCTGGCCTGCTCCAAATGAGTTACCTAGTGCCAGTAGTAATGCTGCATTGCCTCTTTACCAGACTCTCGTTTATGCGGCGCGTCAATGTACGGATTATAAAATAAATCCGCTGCCCATCTGTGTACCTTCTACCGTGGGATCGAAAGGCAATGCAGGTGCTGGAAGAAACCAACGAAGTCAGCATGCAACCGTGAGAGCGTACGTGGGGAATGAGTACGAATGCCCACGTGGTCATAGGTGAGTGATTTATGCTTCCATTCCTTCCCTCTCCTCCTGCCTTCCTTCCTTCCTTCCTTGCCTCGCTCGCTTTCTCCCCTCCCTCCCTCCCTCCCTCCCTTCCTTCCCTCCCTCCCTCCTCCCTCCCTTCCTTCCTTCCTTCCCTCCCTCCCTCCCTCCCTCCCTCCCTCCCTCCCTTTCTTCCTTCGTACATTTTTATATATTTTAACACTACTGCATATGTCTGTCTGTTTGTTTGTCTAAAATATGTCTTCCTTTTGATCCTTTAGGTTCATCTGTTCTGCGCATGACAAGATGGTGAAAGCAAACAACTCTGGCGTTGTGAAAGAAACCGCTGTCCGTCTGGTCAACTCTGACATGCCACTCTACTTCCCCTGTCCATGCCGCACCAGTAAACCATTCCTAGCCCAGCTGACCCGATTGTTCGTCGTCACTCCAGAGTCACCGGTCCTGATCACCCTCAACCCACGTGTCCAACCTGCACCAACACCTTGCCCGATTTTCTACCCAGGCATTAAATCAGGCGTTACCCTTCCGCCCGCAAGCGTTTGTGTTCTGCGTCTACCGTTCGTCTACGTCGGGTTAGAGGGCCCGATTTCTCATCCGTCAGACGGACAACCTTTGTTAAATTCGCGTTTGTTGAAGGGCACATACGGGGTTATGGCAAACGAACGAATGTTCAACGAGAAAGAGGCGTGGAGTTAACCGCTGAACAAGAGTTTCGTGTACTGCAGTCGACAGTCTAACTGTTCGTGTAGATGTCACAGTGGGTGACAAGAGTGAGGCGAAAGAAGACCACTGTCCATCAGATTGAATGACCGTTTATACAATATCGTTTACCTAACGTAAGCAACGAGTTGTGCTAAAACAACAGGACTGTGCATTTTCATATACACAGATGGCGTCAAATCACGTCAGCCGACGTTGTTTTTCTTTTTCAATGCCCCTAAAATCCTTCAATTAACCATTTGAATTGTATTGTATGAAACAAATAGATTACATTTTCCCGTATGTATGTACTGTAATAGATCCAGCGCTCGAAATAACGCTGGGAAGTTGGGGGGGGGGGGGGGGTGAGCATGAACGCTCGAGCGTGAATTTTGGGTCAGATACAAAATTTGGGGGGTCAACCATTCCCCCCTCTTAATTAATTTGTACATTATACACAAAAGCGTTTGTTTTTTGATCTGCACAGAAAGTGAAACAAAAAATATTTGAACGCTTTTTTGGTGAGATTTGGAAGTCGAACCGTATGACGACCTTAAATGCGTCGTAACTAGTTAGCACTGTGAAATGTAAGTGAAGTTTAATTTTCCACCTACTGGCTGACCCAGTCTGTTAACATGTCTGTAACAGGTTGTTGATAACTTGTAACAAGGCTGATGACTCCAACAGACTGATGACAAGTTGTTCCTGTTACCGTTCTGCATTCGACAAGTTGTTAACAGGCTGATGGTAACAATGTTGTAGCAGCTTCTTGAATGAACAGCATTGTTACAACTTGTTCCCAGCCTTGCTACAAGCCTGTTGCGAACACATCCTGTTGACAAGCTGTGAGATTTTTACGTGTGTAGCTTTAATACAGGCAGAGAACCTCAATCGTAGACACATACATTATATAGGTGTCGTCACGTTTCTCATCTTTATAAACTTGCGGAAAATACACATATCGCTATACGGTCAGGTCTATAGCTTTGTTTTTCGACAAGCGACAAAGCGGCACCGCACAAGTTCAGCAAACTGTACGCAAGCATTAATAAATTGGCTTAAAACCAACCTTGAGTCCTAAATGCATTTGAAGATTTCAGCTGGAACGGTTTATGTTACCCCCTGTATTTGAACTATAAAAGAGTGCAGGAAAAGTGATGACATAAACCTTATTTCGTTAAAACTTGAGCGGTCAAGTTGACCGCCGTAAGTGATTTTAGGGGGTCAAATCGTGAAAGTGGGGGGTCATTGACCCCTCAGCAGATCACAGGAGACGTCACAGCGTATAAAGAACAGTCACACCACTCCACTTCGTCTCGTGTCGTACATTTTTGTTCTTTACTTTCACGTTGTGTCGTCATATGTGATCCATTACAGTACACACACGCGCGGAAAAATACAATCTGTTTGTTAAGTAGAATTCAAATGGATTTTCTTACCACAAACTTGTAATATCCAGGCCACGGCCTTTCAATACAGCGAGTGATCTCGATATACACTACATGACTTACTAGCTGTCTCAGTATCTGTGCTTTTTCCCCGGCGTTGCAAGACGCACCCATTGGTGCACAGCTCTGTCCAATTGGGTTTATCTTTTAAAACTCTAACTATATTTATACTGGATAACTCTATCAGTTATATCTAAACTGTTCTCCCTTGAGGTCCAGTAAGGACCATTCCTCATTGATCCAGTGTTACTACAGGACGAAACCAGAGTAAACTAAACTAACTTTACGTTTCTCTCTGACGAAGGGCCTTCGCTCGAAACGTTAGACTCTGTTTCGGCAGTATATCTAACCTTACTATATTTCGATTGTTGTTTCAACACTGCCTACGCAGCACGCTACTTTTAAAACTTTATTTATACTAGATAACTCTATCAGTCATATCTAAACTGTTCTCCCTAGAGGTCCAGTAAGAGTTATCCCTCATTGGTCCAGTGTTACTACAGGAGGAAACCAGAGTAAACTAAACTAACTTTATTTATACTGGATAACCCTATCAGTCATATCTAAACTGTTCTCACTAGAGGTGGACCTAGGACCATCCCTCATTGGTCCAGTTTTACTACAGAAGGAAATCAGAGTAAACTAAACTAATTTTATTTATACTGGATAACTCTATCAGTCATATCTAAACTGTTCTCTCTAGAGGTCCAGTAAGAACCATCCTTCATTGATCCAGTGTTACTACAGAAGGAAACCAGAGTACACTAAACTAACTTATTTATACTGGATAACTCTATCAGTCATATCTAAACTGTTCTCTCTAGAGGTCCAGTAAGGACGCATCTCTCATTGATCCAGTGTTACTACAGAAGGAAACTGGAGTAAACTAAACTAACTTCATTCACTGGAGAACCCTATCAGTCATATCTCAACTGTTCTTCCTAAAGGTCCAGTTGTTAGTCCAGTGTTACTACAGGACGAAACAGCTATATTCCGTATTCGGATTATAAGTTGTCTATGCCCTCCGCGTTTTCTCTGCGTTTAAAGTTTAGACCGCAGTTTAAATACAAAGAATACAGTCTTGTCTAGATAATCACGTTTTATTATTTGCAATTTTGTTTATTTTACTATTCTGCTATATATTCGTTAAATACTTCTACTAAATTCTAAAAAAAAGAGTTTAAAAATACATAAAAGCGTCGAAAACATTCTAACACGATACTATTCTAAATTCTGATTATTGTGTCTTGAAACATCGTTGAAGTTGAGTACGTCTAAAAGAAGAATAAAAAAATCTGTGTTAGTTGGTTTTGTGTATTGATAAGAGTATGCCACATCAACGCCAACAATTTTTCAAAATTATCAAGCTTAGTTTAGTCTTGTGTTAACTGCAGAATATGCGTTGTTTGGAGGTAGGTGCCGTTGGTGACCAGGCTAGTCAGCAATCTAGCCTTGTTAGCAAGCAAAGTAACTGTAAGCAATTGGGCCATGAGCAAATAGCCAGCAAACTAAGCAATAGCAATTAGGGTAATCAGAGAAGCAATAGGCATTTGCCATGACAACTCTGCCAAGGCAGATCACCGACACCAGTCACACTGACAAGTCAGTGGAATAACATATACGATCTATAGCATTCTATACTTCGTATCTAACACGGGTGGGGAAAGGGCGAAGGGGGAGCACAAGCTGAGCAAAGACGCTACTTGCAGCAAAGCAACAGACGCTCAATGAATCTCGAATGCGCGGGAAACCCCTTAACGTACGTGACGTTAGGGACTCCCCTAATAAGGGGAACCGCAGGCCAACTACATCAGCAGTTAACTTCGCTTAAATATATACTATATTTAACCACATTTTACTCATTAAATAGATTTTCTTTCGGGCTAGCGACAAACACACTTTGAAGGCATTTCAATAACAATGTTTATAATCATTCAAAATATTAGATAATTAGGAAATAGCAAATGGCCGCCCCATGTTTATATAGCCTGTTGCAAACACGAGAGTGAGATGGGAGAATCCGAAAGTACTTTCGAATTCTCCCAAACTCATTCAAGTGTTTGCATCAGGTTATGTAAACACAGGGCATCCATTTTCTATTTCTTTTATGAAATAAGGCTAAGAAATGTGCTGTGACGTCACAACCATGTTTGCATTTAACAAACATAACATAAAGCTCCGTGCATATGTACTCTTATAAAGGTTCGTTTGACGTCATTTGAACACGAAAGAAGTTGAGTAGAGGCACGAGGCGATAGCCGAGTGCCTTTACACTTCTTTCGTGTTCAAATGACGTCAAACGAACTTTTATAAGTGTACATATGCACAGGAGCGGTATGTTTTATTTGTTTTATAAAATAATAATAAAAAAAAACAAGCTAAAAGTGGGATAGTTTTTGAAAGTTCGCTAGATTTTCCCGCCAGGTGCGTCCATCCTACGCCACTCCACGCCATTTTACGTCATTCACGATCTTCATACTCTTATAAATGCATGGAGCCCAGCCAATCAGAGCGTGCGTAGAGGACACCTTATTTTATAAAGCCTGATATAAACACGGTAATTGACCAATCACAGCGTGCGTAAGACACAACCTATTTTACAAGTGGCTATATAGATACATAGAATAATCATTCATTATATTAATTTGAAGTATATATATATATATATATGTATATATATATATATATATATATATATATATATATATATATATATATATTTCTAAAACTCATTAATAATTCATGAGGAAAGTTCAAAAGAAATTAATGTTTAATCAATGTCTGTTTACCCCGGTACAGAACTGATATCAGTGTCTGTAAATGTGATATAGAACTGTTTAATAAAACATCAGTTCTGTATCACATTTACAGACACTGATCATATCAGTTCTGTAGCAAGTCTACAGACACTTCGCATTCAACTATCTTGAGGGAGGTACGCTGGTAGCGTCCTCATACAAGATGAAGATGCAAACATTTGTTGCCCAACAACATTTGTTGAATAACAAATGTTGAATAACAAATGATGATCAGTATGGCCATTCATGCCACGTCACGTTGAATAGAAAATGTGGGACTAATATTAAATTAAAGCGCATGCTCGTATCACTAATTTAATATTCGTAGCCTATTAAACCTTACCTCGAAGGTTTATCAGCTGTTAACATGATTTATTTTTGTTTAGTTACCTTAATAGGCGTTTTAGAAGTCATTTACAGAATTCGTGTCCGTTCTGTTACAGGCACTCGGCTTCGCCTCGTGTCTGTATACCCCGATACAGAACGGTCACTCATTCTGTAAATAGTACATATATTTCCTGGAGGAGCATGCCTCCCAGGCTGTTATGCCCTTGGCGGTCAATTGATTTGTCAACTTGATTTGTAATGTCTAAACTTCGTTTACCTTTAACGACGTGGACAGGAGGCAGGAATCAATTTTGAAATAACAGGTTCAAGCCCTTTAAACGTCTGTACAATGAAAACATTATCTTGCTTGCCAGCGACTTGTAACAACTGTTTGCGACTTATCTTCTGTCCGACACCGACGGCAATAACACTAACATCCTTCGCTCGTACTTTCCCTGCAGCCGCTCGAACATCTCCTTTCGCCTTCCCGTCAGTCATTAGCACCAAAATCTTAGACACACTCGGCCGACTGCCGTGAGCGGTCGTAAAAAGCTCGGCCGCCTTATCCAGACCTCTATCGATAAATGTCTTCCCTTTAATCCTTTTTAAACCTTTCACGGCAGCGATGAGTCTTTGTCGTTGGTAGTATCTGTCGAAGGCGATTGATATGGTTGCATTCGTGCTGAACATCACCACCCCCACTCGTGTGCCGCTGGACGAAATGCCTGGATACGCGTCGATGATGTACGTCACAAAGTTTATGACGTCAGCAAACTCTTCTTCGTCAATACTTGCTGAGTCGTCCAATAAGAAGGCTAAATCCAAGGCTCCCACGTTACAACCTAAAATATTGTAAATAATATGACCACGGATGAAGAAGATTATCTTGT
>OZ036006.1:9343450-9353450 GCA_964035015.1 Corallium rubrum
CCCTTGGCTTAGCTGCATGTCCATACCTCTAGCATTATTCTAGACTTACTCCAAGTCCGCCTCTTACTAAAACGTTTTCAAGAGTCTGTTTAACTCCAACTTCTAAAGATAGCACTTGCATAGCAATTTAGCCTGAATATAATTACTTCCCGAATTACGGCACCGGTGGAAAAATTCACCGGTGAATTTCGGCGCGCTGCAGGTGGGAAAAGTCCTTTTCAACGAGGAACAGAAAGGTCAAAAATGTCGAAAGGTCAAAAATGTCGAAAGGTCAAAAATGTCGAAAGGTCAAAAATGTCGAAAGGTCAAAAATGTTTGAAAAGGACTTTGAGAAAGTCTAGCATTATTCTAGCAAGCAAACTTAGGATACCTACCGGGCACTTCACAAACTGAGCCAGTAAACTCTTTCGGGCAACTGCACGAGTATGTCAGACCAGGTTTAGCTGTACACTGTCCGTTATTCTTGCAAGGTGTTGGATTACATGAAGTACACTCGGAGATCAAGTTTTCTTCGATAATATCCCCACCAGGGTAATTAAGATCAATTATTTTGTTATTGATTGTAAGGTTGCTCATACATCCAATAAACTGGAAGCTTTCGTTTAAGCCAGAATGTTGATAGCCATATTGTCTAAAATATCCAATAATGTCATTTTAAAAATTTAAAAGTTTCAACAATTATACGACTACCACCTACTAAAAATGATCATGCTCGTCATAACAATGACAATGATCATGCCATGACCATGCTCTAACCACTACCACAATCATGATTCTGACCACAACTACCACCACGACAACTACTACTAGCATAACCATTACAACCACTACTACCACCACCAATACTACCAGCACCATTGCCACAACAAATACATCAACCACCACCACCACCACAACAACAATTACCACCACCAGAACCACTACAACAACCACTACCACTACCACCATAACCACCACTATCACCGATACAACTTTTACCACCACCATCATAACCACAACCTTCACCACTACCACTACCACTACCACTACCACGACCACCATAACCACCACCATAACCACTACCACCACCACTATAGCAATCACCATCACCACTACCACCATAAACACAACCATCATCACCACTACCACCATAACCACCACTACCACCGATACGACAACTTTTACCACCACCACCATAACCACAACCATCACCACTACCATCACCACCATAACCACCACCATCACCACTACCACAACCATAACCACAACCACAACCATCACCACTACCACCACCACCACCATAACCACTACCATCACCACTACGACCACCACCATAATCACTACCAACACCACTACTACGACCACCATAACAACCATCACGACTACTACCACCACCATAACCACAACCATCACCACCACCACCATAACCACAACCATCACCACCACCACCACCATAACCACAACCATCACCACCACCACCACCGTAACCACCACCATCACCACTACCATCACCACTACCACCACCACCATAACCACTACCATCACCACTACCACCACAACCACCATAACCACTACCATCACCACCATAACCACTACCACCACCACCATAACCACTACCATCACCACTAACCACTACCACCACCACTACCACCACCACCATAACCACTATCATCACCACAACCATCACCACTACCACCACCACCATAACCACAACCATCACCACTACAATCTCCACTACCACCACTACCATAACCACAATCATCACCACTATAGATATCTGGTGACTATAGATATAGTATTCTGAACAAAGTTGACATCAAACATGATATAAAGCGCAATTTGAAGTGTCAAAATGAACATATCACTAACCATAATTAGGAATATAAATCCAAAATAAAGTACGAAAACAATAAACATGAAATAAATTACCTGTCCGGTTCTTGTTTATCTTTAGTGTTGACTGTTCCTAAGTAAAACTTCTTGTTCAAATTAATCTTATAGAACTTTCCTGTATTAAGAGCGGTGACGACTGGTTGATCATCTACGTATAAATTCATCTTTCTAGCATCTCCACTCAGTCTGATTTTGTGCCATTTATGCAGGGCAATTATGTATTTACTTTTAGCTATGGTAGGACTAATTCCAGCGCTCACCCTAAAAACACATAATCATAATAAGACATTGAGGGAAGGAAGGAGGGAAGGAGGGGAGGGAGGAAGGAAGGAAGGAAGGAAGGAAGGAAGGAAGGAAGGAAAGGGAAGGATGGATGGATGGACGGAAGGAGGGAAGGAAGGAAGGAAGGAAGGACGGGAAGGAAGGAAGGAAGGAAGGAAGGAAGGAAGGAGGGAAGGAAGGAAGGAAGGAAGGAAGGAAGGAAGGAAGGAAGTAAGGAAGGAAGGAAGGAAGGAAGGAGAAAAACAAACGACACTATTACAACATTAATTACCTCGCATCCACAAATCCCTTATTCAACGCTATTGAAATATAATCCTTCTTTTTATAAGAGAACACCAGCGGTCCAGTATCCTGTTGTGGTCTGATATCAAATGAAATATCAAAATTGATATATTCTTTCCGGGCTGGTAACGTGATCATGGAACCTTCGCTTGTGAAATACACTTGCCTCTCTAAATTCAAAATAATCAAAGAAAAAATCGTTCATTAACATTGTGACATCATTTTTGACTTACTGTACGTAGGTTGCGGCTTAGCTGAAAGTAATTACATGGTCACCTCAAAATCCTTTGTTTCAAGAGGGACGATTAATGTCATATTTCCCTCATCAATACTGGATGAAGGATGTTTAGTTCTAAACATTCCTCATCCAGTATTCATGAAGGACTAAACGTCCCTCATTACTGTTAATGAGGAAATCGTGCCTCATTATAGTCATCGGGGGGACGCTAGCAGATTGACACACTGCTGAAGAAAGGGTGATGTGAACACTGTCTCTCCTATTAACTGCGATCTGAACAACCCTGTCGGTTGATATGATAAGTTGTACGTATACATGTAGTGCATGTGGTACGTTTGCGAGCTTGGTGTAATGGAACAGACGTTTGGTGGACGTTCGTCAAGCTCAATTACTTAGAAACGATTTCTAGAGCCCCTGACAAGATTGTTGCAAAGCTGAATTCATCCTCTATATTTAATCTTGTTTTAGCCCGCAAAAGTCTTGGGATAATAATTTGTCTTTGGGCATGTGTCCAATTATTTTATTTATTTCCTCAGTGATCATGTAATAAGAAAGCAAACGCAAGACACTTTCGGTTATTAGTAATAAAATGTCCCCTCAAGCCTTGCGAGGTTTTATCTTATCTTGCGCTCGGCGTTTTCGGCTTGAACTACATATTTTTCATTTCCAAAATTACGTGAAGCTCTTCTTTTCTTCCCTCGTGACTTCCACAAACCCTCCCTCGGCATTCGGAGACATTTAATAAAGTTTTATTCTTGCCTTTCCAGTCGCAGAACTTTCCAGAGTATTTTGCTTTACATTTACATCTGAACGTGTTTTCAGGTTGTGGTACACAAAGGCCATTCGGTCCGCATGGTTTTCCAAGACAAGGCAGACATATAGCTATGCTTTGCTGAGCTAGAGTGTCTCCACTTCCAGGCGCGAGGTTGATAGAGTGATCGTCAATGACAAGTCTTCTCATACAGCCAGTGTAATATGCATTCTTTAAATTACTTCGATCACGGGCAATGATGCTAAGTTAAGAAGTAGAAAGAACAATTGTAACTTGCTAGTTTCGTTTACTTAAAGTATCCTTCAAATATAACGCAACAAAAGTACATCATACTACAAAGCAGAGCGTAGCGAGGTACAGTACACCACCGCACGATACAGCACAACTCAGCCCAGCATAGCAGATCACAGCATACCATATCGCACCACAGCATAACGAATACAGCCCAGCGCAGCAGACCACAACATACCATACCATACCACATCACATCACAGCACAGCACACCACACACGTCACACCACACCACAGAACTATGACACAGCACAGCACAGCAGACCACAACATACGATACCGCAACACAGCACAGCACAACACAACACAACACAACACAACACAACACAACACCACACCACACCACACCACACCACACCACACCACAACACAACACAACACAACACAACACAACACAACACAACACAACACAACACAACACAACACAACACAACACAACACAACACAACACAACACACGTCACACCACAGAACTACGACACAGCACAGGAGCACAGCAGACCACCACACATCACACCACACCACACCACACCACACCACACCACAGAAGATCACCACACAATACACCACACCATAGAACACAACACCCCAGACCACAACACAGCACGCCACACTACACGACAGCAGACCACCACACAGCACACCACATTGTAATGTAATGAAGCGTGGCCTTGGTAGGTTGTACCACGTTACATCACAACACACCAAAAACAAACTATGACACACCACACAAGCACACCACAGCATACCATCATTATACCACACAACACCACAACATTCTATTCTACTCACACCTACCGTTTCAAACTTTCCTTTGGTTCTCCAAGAATAAGAGGCGATTCCAATCCTATTTTAAAGAACGTCTTAGGCAGTGTGGCTTTAACCGTCCCTTGTTTATCCACGGTCAAATAAAGACTCCTTTGAACACGAACGACCTTGATAACGTGCCAGTCTTGTAAAGTCAGCGGCTGTTTGCTTCTCGCCAAAACTTTCCCATAACCAGCGTCCAGACTATAAGACAAATCATAACCAATAATTAAACCCTTTTCACTCCCACCATGTCAGGAGACACCACCCTGACGAACAAAACTTGTGAAATAACTTTGAATACTATTATTGTTTAGGGAAGAGTATTCTTAGCCAAATCCCATACAACACGGCCACTCATACTGTATGTCACTAAACAGTTCCCGTTTTTGCATTACCTGACTTCTAAATGGCCTTCTTTCATTCCAATGCTGACAAATTCTTGTGCCTTGGCACCAAAGAGCATCATACCGTCCTTGACAACAGGTCTGATTTCCATGGAGATATCAAACTTTGTCTCGTCTCGGAATAAAGGTAATTCTACGAATGAACCAGGGCCCTTGAAGTATATCGGTTCACCTTGAAAAAAACAAAACACATCAATATGAAACGTTCAATTTTCAAATCATTAACAAAACATAAAAAAATTAGCAAGTAAGAAAGAGAAAAGGCAAGCAAGGAAGTATCTAACAAACGAACAAACAAACAAACAAACAAACAAACAAACAAACAAACAAACAAACAAACAAACAAACAAACAAACAAACAAACAAACAAACAAACAAACAAACAAACAAACAAACAAACAAGATACAGATATACCAACAGACGAAGAAAAAATGGACAAATTGACAAACAGACAGACAGACAACAGACAAAAATAAATGAATGAACGAATGGAATGAATGAACGAGTGAGTGAGTGAGTGAGTGAGTGAGTGAGTGAGTGAGTGAGTGAGTGAGTGAGTGAGTGAGTGAGTGAGTGAGTGAGTGAGTGAGTGAGTGAGTGAGTGAGTGAGTGAGTGAGTGAGTGAGTGAGTGAGTGAGTGAGTGAGTGAGTGAATGAGTGAATGAATGAATGAATGAATGAATGAATGAATGAATGAATGGATAGCTGAACGAACAGATAAATAAATGCGGCTTACTTTTCGCCTGACATCTCATGCCAACAAAACCTTTCGGACACAAGCATACGTATGTGGTGGCCATTTTGACATCAAATTTACATTGGCCGCCATTTTCACAAGGACGAGTTTGGCAAGGATCACTTGGACATTCGATAATATCTCTTTGTTGTTTGATGTGCGCTCCAGGGAATATCAAGTCATACAAGACATGACTAACTTCAAGATCTCTTAGACAACCAACAAAATTGGATTCTATACCAAGTTTTCCCTTTTGACTAAAAGAAAAGAGAAAAACTACAGCTTGGAAAACGGCAGGTTATATTTTGTACACCGTGCACGGAAAGCCACCTGCATCTTGTAAGGTGAAAGAAACGGCGTTCTATAATATACACACTTTATAACTCGGATTGACCGAGGTAGCGCTAGAAGCTTTCGTTAGTCAAAACGTTGAATTCTACTGCATTAAACTTACGTGTTTGTCAGTTTTTTGTCAAGTCCACCAAAATATAATCTGTCCCCAATATTCAGTATTGTTTTCTTTCCAGAAGACGTGGCTTTCGCCTTAGATTTCTTGTTTATAATTAGCTGAGCATTACGACCCTTTCTCGCCAACTCAATGGTATACCATTTGTTCAGTTCCAATGGGAATGCACTTTTTATCTTGCCTGTTCCATCACCCAGATTGTAACTAAGAAGTTAATAAGAAGATTAATAACTGCATTACACCATACCATACCATACCATACCATACCATACCATACCACACCACACCACACCACGCCCCACCACACCACGCCCCACCTCACCCCACACCACCCCACACACCACACCACACCACACCACACCACACCACACCACACCACACCACACCACACCACACCACACTACACGACACTACACGACACTACACTACACTACACTACACTACACTACACTACACTACACTACACTACACTACACTACACTACACTACACTACACTACACTACACTACACTACACTACACTATACAATACCATACCACACTTACCATACCACACTACACCACACTATACCTTACCATACAACATTACACCACACCACACTATACCATACCATACCACACTACACCACACTATACCATACCATACCACACTACACCACACTATACCATACCATACCACACTACACCACACCATACCATACCATACCACACTACACCACACTATACCATACCATACCACACTACACCACACTACACCACACTACCATACCATACCATACCATACCATACCATACCATACCATACCATACCATACCATACCATACCACACTACACCACACTATACAATACCATACCACACTACACCACACTACACCATACCATACCACACTACACCATACCATACCACACTACACCACACTATACCATATACCATACCACACCACACTATACCATACCACACCACACTACACCACACTATACAATACCATACCACACTACACTACACTATACCATACCATACCATACCATACCATACCACATTTTCATAGCATACGCATATTTGTATAGTAACAGGTGAGATCAGATCACACCATATCACAACACACCACACCATTCAATATGGATAAATTACACCATAAACGCCTTATGTTAACCAACATGTCATCATACTATCCTTACTTGAACTCTACATATCTGTGCTTAAGAACAACTGCGATAAAATCTCTAATCCCCCTCTTGTCGGCGTAAAAAAGAATACCATCTTCTTTCATAGGACGAATACTGAACTCGACACTTGTTAACGATCCCTTCATTCTCAACGGAGTATCAAATCTCATGTACGAAGTGCCTTGGAAAAATTTGACAGCTAAAAACATAACACAAACATCAGTTTAATATAAGAGAGACAGAAAGACACTACACAAATTGCTTAACTAAAAACATAATAAAAAGACTAACCTTTTTCTGCCAAGATGGGAATTAACAAAGAAAATATAGTAAAGAGAAAAAAAAGAGAAAATGGATTAATCTGACGGACGAAGGAACAAAACAAACCAATAAGGAAGGAAAGAAGTAAAGAAAGAAGGAAGAAAGTAAGGGAAGAGGGGGAGGGAGGAAGGAAGGAATAAATAAATGAAGCAAGGAAGGAAGGAAGGGAAGGAAGAGAGGGACAGATGGAAGAAGGAAAGGAAGGAAGGAAGGAAGGAAGGAAGGAAGGAAGGAAGGAAGGAAGGAAAGGAAGAAAGGAAGGAAGGAAGGAAGGTAGGAAGGAAGGAAGGAAGGAAGGAAGGAAGGAAAGGAAGGAAGGAGAGAAGGAAGAAAGGAAGGAGGGAAGGGAGGAAGGATGTTAGGAAGGAAAGGAAAAACGAAGCGGGAAGACTCAGAAAAACGTGTGAATTAAAATGACTAAAAGTTAGAACTCACTGCAGGGTCCACTTTTTGTAACACTAATCAGTTTATTTTGAAGACATGCATCAGCCTTCATTTTACATTCGTTGTCGTATGTTTCCTTGTTGGTTGCACACACTCTCTTGTACTCACGAGGACACGCTGCTGGGTCAGGACACGTGCACGTTGTTGTACCATCTCCTTTCAAGACACACTTGCCATTAATTGGACACTTAGCAAACAAACAAAGACCTGAAAGAAAAGAATGAAGAATAAGAAGGCACTCAGAGACCCCAGTGGGTTATTATTTAGAGATGTTTAAAAAGAAAAACGAGCCATCTCGCTAGACTAGCTCATGAGATGTACGCGCCAGACAGACAGACAGACAGACAGACAGACAGACAGACAGACAGACAGACAGACAGACAGACAGACAGACAGACAGACAGACAGACAGACAGGCAGACAAACAGGCAGGCAGGCAGGCAGGCAGGCAGACAGGCAGACAGACAGACAGACAGACAGACAGACAGACAGACAGACAGACAGACAGACAGACAGACAGACAGACAGACAGACAGACAGACAGGCAGGGAGGCAGGCAGGCAGGCAGGCAGGCAGACAAACAGACAGACAGACAGACAGACAGACAGACAGACAGACAGACAGACAGACAGACAGACAGACAGACAGACAGACAGACAGACAGAGACAGACAGAGACAGGCAGAGACAAACAGACAAACAGACAGACAGACAGACAGACAGACAGACAGACAGACAGACAGACAGACAGACAGACAGACAGACAGACAGACAGACAGACAGACAGACAGGCAGGCAGACAGACAGACAGACAGACAGACAGACAGACAGACAGACAGACAGACAGACAGTGAAAACATAACCTCCTGGTCGAGGTAATAATAATAAAACTAAGGCTCTTCTATTTTAAATCAATTCCTTTTAAAACAATACTTACTGCATTTCTCCATACCAACGTCTACTAATACTTTCCCCATTTTGCAAGAATCGACTTTCATGTGGCAGTCATTGTCGTAGATATGACCATTGTTTGCGCACACTTGGTCTAAATGAGGCGGACAGTCTTCCTTTCTGGGACAAACACACTTTCCTTTCTTACAGACTGCGTAATGTTTGCAAGACTTCAATGTACAAGAGTCTTCGATAATACCTGAATGTAAATATAAATATAAACACAGAAGTCAGGTTGTAGTATAAGGTCAGGTGGATTGGAAGTGATGTCACGTAAATGTCTCACAAATCGTTATATAGTCTTTGGCTGAATATTACTTGAATAACTTTGTTGTCACGCATGAGCAACATTGTAGTATCAACAGTTCTTGGCGCACAAGCTGTCAGACAGACAGACAGACAGACAGACAGACAGACAGACAGACAGACAGACAGACAGACAGACAGACAGACAGACAGAACAGACAGATAGCGAGACAAACAAACAAACAAACAAACAAACAAACAAACAAACAAACAAACAAACAAACAAACAAACAAACAAACAAACAAACAAACAAACAAACAAACAAACAAACAAACAAGCAAACACACCACCACACAGACAGACATAAAGATCGACAAAGAGACAGACAGATTTTCAGTATATACATTTTCACATCACGAAGTACGTCAAATAAAACTCTCGCCAATACATGTACCACAAATAAAAAAATTAATAATAAAAAAACATACCACAGACTCCTTGGTTCTTTACTCGGATCGGTTTCTGTTTTGAGCAAGACTCAGCTTTCAAGGAGCAGAGACTGTCGTAGGTCTTTCCATCATCTCCACACACTGGTGCGAGACTTTTAGGACATTTGCCTCTCGGACAAACACAAACTGCCTTGTTGTTCGAGTCCACTACACACGTTGAGTAGTACTTACATTTCTTCTTAGAACATACATCTAAAGACACAAGGAGAA
>OZ036006.1:9363450-9370950 GCA_964035015.1 Corallium rubrum
ATGTCAGGGAATAAACTGTAAACAGTGTATTCAATCTACTGAGTGTATGCATTTTGAGTATCTATGTGACGTTTGTGTGTTTTGAGTATTTATATGACGTTTTTTAACCTTTAGAGTCTGTAAAATCTTCCTCCAAAAGCCAGGAAATGGCATTACAGCGACTCTCTATTTCAAGATTTCCCGGGGGACCATGCCCCCAGACCCCCCTAAAAATGTATTTTGATTTCGGCTCCCCCCTTTCAAAATCCTGGCTATGTCCCTGCTAGTAAACTGAAGGTCTCGGCCGCGGTCAAGTACAGTTTTTCTCTACTTACCCAGTATGGTTCGTCACTTCGAGTAGCACCAACACCGCTGCCAAACGTTTGCGCATGCGTGAATTCGCTGAGTAAACATTGCAAGAGAAGTGGGAACTAGCCGTGGCGACAACAACCAGACAGTGAAGACTAAGTAAGACTCGACTATTCATTCGTGTTTTAAAAAAAGGGTAAAGAAAATTACGAAGGGGTAAATTCAGAATATGTTACAATATTGACAAAGAAGCCATGCACAAATTACCTACCTTATCTTTTTGGTAGTACGCTTATAATTTTAACTTTTGTGTCGGACTCTCGGATCAGCCCAAATAATTCAGTGTTTTCCCGCTCTTTTCCCGAGGGCGAGCTCGGACGTCGCGCATGCGCAAAACGTTTGGCAGCGGTGTTAGTAGCACCTAATATCATTATTAAGCCTAGTTCTCATATGTCGCCGATGGTCGCCGACCCATGATTTAGATGCATGTTAAGTAAAAGAATAAAAGCACTGCTTTTCTGCATTGTTCTTTATTACTCAACATGCTGCTGCACTTCCCGTTTTAACATGCATCTAAATCACAAATCGCCGACGATCGGCGACATATGAGAACCAGGCTTAAGAAGTAATATTGGGCATTTCACTCGATTACATAGCATGTTCTAGGGATTTTTGGTGAAGGAAAATTCGAGTGCAGAATATATACATTTTAAGACCAAACCGGGACCAGTTGCGAAAAATGCAACTACAGAGGCCTTCCGGCAGGAATTGAACCCACGACCTGGCATTACCACCTTAATGTACAGAACTCGCGATCAAGCTCTCGGCAACGCCCTCCGTGGCTCAGTGGTCAGAGCAATGCACTAGAATCGTAAGGTCGTGGGTTCAATTCCTGCCAGAAGGCCTGTGTAGTTGCATTTTTCGCAACTGGTCCCGATTTGGTCTTAAAATGTATATATTCTACACTCGAATATCATTATTTCACGTGTTAAAATTTTCACGAGAGCGCGATCTTTAGATAAACAGTTAACAAATATAGTGCAACTAACCGCACGGTCCATTCCTGGCAACACGAATACGTTTCGATTTCTTGCATGAGGCTGCTTTGAGTAAACATAAGTTCTTGTAAGTGTTGCCGTCTGAGCCACAGGCTTCTTTAACAATTGGTTTACATTTCTTGGGGTCTTTACACTTGCACGAGGTCTTGTCATTTGCTTCAACTACGCAATCAGCGTGATTAGGACAACGCACTTTAGAACATGCATCTAGAAGATAGATTAATTCTTAGAGATATAGACTAAACTGAACAAGAAAAGAAAGGAAGGAGGGAAGGAGGGAAGGAAGGAGGGAAGGGAAGGAAGGAAGGAAGGAAGGAAGGAAGGAAGGAAGGAAGGAAGGAAGGAAGGAAGGAAGGAAGGAAGGAAGGAAGGAAGGAAGGGAGGGAGGGAGGAAGGAAGGGAGGGAGGGAGGAAGGAAAGAAGGAAGAAAGAAAGAAAGAAAGAAAGAAAGAAAGAAAGAAAGAAAGAAAGAAAGAAAGAAAGGAAGGAAGGAAGGAAGGAAGGAAGGAAGGAAGGAAGGAAGGAAGGAAGGAAGGAAGGAAGGAAGGAAGGAAGGAAGGAAGGAAGGAAGAAAGAAAGAAAGAAAGAAAGAAAGAAAGAAAGAAAGAAAGAAAGAAAGAAAGAAAGAAAGAAAGAAAGAAAGAAAGAAAGAAAGAAGAAAGAAAGAAAGAAAGAAAGAAAGAAAGGAGGGAGAAAAAGAGAAAATATAATCGACTCCACAAACATACCACATTTTCCTTTCTTCTCCACTGCTAAGTCTTTTTCCTTCTCGCAAGATTCCTTCTCCAGATGACATTGACTTAGGTAGGTTTTGCCATCACTACCACAAACTGGTTCATTTGTCACAGAACACTTTTCGGGGCAGGTACACTTCACAGTACTGTCCTTTTTGTCTTCTGTGCATTCTTTGTAGTGTTTACAAGTCGCAAATGCACAAGCAGCTGCAGTGAAAACATAACAAGAACAAAGCAAACATTAAACACAAGAGCAAAACCACTCGGCGTAAGAGACTAAGAGTTGGCGTCAGAGTGAGTGTCAGTATCTCATCTCGTCTCATTTCGTGTCACCTCAGCTCACGTCACCATACCTCATCTCACCTCCACTTCACCTCACCTCACCTCACCTCATCTCATTTCCACTCCACCTCACCTCACCTCCACTCCACCTCACCTCCACTCCACTCCACTTCACCTCCACTCCACCTCACCTCACCTCACCTCCACTCCACCTCACCTCATCTCCACTCCACTTCACCTCACCTCCACTCCACCTCACCTCACCTCATCTCCACTCCACCTCACCTCATCTCCACTCCACTTCACCTCACCTCCACTCCACCTCACCTCCACCTCACCTCCACTTCACCTCACCTCCACTTCACCTCACCTCCACTCCACCTCACCTCCACTTCACCTCACCTCCACTCCACCTCACCTTCACTCCACCTCACCTCCACTCCACCTCACCTCCACTTCACCTCACCTCCACTCCACCTCACCTCCACTCCACCTCACCTCCACTCCACCTCACCTCACTTCCACTCCACCTCACTTCACCTCATCTCCACTCCACCTTACCTCACCTCACCTCACCTCACCTCACCTCATCTCACCTCACCTCACCTCATCTCATCTCATCTCATCTCATCCCACTCCACCCTATCTCATCTCATCTCATCTCACCCCACCCCACCTCATCCTATCCCATCCCATCTCACCTCATCCCATCCTATCCCATCTCACCCTATCTTATCTCATCCCATAGAGAGCTTGCTCTATCTACTTACAGCATTTTCCTGGTTTCTTTACAGAGATTGGTTTACCCAATTTACAAGCTGTAGCACGTAACTGGCACTTGTTGTTAAACACGACTCTATTGCTTCCACAAACTTCATTTATCGTTTTGGAACAGCTGTTTACTGACGGACATCCGCACATGGTCGAACCATCTTCTTTAACAAAACACGTTCCGTTGTTTCTGCAATCTGATACTGAGCAAGGCACTATATAGAAAGAAGAAAGAAGTTGAGTTAGCAATCAAAATATATTTATGACTAGAAGTTTTTATCAAAAGTGAAGTGCTGCGAGTTGCTACCATTTACTATTTAGTAGTAAAATACTTGTTATCGTCCGAAGCATTTTCAATTAAAGAGCTTAAGCATGCGACGTTTTCCTCAACATGGACGTCACGCGTGTGGAATCGAGCCATTAAAGAGTGATGGCGTCAGCACTCTTGCTTGAAGTGAAGAACGGCAATCTATGCAGTTTTAGGTTGTTGATTTGCAGCAATAACGGCTGTTGCCATCTTTGGTGGCTCAATTTTGTGCGCGTGACGTGGGAGTTGACAGTAACGTCGCATGCTTAAAATGTTAAGTGAAATCATCTGGCACAATGGTGTGGAATGTCATATAAAAATTAATGAACAAAGACTCGTATAAATACACTGTCCTCGAAATGTCGCTTAGCCTTTTGTGGCCTTGATGTATACTTCTCAAATTCATGAATAATTCATGAGCTAATTAGCCAATCAAAAACACGTATTTCGTCACGTGCGTGAGTTGCGAAACCCCGGTAATAAACGAAAAATTGAATTAATAATTAGGAAATTAGATAATAAACGCTTTAAACAATAAAAAGCATACATTACAACATTTCTAAATTATAAAAACAGTCAAAACAAAGAAAACTGTATTATTACCAATTCTAAATTATAAATGCAAAACTCAACACAGAAACCAATTAAGTTAGGTTATATAATAGCACGCCATCTAATTAGGGAATTCTACAACAATAGACTATTGTCAACTGAGAAGTTATTTCATAAACTCGTGACTCGCGTTTTACCAGGGTTTCCAAACACTTGAGAACAATTGAATTCACTCGACTGTTCACCGCGCGATTTTCACAATTGTTCTCTCGAGTTTGTAAAACACTCAAGACAACAAAAACCACTCCGCCGTACCGGCCTCGTGTTTTCATTGCCTTTCGTGTTTTACAAAGTCTCGAGAACAATTATAAAAATCGCTTGGTGAACAGCCTCGTGAATTCAATTGTTCTCGCGTGTTTGGAAACCCTGGTAAAACACTCGCACTCGTTTATGAAATATTACATATTTATGATAAAAATTAACTCATTACTGCCACGGCCTCTTTAATATTTTACTCTGTCTAACGCCCGACCATTTTACTTGACCAAGAGAGAACCCTCTGACATCCTAGGCAGCAATGAGTTAAAACATAACGCTCTTGCTTAGGATCATTAGTTAAGTTGTCCGTACCTCACGAACGTGAGTCTGGTACTTTTCAAGATCGCGCATCAAACATATTTAATAATCTTCCACACAACATTAGAATCTGTAATGACTATCGCGAATTTCATCGGGAAATTAAGGCATACTTTATGAACGAAGCCACTAATAGGTTATTATAGTTCTTATATTTCAGTTTTGAACAATTTCTCTTGACCGTTATTTAACTAAACTTTTAATTCAATTTAATTTTACATTAATTTTCCTTTATTATCATTCTTTCATATTACTTATACCTTGTACATATAATTAAATTAACCAATTAGTTAGTACTAGTCCACAGATTTGTATAGTCTACTTTACTTTTATATCAACACTATTTTAGTATTAATTATGTAACTACTTAGCATTAGAAGAGCCACCCCGTGGAAAATGCTAATAAACCGTTATTATTATTATTATTATTATTATTATTATTATTATTATTATTATTATTATTATTATTATTATTATTATTATTATTAAAGTGCCTATCACCCCAAATACGATATTTTTGAAATGGATTCTATATAAATTGAAGAGTTGAACGTTTCATTTGAATTTTTATTCATTGTTATAATGAAGTTTATATTTCCAAAATGGTAACGAGATGACGTCAAAGTAAGCATTTGTGCTTCTTTTCCCCCTTTTCTTATAAATTGTTTGAAAAATTTAATGAAGAAAATAATAAAATATAGAATATACTATTCAAGTATGATATTAACGTAAAATTAGGTAATATTTCTCGTGTAACAGAACACTGTGTGTGCAAATTATGCCTACACGCGTAAAAATCTCGCAAGTTGTTACAGCATTGTTGCTAACATATGTGAACAACATCGGTAAATGAACAACATTGGTAAATGAACAACATTGTTCATCATTGTTTCAACAAGTTGTTACTGCTTCATGAAACAACAACCGTTGTTCACGCATGTTGTAACAACCGCAGAACGTGTTGATACATCAACCATGTTCACCATTGTTGTAACATTGTTGTTCATCGTTGTTATTTCATCATGCTGTTACAACATGTTGTATCATGTGCGAACAACGTTGTTGGCTATAAAAAATGTGCTGTTGGAACAACTTGTTCATGACTGTTGATTTATCCGTGAACAAGTTGTTCGAACCATAAGTGAACAACTTGTTGACAACTTGTTCACGGCGAGCAGCACAACATTGTTCACGCCTGTTGACAACCGTGAACAAGTTGTGCGTTTTTACGCGTGTACCTTAACGTCATCCTCATTACCGTTTTGAAAATACAAACCTCAATATAACAATAAATAAAAGCTAAGTAAAAATCAAAAAATATTTTGATATTCAACTAATCGTTTTACATATAATCCATATCAGTAATATCGCATTTATGGTTGATAGGCATATTTAAATGCTTAAGAAATAAAATTTTATAACAAAGATGTAATATAACGGCGTTTGGTATGGTTTGGTTTTGTTAGCAAAATTTTTAATGTGGCTAAATGTAATTTAGGCAAGGTAAAAAAGGAGACAATGCTAGTCAGCAGACACTCACTATAATATATGGGGATTATCTCAGCGCTCATCAAAGTCCTGTCAGCGTGGTCTGAGCTTGACTGGTTTGCGCGCGCTTCTAATACGTGGGATTATCTCAGCACTCATCAAAGTCTTGTCAGCGTGGTCTGAGCTTGACTGGTTTGCGCGCGCTTATAATACGTGGTATTATCTCAGCACTCATCAAAGTCTTGTCAGCGTGGTCTGAGCTTGACTGGTTTGCGCGCGCTTATAATACGTGGTATTATCTCAGCACTCATCAAAGTCTTGTCAGCGTGGTCTGAGCTTGACTGGTTTGCGCGCGCTTATAATACGTGGTATTATCTCAGCACTCATCAAAGTCTTGTCAGCGTGGTCTGAGCTTGACTGGTTGTGCGCGCTATCTATGTAATAGATACTTGGTCAGCGGTCACTCATATATAATGTGTGGTGATTACATCAGCGCTCATCAGAGTCTTGTCAGCGTGGTCTGAACTTGACTGGTTTTGCGCGCGCTGTTCATTGAGTTAATACGTGGGGATTCTTGCTTTGCATTGTGTTGACCCACCCACCCACTCCTGATAGAATGTAAGGTAAGTATATATATATATATATATTTCCACTGCTTGACAGTGTGACTGGTGCCTGGAGGTGGGTTGTGGCGGGGTTGCCATGGTTAACTCTGATCAAGGGGGTGGCATCCCCCCTTGGGGCTTGGCACCAATCCTCCAATAACGTCTATTGGCGAATTATTTTTATCTTGTAAATACTTTAATCTCGCTTGATATTATCACTCACTGCAAATGCCGTCGTGTCTTGGGACGATGGCTTTCTTTTTCTTGCACGACTCCAGTTTCATTCTGCATTTATTCAGATACGATTTTCCATCACTACCACAGACAATCTTTACATCACGTGGACACATGTCGACGGTCGGACACTCGCAAATAGCTTTGCCATTTTCTTCTCTACACGTCTCGTAATCTTTGCATTTCTTGTCTGAACACAAACCTAATTTGATCAAAAATACAGGTTAAATAAATGTATTCACCCCTTTCATGTTGTTCCATGCTTGGTGTCTGTATATGTAACTTTGTAAGTGTGTTTGTTATCTTAAATATTATTTGGGACCACAGTAATTGGTCAAAAGCTGTTGTGGTGCCACCATCTTATGTACTGTTTAATCATAGTCAATCGAGATATGGTCTGGAAACTCAGCTAAAGTCTTTGGTCTATCTTTTTGTTCGCCTTTATGCATTTTTGTGCACGGTGCACGGTCACTGAACACATTGTATTTTAGTATAATGAACGAATTATCCAATAGCAACGTTTCAGTTCAGTTCAATCACTCAAC
>OZ036006.1:9375950-9380950 GCA_964035015.1 Corallium rubrum
ATTACAGTAACACTCAGTCTTCTCACACTACAGTAACACTCAGTCTTCTCATACTACGGTAACACTCAGTCTTCTCACACTACAGTGACACTCAGTCTTCTCACACTACAGTAACACTCAGTCTTCTCACACTACAGGAACACTCAGTCTTCTCACACTACAGTAACACTCAGTCTTCTTACACTACAGTAACACTCAGTCTTCTCATACTACAGTAACACTCAGTCTTCTTACACTACAGTAACACTCAGTCTTCTCATACTACAGTAACACTCAGTCTTCTTACACTACAGTAACACTCAGTCTTCTTACACTACAGTAACACTCAGTCTTCTTACACTACAGTAACACTCAGTCTTCTCACACTACAGTAACACTCAGTCTTCTTACACTACAGTAACACTCAGTCTTCTTACACTACAGTAACACTCAGTCTTCTTACACTACAGTAACACTCAGTCTTCTCACATTACAGGAACACTCAGTCTTCTCACACTACAGTACAGTAACACTCAGTAATAGTTAGACGTACCACAAGCTCCTTCGTGTGTTAAAGGAATAACTTTCTTTCGTCGGCAACCAGCTACTTTTCTGAAACAATCGTTGACATAAGTCACATCATCGCCTCCGCATACTGGTTTGATATCTTGGGGACAGTTGCTCAGTTTTGGACAAATACATTTGGCTGTACCATCGTCTGTCAAAGCACACTTAGCGTAAGGAGAGCACGGTGTCTGAGAGCAAAGACCTGAAAAAAATAGTTTATAATCAGTAATAGGAGCACGGGTGGCGTGTGCCGTTAGGGCGCTGCCTCTCACCAATAGCTAAGCCCGGTTAGACGGGGTTAGTACTTGGATGGGTGACCGTCTGGGAACAACCCCGTTCTCGAGCTTGCAACTCATGTGAGTAGAGTTTAGTTGATCTCTCCTGTGCTCCGAGGGTTTTTCGCCGGGTTCTCCGGTTTTCCTCCCTCCGTAAAATCAACACCTGGGGCTTAGCTGGGATCCGTCGTCTGAACTGTGTCGTATGGCGGCTGCTTCAAGCGCCTTTGATATGCCTCGACACGGCCACATTGAAAAATCCTTAGGACTAATTTGATTGTAAAGATACACGTTTGATGTATTCTAATTAAAGACCTTTAACCTTAACAATGGCAAAAATAATCACAATAATTACGACGGAATTGAAGTAAACAAAATTGCGCTTGTGCAAAAAACATCACTTGTAATATTCATGAATAATGTATGAAGAAAACACAAAAGGAATGTTTAATCAGTAGTTAATTGATGAAACTTTAGTTTATTCGTATCAGAAAGTGCCCAAGATTATAAATAGTCGAGTCCTTACCACACTTTCCAAGACCAGCAACAGAAAGCCGTTTCTTCTTTTTACAAGCTTCAAGTCGTAGCAGGCAATCGTTTTCGTAATTCCGAGCGTCACTCCCACAAACATACTCAACTTTCTTCGGACATTTTTCATAACATTTGCAAGCGGTGCTTCCATCTTTGTTGACGGTACATCTGCTGTTGAAGTCGCACTTCGTCGAAGCACATGGATCTAGGATAAGCAACATAGCTTCCATTAAATGGAGTAGAGTGGAGTGGAGTGGAGTGGAGTGGAGTGGAGTGGAGTGGAGTGGAGTGGAGTGGAGTGGAGTGGAGTGGAGGGAGTGGAGTGGAGTGGAGTGGAGTGAAGTGAAGTGAAGTGAAGTGAAGTGAAGTGAAGTGAAGTGAAGTGAAGTGAAGTGAAGTGAAGTGAAGTGAAGTGAAGTGAAGTGAAGTGAAGTGAAGTGGCGGGGAGTGGAGTGGAGTGGAATGGAGTGGCGTGGAGTGGCGTGGCGTGGCGCGGATGGCGTAATGTAATGTAATGTAATGTAATGTAATGTAATGTAATGTAATGTAATGTAATGTAATGTAATGTAATGTAATGTAATGTAATGTAATGTAATGTAATGTAATGTAATGTAATGTAATGTAATGTAATGTAATGTAATGTAATGTAATGTAATGTAATGTAATGTAATGTAATGTAATGTAACGTAACGTAATGTAACGTAATGTAACGTACAAACCTTTGCAAGCCAGCGATGCTATTTCTCCAGTGATTTCCTCCAATTCTGTGAACGACTTCACGCTCCAAACGTATCCCGCCGTAGCCACACTCTTCAGTTGTCTTTCTTTCACGTATTTTCCAATACCCACGGCGAAAACAGTCGTACCAATCTCCTTCAAAGCTCTCGCTGCTTCCTCGAACTCTCCTTGGCCCACAGAAGTGCTGTCAGTCAAGAATATAAACACATTAGGAACGTCATCTCGACCACCATTTCGCTTGCTGAATAGCAATAAGCCTTGTCTTAATGGTTTGTCAAAGTATGACAGTCCTTTCGTCGTTACAATGCCAGATAATGCCATCTTGAGCGTGTTAATGTCAAGATATCTGTTCAATGGGATCCATGTTCTGGCCGTATCACTGTACTCTACAACACCAACTCGTGTTAATCGTTCGGACATTTCGAAGAATCCGACAGTCGAGGCAACTAGGTTAGTGAGAGAGGCGAGTCTTGAAGGGGAGACACTCGTTGAGCCATCCAGAGCAAAGCCAAGATCATTGGGATGTTGACATGCTGTTGATGAGAAAGATTAGCAAATATTACAATATAAACTACGGAACAGTACGACAGAAATGACAAACATATGTTATCGTAACCATCAGCCCCACAAAAATTAGCACAAGAGTCACAAGCATTACCACCACCACCACTACCACCTCCACTACTACCACAACCACCGCCATCACAACCACCACCACCACCACCACCACCACCACCACAACCACAACCACAACCAGTACCACCACAACCACCACCCATCACCGCTACCACCACCACTACTATCATTACAACCACAACCACTACCACCATGCATTCACCACCACTATCATCACCACCACTACCACCATCACAACCACCACGACTACTACCACCACAACTATCACCACTCACAACCACCACCACTACCACCATCACAACCACCACCACTACCACCATCACAACCACCACCACCACCACCACCACTATCATCAAAACCACCATCACCACCACTATCATCACCACCACTACCATGACCAGCTTACCACCACGAACTTACTTTCAGGAATGGTGCAAACATGTTGTAAGGTCAGAGGTCCAACTGGAGCACAGCGTCCACACCACCCACCACATTTGGCGGAGATGACAGACCTTCTGTCACTTACAGTAAATTCTTGCATCTGAATGTCCGAAGGGTAGCCCTGATTTTTCCACATCACTTCATCTCTCACTCTCAAGTTCGTGTCTGTCAAATCAATCGAGAAACTACCCTTTCGACAATTCCCAGGATTCATTGAGAAACAGTCGCCCGCAGTACCATAAGGTACATTGGTACCGCCCGGAAGAGTATCGGCAAATTGATAATCATCGGGAACAATCGTAAGGTGTTCGACGTTCAAACGTAACTTTGAGAAGTAAGTCTGGCCGCGTTTTTCGTAAAGTTTGTTGCTAGGTCTACCATCGCATTGGAATCGGGCCGTGACGGGAGATGTCGGTAACCGTCGGTCGTAGACGATGGCGTAGTTTCTGGAGCCACCGGCGGGAAGGCTGAGATATTCCTTAGCTTCATTACCAGACAAACCGTGACAGAATATTTTCACAGGATCTTTACAATTTTCGCTAATGTGTAGCAAGTACTCGCCATCCTCAGTCGCACCACTAGATTTCACATCTCGACAGTTCTTAAACTCTAAAAATGTTTAAAGTAATATTTAAGAGACGAGTGGTGTTTTACCAGATTTAAAACACAACCTGATAGCCGAGTATTTAGATCTGATAAAAGACGCACTGCACATATTTTGAATAGCTTCAAAAACGACCCATTTGGTAATTTAAAACTCAAGTAAAAAAGAATAGTGAATATGTGTGCATGTGGTACCTGTGCGAGCTTGGTGCAATGTACTACTACATATATACATACCACTCTTAACTACATCTCATATGCAAACGCTGCTACCGTTTAGGAAGCATACAGTATGAGCTATGAACTTGCAACCTTAGCTCTCTATCCTAACCTCAATAAGAGCGCCTAACCAGTCAGTTTGTGTTCCATGTACTGGTCACTAAATAAAGTACCCCTAATCCTAACCCTACTCCTAACCAAAACCCCTAACCCCAACCCTAACCCCACCTCTCACCCCACCCCTAACCCACCTCTAACCCCACCTCTCACCCCACCTCTAACCCACATCTAACCCTACCTCTCACCCCACCTCTAACTCACCTCTAACCCCACCTCTCACCCCACCCCTAACCCACCTCTAACCCCACCCATAACCCACCTCTAATCCCACCTCTCACCCCACCTCTAACCCACCTCTAACCCCACCTCTAACCCACCTCTAACCCCACCTCTAACCCACCTCTAACCCCACCTCTCACTCCACCTCTCACCCCACCTCTCACCCCACCTCTAACCCACCTCTCACCCCACCTCTAACCCACCTCTAACCCCACCTCTAATCCCACCTCTCACCCCACCTCTCACCCCACCTCTAACCCCACCTCTAATCCCACCTCTCACCCCACCTCTAATCCCACCTCTCACCCCACCTCTAACCCACCTCTAACCCCACCTCTAACCCACCTCTCACCCCACCTCTCACCCCACCTCTAACCCACCTCTAACCCCACCTCTCACCCCACCTCTCACCCCACCTCTCACCCCACCTCTCACCCCACCTCTAACCCCACCTCTCACCCCACCTCTACCCCACCTCTCACCCCACCTCTAACCCACCTCTCACCCCACCCCTAACCCACCTCTAACTCCAACTCTAACCTCACCCTTAATCCACCCTAACCCCACACCTAACATTACCTCTAACTCTATCTCTAACCCCAACCCCACCTTTAACCCCACCCTAACCTAACCTCTCACCCCACCTCTCACCCCACCTCTCACCCCACCTCT
>OZ036006.1:9390950-9395950 GCA_964035015.1 Corallium rubrum
GTTCATCGCTGTATTCTATAATACCCACGTGGGTTCCAGGTTCAGATATCTTGTACTCATCCAACATGTTCTTGATGAAATCTTTTGCTTCGTCAAAACTGTCCTTTTTCATTCTCTTCGTTCCCTCGATGGCAAAAACAAGATCGATTACCTCACCGAGATCTAAAAGCCAAAACACAATAGTTACTTAGAAAGAATTTTTATAATTATTTGAAATACATATTCTATTAACAAATTTTGCCAGCACCAGTCATGAAATATTGTCAGATGTATCTACTTACCACACGTAGTTGAATCATCAGGATTAGCTGCGCAGTCTTTACACTCTTCAGCAAAGCATGGATCTGAAATAAAAACACGAATAATAAGTTTCATCTAAATAATCACAAACATAATTGACTCGAAAAAGAGTTTCCTCTTACCATTGAAAACTTCTTCTGCGATTTCTTCAATCAATTTCTTCGGATCTTTTCCTTTCTTTGGTTTCTTTTTCTTTGCTAACAAAGGTTTCGCTTTTTCATCGTCGACATTTTCTCCCAAGAGAACTGGAATAATCTTTACTTTCTTGTCTTTCAATGGCTCCGCTGCTTTCTTTAACTTCTCCTTATTACTGTCATCATTTCCATCCATAAACACAACCAAAATCTTGCGAGCTTTTGGTCTTCCATTCTTTTCAAACTCTTCTCCACCAGTCTTGATTCCTTCGTCCAGAGCCTTGCCTTCTTTCAATGGTAATTTCTTCACACGATCCTTCAGTTGTTTCTCATCTTCATAATCTCCAAGCGGCACTTTTGTTTCACCCATCTTGTCAAACTGGACAACACCATATTTGACAAAAGCATCCGTTGGTTTGTCCACCATCTCGTTTACTATAATCTTTTCTCTACCAAACGTTTCTTTGGCTTTAGGATTTGCAGAACCCATCACAAATATGACGTCTAGAAGTTTCCTAGGCAATCCTGGAGAAACAAACAAAAACAAACAAATTATCAAAAGGTCCCACGAAACAGCGCATGTATTACTGCCTATCTGACCGTACGTCTGTCCGGGTAGGCGCGTCTGTCTGTCTGTCTGTCTGTCTGTCTGTCTGTCTGTCTGTCTGTCTGTCTGTCTGTCTGTCTGTTCGTCCGTTCGTTCGTCCGTTCGTTCGTTCGTTCGTTCGTTCGTCCGTGCGTGCGTTCGTTCGTTCTTTCGTCCGTCCGTCCGTCCGTCCGTCCGTCCGTCCGTCCGTCCGTCCGTCCGTCCGTTCGTTCGTTCGTTCGTTCGTTCGTTCGTTCGTTCGTTCGTTCGTTCGTTCGTTCGTTCGTTCGTTCGTCAGTCCGTGCGTCCATCCGCCCGCCCGCCCGATGGTCTGTCTGTCTGCCTGCCTGCCTGCCTGTCTGTCTGTCTGTCTGTCTGTCTGTCTGTCTGTCTGTCTGTCTGTCTGTCTGTCTGTCTGTCTGTCTGTCTGTCTGTCTGTCTGTCTGTCTGTCTGTCTGTCTGCCTGTCTGTCCGTCTGTCTGAAATAACTTACGTTTCTTGATGTCATTTTTAATGTCTTCAACCAGTTTAGGAGCCACACTTGGTGTTTCAGATGGAGTTTTCTTCGGGTAAATATTCTTTTCAGTTGGAACAATGTCCTTCAGTTCATCCTTGTCAGTTTTGTCTCCAATATTCACAACATAAACTCGAACGCCTTTTTCTTTCAATGGTTTCACAGCTCGTTTTGGTGGTTCTTTACCAGTTGATTTACCATCTGTCACAATTATCAGAACTTTAGATGCTCCAGGTCGACCTCCCGACTTCACAGCGAACACCTCGTCGGCTGATTTTCGTAAAGCTTCGTCGGTCACCGTGCCTTTTCCGCCTGATGGAACTATAGTCTGTACTTTGTCTTTGATAGTACCAGCTTCAAACTTTTCATTAAGTGGAAGAATAACTTTGGCTTCGTCACTGAATTCTACGACACCAACATGGGTCTCAGTTTCTGAGATTGTGTAATTGTCAACCATGTCTTTAACGAGATCTTTAATTTTGTCAAATCCTTTTTTAGCAAGACTTTCAGATCCATCCAAAGCAAACACCAAGTCAAGAGGTAATGCTTAATGAAGAATGGCAGACATTAAAATAAGTGATAACAAATATTGCAATTGTTTGTTTGTTTGTTTGTTTGTTTATTTGTTTGTTTGTTTGTTTGTTTGTTTGTTTGTTTGTTTGTTTGTTTGTTTGTTTGTTGGTTTGTTTGTTTGTTTGTTTGTTCATTCGTCCGTTAGTTTGTTTGCTTGTTTGTTTTTTTGTGTTTTTTTTTGTTTGTTTGCGAATGAAAGAATGAACGAATTCTTAAACTACAGTTTACTTACTACAAGAGCCCTTATTTTTCACAGTAATTGGTTTCTGCTGCAAGCACATTTCATGTTTAAGTTTACATTCGTTGTCATAGGTAACACCATCTGAACCACAAACAGGATCACTGGTGACTGGACACTTTTCATCGCACTTGCACACAGCAGAATCGTCAGCTTTCGCAGAACATTTCGCACCAAACTCGCACCTTTTGGCAGCACAAGGATCTGTAAAACCAAAATAATTTTTTTAAACAGAAAAAGGGATCAAAACAGGAAGAAATATTTGAACAAAATGTACACAAAATCGTTACATAGAGGTAACCCAGGCCATGACCAAGACCAAGACCAAGACCAAGACCAAGACCAAGACCAAGACCAAGACCAAGACCAAGACCAAGACCAAGACCAAGACCAAGACCAAGACCAAGATCACAAGACCAAGGCCAAGACCAAGATCACAACCACAAGACCACAAGACCACAAGACCACAAGACCACAAGACCACAAGACCACAAGACCACAAGACCACAAGACCACAAGACCACAAGACCACAAGACCACAAGACCACAAGACCACAAGACCACAAGACCACAAGACCACAAGACCACAAGACCACAAGACCACAAGACGACAAGACGACAAGACGACAAGACGACAAGACGACAAGACGACAAGACGACAAGACCACAAGACCACAAGACCACAAGACCACAAGACCACAAGACCACAAGACCACAAGACCACAAGACCACAAGACCACAAGACCACAAGACCACAAGACCACAAGACCACAAGACCACAAGACCAGAAGACCACAAGACCACAAGACCAGAAGACAACAAGACCAGAAGACCAGAAGACCAGAAGACCAGAAGACCAGAAGACCAGAAGACCAGAAGACCAGAAGACCAGAAGACCACAAGACCAGAAGACCACAAGACCACAAGACCACAAGACCACAAGACCACAAGACCACAAGACCACAAGACCACAAGACCACAAGACCACAAGACCACAAGACCACAAGACCACAAGACCACAAGACCACAAGACCACAAGACCATCAGACAACCAGACGAACAGACCACCAGACCACCAGACCACCAAGACCAAGCAAGACCAAGACAAGGACCAAAATCAAGACCAAGACTAAGACCAAGACCAAGACCAAGACCAAGACCAAGACCAAGACCAAGACCAAGACCAAGACCAAGACCAAGACCAAGACCAAGACCAAGACCAAGACCAAGACCAAGACCAAGACCAAGACCATGCCCAAGACCATGCCCAAGACCAAGATCATCACCAACAACACCATAACCACCGCAATACCCACCACCACCACCATCAACATCAACACAACTTACCTTTCTTTACAACCTCATCTATTAGTTCAGCTAAATCTTGTGGTTTAAATGGTTTCTTTTTCTTTACAATATTTTTCTTTGGAGTTATTGCCTCTAGTTGTTTATCATCAGGATCTGTTCCCAACTTCACTGCGATAATTTTAACATCATTATCGTTCAGCTTCTTGGCCGCTTTCTTTAGTTCTTCCGTCGTAGCATCTGCTTTACCAGTCACGAATACAACCAATATCTTACGAGCCTTAGGTCGACCATGATCTTTGAAAAGCTTGTCTGTCTCCACCAGAGCGTGATCCAATTTCTTACCCTCATCTTTCCATGATAGACCATCAATGAATTTCTTCACATCAGTTTTATCTGGTTTGTCTTTGAACTTCGACTTCACCGAAGCATCTTTTCCATAAACGATTGTTCCGTACAGGATGTCACTTTCGTTTTCATTGTCAATCATCACCTTAGCTGCTTCTTTTTCGTCGTTGAATAATGGTACAGCATCCTTTCCCGTGGCGCCAAATGCAAACACCAGATCAACCACTTTCTTGTCCTTTTCTTCTAATAATAAAATAACAGTTTTATATCAGACACAGACAGACAGACAGACAGACAGACAGACAGACAGACAGACAGACAGACAGACAGACAGACAGACAGACAGACAGACAGACAGACAAACAAACAAACAAACAAACAAACAAATAAACAAAAAAAACAAAACAAACAACGTCTCTACGTACTCTCCAATAAGTCCTTTTCAATAAGTTGTGCCAGTTCTTCGTGTAATTTTGGCAGCTTCTTCTTGTCCTTCACCTTTTTAATTTTGGTTTTGTCAGCAACAATTTCTATTAGTGTTTCAGGGTCGGCTTCGTCAAGAGCTATGACATAAACTAGGACACCACGTTCCTTCAATGGTTTGGCAGCTTTCTTCAAAGCTTCTTTGGCAGTCGTGTTACTTGCAGCAATAACAACGAGAATCTTTTTGGCAGACGGACGACCTCCTAACGAAACACCAAACATCTTGTCAACGGACTTCTCCAAAGCACGGTCAAGATTCGCACTTTCTCCTTCTGATGGGATCATATCATCCACCACAGTCTTGATCATGTTTTCATCAAATTCACGATCGAGACGTAGTTTTATGTCAGGTTCATCGCTGTATTCTACAATACCCACGTGGGTTCCAGGTTCAGATATCTTGTACTCATCCAACATGTTCTTGATGAAATCTTTTGCTTCGTCAAAACCGTCCTTTTTCATTCTCTTCGTTCCCTCGATGGCAAAAACAAGATCGATTACCTCACCGAGATCTAAAAG
>OZ036006.1:9400950-9440950 GCA_964035015.1 Corallium rubrum
ACAGTTTTATATCAGACACAGACAGACAGACAGACAGACAGACAGACAGACAGACAGACAGACAGACAGACAGACAGACAGACAGACAGACAGACAGACAGACAGACAGACAGACAAACAAACAAACAAACAAACAAACAAACAAACAAACAAACAAACAAACAAACAAACAAACAAACAAACAAACAAACAAATAAACAAAAAAAACAAAACAAACAACGTCTCTACGTACTCTCCAATAAGTCCTTTTCAATAAGTTGTGCCAGTTCTTCGTGTAATTTTGGCAGCTTCTTCTTGTCCTTCACCTTTTTAATTTTGGTTTTGTCAGCAACAATTTCTATTAGTGTTTCAGGGTCGGCTTCGTCAAGAGCTATGACATAAACTAGGACACCACGTTCCTTCAATGGTTTGGCAGCTTTCTTCAAAGCTTCTTTGGCAGTCGTGTTACTTGCAGCAATAACAACAAGAATCTTTTTGGCAGACGGACGACCTCCTAATGAAACACCAAACATCTTGTCAACGGACTTCTCCAAA
The DNA here is from genome assembly GCA_964035015.1 of Corallium rubrum. Lineage (NCBI taxonomy): Eukaryota > Metazoa > Cnidaria > Anthozoa > Scleralcyonacea > Coralliidae > Corallium > Corallium rubrum. The sequence goes on from OZ036006.1 coordinate 9,401,485, forward strand.
GCACGGTCAAGATTCGCACTTTCTCCTTCTGATGGGATAATATCATCCACCACAGTCTTGATCATGTTTTCATCAAACTCACCATCAAGACGTAGTTTTATGTCAGGTTCATCGCTGTATTCTACAATACCCACGTGGGTTCCAGGTTCAGATATCTTGTACTCATCCAACATGTTCTTGATGAAATCTTTTGCTTCGTCAAAACCGTCCTTTTTCATTCTCTTCGTTCCCTCGATGGCAAAAACAAGATCGATTACCTCACCGAGATCTAAAAGCCAAAACACAATAGTTACTTAGAAAGAATTTTTATAATTATTTGAAATACATATTCTATTAACAAATTTTGCCAGCACCAGTCATGAAATATTGTCAGATGTATGTACTTACCACACGTAGTTGAATCATCAGGATTAGCTGCGCAGTCTTTACACTCTTCAGCAAAGCATGGATCTGAAATAAAAACACGAATAATAAGTTTCATCTAAATAATCACAAACATAATTGACTCGAAAAAGAGTTTCCCCTTACCATTGAAAACTTCTTCTGCGATTTCTTCAATCAATTTCTTCGGATCTTTTCCTTTCTTTGGTTTCTTTTTCTTTGCTAACAAAGGTTTCGCTTTTTCATCGTGGACGTTTTCTCCCAAGAGAACTGGAATAATCTTTACTTTCTTCCCTTTCAATGGTTCCGCTGCTTTCTTTAACTTCTCCTTATCACTGTCATCATTTCCATCCATAAACACAACCAATATCTTGCGAGCTTTTGGTCTTCCATTCTTTTCAAACTCTTCTCCAGCAGTCTTGATTCCTTCGTCCAGAGCCTTGCTTTCTTTCAATGGTAATTTCTTCACACGATCCTTCAGTTGTTTCTCATCTTCATAATCTCCCAGCGGCACTTTTGTTTCACTCATCTTGTCAAACTGGACAACACCATATTTGACAAAAGCATCCGTTGGTTTGTCTACCATCTCGTTTACTATAATCTTTTCTTTACCAAACGTTTCTTTGGCTTTAGGATTTGCAGAACCCATCACAAATATGACGTCTAGAAGTTTCTTAGGCAATCCTGGAAAAAAACAAAAAAAATCAAAAAAATCAAAAGGTCTCACGAAACAGTTGTCAATAAAAACAACGCGTGTATTACTGCCTATCTGACCGTTCGTCTGTCCGGTTAGTCCCTGGCGTCTGTGTGTATGTGTGTTTGTTTGTTTGTTTGTTTGTTTGTTTGTTTGTTTGTTTGTTTGTTTGTTTGTTTGTTTGTTTGTTTGTTTGTTTGTTTGTTTGTTTGTTTGTTTGTTTGTTTGTTTGTTTGTTTGTTTGTTTGTTTGCCTGCCTGCCTGCCTGCCTGCCTGCCTGCCTGCCTGCCTGCCTGCCTGCCTGCCTGCCTGCCTGCCTGCCTGCCTGCCTGCCTGCCTGCCTGCCTGCCTGCCTGCCTGCCTGCCTGTCTGTCTGTCTGTCTGTCTGTCTGTCTGTCTGTCTGTCTGTCTGTCTGTCTGTCTGTCTGTCTGTCTGTCTGTCTGTCTGTCTGTCGAAGATAAGCCATATGTATTTTTAAATGGCAAACCAATCCGTAGAGTTAAATGCACAAAATCACTTGGTGTGCTCGTTGATGAGCGTCTTTCCTGGGAAGAACATATTTATAAAATATCTCGGAAAGTATCATCAGCAATCGGGGGTCTTAAATACGTCAGGCCATTAATTTCACAGGAAGCTGCTATTCTAATCTATAAGTCGCTCGTTCTACCTTATTTTGACTATTGTGACATAGTATGGGATCACTTTTCGGTGCATCAAACAACTCGCTTACAAAAACTTCAAAACCGTGCTGCACTAGTTATTACTAAGCAAGGCTATGAAGTCAGATCCCATGATATAAGAATGACACTAGGTTGGAAAACACTGTGTGAACGACGCGACGAACATAGAGCCATAATGATGTACAAAGCAATTAATGGACTTGCTCCAGTATACATAGCTGACTTATTTCAGCCTCTAAGTGAATACATATCCTATAATTTGAGAAGTAGGGATATGAATTTACACTTACCAAAACCTAACACGGATTTTCTAAAAAACAGCTTTATGTATAGGGGAGCAAAACTATGGAATGATCTCTCAATTGAGCTCAAATCTAAAACTACGCTATCTTCATTTAAAAAGCATATTGCATCCTTTGGTCCTCGTAAGCTATTTTAAACATTTTTTACCATTAAGTATTTTATACACTTTGTATATAGTATTATACTTTGTATTTTAATTCCAAACCAATTCTCGGCTCTCATGTAAAACAAATATTATAACGTTTGTTATAATTTTGATGAAATCCCGAGTATAAATAAAGTTTCTCTGTCTGTCTGTCTGTCTGTCTGTCTGTCTGTCTGTCTGTCTGTCTGTCTGTCTGTCTGTCTGTCTGTCTGTCTGTCTGTCTGTCTGTCTGTCTGTCTGTCTGTCTGTCTGTCTGTCTGTCTGTCTATCTGTCTGTCTGAAAATAACTTACGTTTCTTGATGTCATTTTTAATGTCTTCAACCAGTTTAGGAGCCACACTTGGTGTTTCAGATGGAGTTTTCACAGGGTAAATATTCTTTTCAGTTGGAACAATGTCCTTCACTTCATCCTTGTCAGTTTTGTCTCCAATATTCACAACATAAACTCGAACGCCTTTTTCTTTCAATGGTTTCACAGCTCGTTTTGGTGGTTCTTTACCAGTTGATTTACCATCTGTCACAATTATCAGAACTTTAGATGCTCCAGGTCGACCTCCCGACTTCACAGCGAACACCTCGTCGGCTGATTTTCGTAAAGCTTCGTCGGTCACCGTGCCTTTTCCGCCTGATGGAACTATAGTCTGTACTTTGTCTTTGATAGTACCAGCTTCAAACTTTTCATTAAGTGGAAGAATAACTTTGGCTTCGTCACTGAATTCTACGACACCAACATGGGTCTCAGTTTCTGAGATTGTGTAATTGTCAACCATGTCTTTAACGAGATCTTTAATTTTGTCAAATCCTTTTTTAGCAAGACTTTCAGATCCATCCAAAGCAAACACCAAGTCAAGAGGTAATGCTTAATGAAGAATGGCAGACATTAAAATAAGTGATAACAAATATTGCAATTGTTTGTTTGTTTGTTTGTTTGTTTGTTTGTTTGTTTGTTTGTTTGTTTGTTTGTTTGTTTGTTTGTTTGTTTGTTTGTTTGTTTGTTTGTTTGTTTGTTTGTTTGTTTGTTTGTTTGTTTGTTTGTTTGTTGGTTTGTTTGTTTGTTTGTTTGTTTGTTTGTTTGTTTGTTTGTTTGTTTGTTTGTTTGTTTGTTTGTTTGTTTGTTTGTTTGTTTGTTTGTTTGTTTGTTTGTTTGTTTGTTTGTTTGTTTGTTTGTTTGTTTGTTTGTTTGTTTGTTTGTTTGTTCATTCGTCCGTTAGTTTGTTTGCTTGTTTGTTTTTTTGTGGTTTTTTTTGTTTGTTTGTTTGCGAATGAAAGAATGAACGAATTCTTAAACTACAGTTTACTTACTACAAGAGCCTTTATTTTTCACAGTAATTGGTTTCTGCTGCAAGCACATTTCATGTTTAAGTTTACATTCGTTGTCATAGGTAACACCATCTGAACCACAAACAGGATCACTGGTGACTGGACACTTTTCATCGCACTTGCACACAGCAGAATCGTCAGCTTTCGCAGAACATTTCGCACCAAACTCGCACGTTTTGGCAGCACAAGGATCTGTAAAACCAAAATAATCTTTTTAAACAGAAAAAGGGATCAAAACAGGAAGAAATATTTGAACAAAATGTACACAAAATCGTTACATAGAGGTAACCCAGGCCATGACCATGACCAAGACCAAGACCAAGACCAAGACCAAGACCAAGACCAAGACCAAGACCAAGACCAAGACCAAGACCAAGACCAAGACCAAGACCAAGACCAAGACCAAGATCACAAGACCAAGACCACAAGACCACAAGACCACAAGACCACAAGACCACAAGACCACAAGACCACAAGACCACAAGACCACAAGACCACAAGACCACAAGACCACAAGACCACAAGACCACAAGACCACAAGACCACAAGACCACAAGACCACAAGACCACAAGACCACAAGACCACAAGACCACAAGACCACAAGACCACAAGACCACAAGACCACAAGACCACAAGACCACAAGACCACAAGACCACAAGACCACAAGACCACAAGACCACAAGACCACAAGACCACAAGACCACAAGACCAAGAAGACCAGAAGACCAGAAGACCAGAAGACCAGAAGACCACAAGACCAGAAGACAACAAGACCAGAAGACCAGAAGACCAGAAGACCAGAAGACCAGAAGACCACAAGACCAGAAGACCAGAAGACCAGAAGACCAGAAGACCAGAAGACCAGAAGACCAGAAGACCAGAAGACAACAAGACCAGAAGACCACAAGACCACAAGACCACAAGACCACAAGACCAGAAGACCAGAAGACCAGAAGACCACAAGACCACAAGACCACAAGACCACAAGACCACAAGACCACAAGGCCACAAGACCACAAGACCACAAGACCACAAGACCACAAGACCACAAGACCATCAGACAACCAGACGAACAGACCACCAGACCACCAGACCACCAAGACCAAGCAAGACCAAGACAAGGACCAAAATCAAGACCAAAATCAAAACAAGACCAAGACCAAGACCAAGACCAAGACCAAGACCAAGACCAAGACCAAGACCAAGACCAAGACCAAGACCAAGACCAAGACCAAGACCAAGACCAAGACCAAGACCAAGACCAAGACCAAGACCAAGACCAAGACCAAGACCAAGACCAAGACCAAGACCAAGACCAAGACGAAGACCAAGACCAAGACCAAGACCAAGACCAAGACCAAGACCAAGACCAAGACCAAGACCAAGACCATGCCCAAGACCATGCCCAAGACCAAGATCATCACCAACAACACCATAACCACCGCAATACCCACCACCACCACCATCAACATCAACACAACTTACCTTTCTTTACAACCTCATCTATTAGTTCAGCTAAATCTTGTGGTTTAAATGGTTTCTTTTTCTTTACAATATTTTTCTTTGGAGTTATTGCCTCTAGTTGTTTATCATCAGGATCTGTTCCCAACTTCACTGCGATAATTTTAACATCATTATCGTTCAGCTTCTTGGCCGCTTTCTTTAGTTCTTCCGTCGTAGCATCTGCTTTACCAGTCACGAATACAACCAATATCTTACGAGCCTTAGGTCGACCATGATCTTTGAAAAGCTTGTCTGTCTCCACCAGAGCGTGATCCAATTTCTTACCCTCATCTTTCCATGATAGACCATCAATGAATTTCTTCACATCAGTTTTATCTGGTTTGTCTTTGAACTTCGACTTCACCGAAGCATCTTTTCCATAAACGATTGTTCCGTACAGGATGTCACTTTCGTTTTCACTGTCAATCATCACCTTAGCGGCTTCTTTTTCGTCGTTGAATAATGGTACAGCATCCTTTCCCGTGGCGCCAAATGCAAACACCAGATCAACCACTTTCTTGTCCTTTTCTTCTAATAATAAAATAACAGTTTTATATCAGACACAGACAGACAGACAGACAGACAGACAGACAGACAGACAGACAGACAGACAGACAGACAGACAGACAGACAGACAGACAGACAGACAGACAGACAAACAAACAAACAAACAAACAAACAAACAAACAAACAAACAAACAAACAAACAAATAAACAAAAAAAACAAAACAAACAACGTCTCTACGTACTCTCCAATAAGTCCTTTTCAATAAGTTGTGCCAGTTCTTCGTGTAATTTTGGCAGCTTCTTCTTGTCCTTCACCTTTTTAATTTTGGTTTTGTCAGCAACAATTTCTATTAGTGTTTCAGGGTCGGCTTCGTCAAGAGCTATGACATAAACTAGGACACCACGTTCCTTCAATGGTTTGGCAGCTTTCTTCAAAGCTTCTTTGGCAGTCGTGTTACTTGCAGCAATAACAACGAGAATCTTTTTGGCAGACGGACGACCTCCTAACGAAACACCAAACATCTTGTCAACGGACTTCTCCAAAGCACGGTCAAGATTCGCACTTTCTCCTTCTGATGGGATCATATCATCCACCACAGTCTTGATCATGTTTTCATCAAATTCACGATCGAGACGTAGTTTTATGTCAGGTTCATCGCTGTATTCTACAATACCCACGTGGGTTCCAGGTTCAGATATCTTGTACTCATCCAACATGTTCTTGATGAAATCTTTTGCTTCGTCAAAACCGTCCTTTTTCATTCTCTTCGTTCCCTCGATGGCAAAAACAAGATCGATTACCTCACCGAGATCTAAAAGCCAAAACACAATAGTTACTTAGAAAGAATTTTTATAATTATTTGAAATACATATTCTATTAACAAATTTTGCCAGCACCAGTCATGAAATATTGTCAGATGTATGTACTTACCACACGTAGTTGAATCATCAGGATTAGCTGCGCAGTCTTTACACTCTTCAGCAAAGCATGGATCTGAAATAAAAACACGAATAATAAGTTTCATCTAAATAATCACAAACATAATTGACTCGAAAAAGAGTTTCCCCTTACCATTGAAAACTTCTTCTGCGATTTCTTCAATCAATTTCTTCGGATCTTTTCCTTTCTTTGGTTTCTTTTTCTTTGCTAACAAAGGTTTCGCTTTTTCATCGTGGACGTTTTCTCCCAAGAGAACTGGAATAATCTTTACTTTCTTCCCTTTCAATGGTTCCGCTGCTTTCTTTAACTTCTCCTTATCACTGTCATCATTTCCATCCATAAACACAACCAATATCTTGCGAGCTTTTGGTCTTCCATTCTTTTCAAACTCTTCTCCAGCAGTCTTGATTCCTTCGTCCAGAGCCTTGCTTTCTTTCAATGGTAATTTCTTCACACGATCCTTCAGTTGTTTCTCATCTTCATAATCTCCCAGCGGCACTTTTGTTTCACTCATCTTGTCAAACTGGACAACACCATATTTGACAAAAGCATCCGTTGGTTTGTCTACCATCTCGTTTACTATAATCTTTTCTTTACCAAACGTTTCTTTGGCTTTAGGATTTGCAGAACCCATCACAAATATGACGTCTAGAAGTTTCTTAGGCAATCCTGGAAAAAAACAAAAAAAATCAAAAAAATCAAAAGGTCTCACGAAACAGTTGTCAATAAAAACAACGCGTGTATTACTGCCTATCTGACCGTTCGTCTGTCCGGTTAGTCCCTGGCGTCTGTGTGTATGTGTGTTTGTTTGTTTGTTTGTTTGTTTGTTTGTTTGTTTGTTTGTTTGTTTGTTTGTTTGTTTGTTTGTTTGTTTGTTTGTTTGTTTGTTTGTTTGTTTGTTTGTTTGCCTGCCTGCCTGCCTGCCTGCCTGCCTGCCTGCCTGCCTGCCTGCCTGCCTGCCTGCCTGCCTGCCTGCCTGCCTGCCTGTCTGTCTGTCTGTCTGTCTGTCTGTCTGTCTGTCTGTCTGTCTGTCTGTCTGTCTGTCTGTCTGTCTGTCTGTCTGTCTGTCTGTCTGTCTGTCTGTCTGTCTGTCGAAGATAAGCCATATGTATTTTTAAATGGCAAACCAATCCGTAGAGTTAAATGCACAAAATCACTTGGTGTGCTCGTTGATGAGCGTCTTTCCTGGGAAGAACATATTTATAAAATATCTCGGAAAGTATCATCAGCAATCGGGGGTCTTAAATACGTCAGGCCATTAATTTCACAGGAAGCTGCTATTCTAATCTATAAGTCGCTCGTTCTACCTTATTTTGACTATTGTGACATAGTATGGGATCACTTTTCGGTGCATCAAACAACTCGCTTACAAAAACTTCAAAACCGTGCTGCACTAGTTATTACTAAGCAAGGCTATGAAGTCAGATCCCATGATATAAGAATGACACTAGGTTGGAAAACACTGTGTGAACGACGCGACGAACATAGAGCCATAATGATGTACAAAGCAATTAATGGACTTGCTCCAGTATACATAGCTGACTTATTTCAGCCTCTAAGTGAATACATATCCTATAATTTGAGAAGTAGGGATATGAATTTACACTTACCAAAACCTAACACGGATTTTCTAAAAAACAGCTTTATGTATAGGGGAGCAAAACTATGGAATGATCTCTCAATTGAGCTCAAATCTAAAACTACGCTATCTTCATTTAAAAAGCATATTGTATCCTTTGGTCCTCGTAAGCTATTTTAAACATTTTTTACCATTAAGTATTTTATACACTTTGTATATAGTATTATACTTTGTATTTTAATTCCAAACCAATTCTCGGCTCTCATGTAAAACAAATATTATAACGTTTGTTATAATTTTGATGAAATCCCGAGTATAAATAAAGTCTGTCTCTGTCTGTCTGTCTGTCTGTCTGTCTGTCTGTCTGTCTGTCTGTCTGTCTGTCTGTCTGTCTGTCTGTCTGTCTGTCTGTCTGTCTGTCTGTCTGTCTGTCTGTCTGTCTGTCTGTCTGTCTGTCTGTCTGTCTGTCTGTCTGTCTGTCTGTCTGTCTGTCTATCTGTCTGTCTGAAAATAACTTACGTTTCTTGATGTCATTTTTAATGTCTTCAACCAGTTTAGGAGCCACACTTGGTGTTTCAGATGGAGTTTTCACAGGGTAAATATTCTTTTCAGTTGGAACAATGTCCTTCACTTCATCCTTGTCAGTTTTGTCTCCAATATTCACAACATAAACTCGAACGCCTTTTTCTTTCAATGGTTTCACAGCTCGTTTTGGTGGTTCTTTACCAGTTGATTTACCATCTGTCACAATTATCAGAACTTTAGATGCTCCAGGTCGACCTCCCGACTTCACAGCGAACACCTCGTCGGCTGATTTTCGTAAAGCTTCGTCGGTCACCGTGCCTTTTCCGCCTGATGGAACTATAGTCTGTACTTTGTCTTTGATAGTACCAGCTTCAAACTTTTCATTAAGTGGAAGAATAACTTTGGCTTCGTCACTGAATTCTACGACACCAACATGGGTCTCAGTTTCTGAGATTGTGTAATTGTCAACCATGTCTTTAACGAGATCTTTAATTTTGTCAAATCCTTTTTTAGCAAGACTTTCAGATCCATCCAAAGCAAACACCAAGTCAAGAGGTAATGCTTAATGAAGAATGGCAGACATTAAAATAAGTGATAACAAATATTGCAATTGTTTGTTTGTTTGTTTGTTTGTTTGTTTGTTTGTTTGTTTGTTTGTTTGTTTGTTTGTTTGTTTGTTTGTTTGTTTGTTTGTTTGTTTGTTTGTTTGTTTGTTTGTTTGTTTGTTTGTTTGTTTGTTTGTTTGTTTGTTTGTTTGTTTGTTTGTTTGTTTGTTTGTTTGTTTGTTTGTTTGTTTGTTTGTTTGTTTGTTTGTTTGTTTGTTTGTTTGTTTGTTTGTTTGTTTGTTTGTTTGTTTGTTCATTCGTCCGTTAGTTTGTTTGCTTGTTTGTTTTTTTGTGGTTTTTTTTGTTTGTTTGTTTGCGAATGAAAGAATGAACGAATTCTTAAACTACAGTTTACTTACTACAAGAGCCTTTATTTTTCACAGTAATTGGTTTCTGCTGCAAGCACATTTCATGTTTAAGTTTACATTCGTTGTCATAGGTAACACCATCTGAACCACAAACAGGATCACTGGTGACTGGACACTTTTCATCGCACTTGCACACAGCAGAATCGTCAGCTTTCGCAGAACATTTCGCACCAAACTCGCACGTTTTGGCAGCACAAGGATCTGTAAAACCAAAATAATCTTTTTAAACAGAAAAAGGGATCAAAACAGGAAGAAATATTTGAACAAAATGTACACAAAATCGTTACATAGAGGTAACCCAGGCCATGACCATGACCAAGACCAAGACCAAGACCAAGACCAAGACCAAGACCAAGACCAAGACCAAGACCAAGACCAAGACCAAGACCAAGACCAAGACCAAGACCAAGACCAAGACCAAGATCACAAGACCAAGACCACAAGACCACAAGACCACAAGACCACAAGACCACAAGACCACAAGACCACAAGACCACAAGACCACAAGACCACAAGACCACAAGACCACAAGACCACAAGACCACAAGACCACAAGACCACAAGACCACAAGACCACAAGACCACAAGACCACAAGACCACAAGACCACAAGACCACAAGACCACAAGACCACAAGACCACAAGACCACAAGACCACAAGACCACAAGACCACAAGACCACAAGACCACAAGACCACAAGACCACAAGACCACAAGACCACAAGACCACAAGACCAAGAAGACCAGAAGACCAGAAGACCAGAAGACCACAAGACCAGAAGACAACAAGACCAGAAGACCAGAAGACCAGAAGACCAGAAGACCAGAAGACCACAAGACCAGAAGACCAGAAGACCAGAAGACCAGAAGACCAGAAGACCAGAAGACCAGAAGACCAGAAGACAACAAGACCAGAAGACCACAAGACCACAAGACCACAAGACCACAAGACCAGAAGACCAGAAGACCAGAAGACCACAAGACCACAAGACCACAAGACCACAAGACCACAAGACCACAAGGCCACAAGACCACAAGACCACAAGACCACAAGACCACAAGACCATCAGACAACCAGACGAACAGACCACCAGACCACCAGACCACCAAGACCAAGCAAGACCAAGACAAGGACCAAAATCAAGACCAAAATCAAAACAAGACCAAGACCAAGACCAAGACCAAGACCAAGACCAAGACCAAGACCAAGACCAAGACCAAGACCAAGACCAAGACCAAGACCAAGACCAAGACCAAGACCAAGACCAAGACCAAGACCAAGACCAAGACCAAGACGAAGACCAAGACCAAGACGAAGACCAAGACCAAGACCAAGACCACGACCACGACCACAAGACCAAGACCAAGACCAAGACCAAGACCAAAACCACAAGACAAAAACCACAAGACCAAGACCAAGACCAAGACCAAGACCAAGACCAAGATCACAAGACCAAGACCACAAGACCACAAGACCACAAGACCACAAGACCACAAGACCACAAGACCACAAGACCACAAGACCACAAGACCACAAGACCACAAGACCACAAGACCACAAGACCACAAGACCACAAGACCACAAGACCACAAGACCACAAGACCACAAGACCACAAGACCACAAGACCACAAGACCACAAGACCACAAGACCACAAGACCACAAGACCAGAAGACCAGAAGACCACAAGACCAGAAGACCACAAGACCAGAAGACCACAAGACCACAAGACCAGAAGACAACAAGACCAGAAGACCAGAAGACCACAAGACCACAAGACCACAAGACCACAAGACCACAAGACCACAAGACCACAAGACCACAAGACCACAAGACCACAAGACCACAAGACCACAAGACCACAAGACCACAAGACCACAAGACCACAAGACCAGAAGACCAGAAGACCAGAAGACCACAAGACCACAAGACCACAAGACCACAAGACCACAAGACCACAAGACCACAAGGCCACAAGACCACAAAACCACAAGACCACAAGACCACAAGACCATCAGACAACCAGACGAACAGACCACCAGACCACCAGACCACCAAGACCAAGCAAGACCAAGACAAGGACCAAAATCAAGACCAAAATCAAAACAAGACCAAGACCAAGACCAAGACCAAGACCAAGACCAAGACCAAGACCAAGACCAAGACCAAGACCAAGACCAAGACCAAGACCAAGACCAAGACCAAGACCAAGACCAAGACGAAGACCAAGACCAAGACGAAGACCAAGACCAAGACCAAGACCACGACCACGACCACAAGACCAAGACCAAGACCAAGACCAAGACCAAAACCACAAGACAAAAACCACAAGACCAAGACCAAGACCAAGACCAAGACCAAGACCAAGACCAAGACCAAGATCACAAGACCAAGACCACAAGACCACAAGACCACAAGACCACAAGACCACAAGACCACAAGACCACAAGACCACAAGACCACAAGACCACAAGATCACAAGACCACAAGACCACAAGACCACAAGACCACAAGACCACAAGACCACAAGACCACAAGACCACAAGACCACAAGACCAGAAGACCAGAAGACCACAAGACCAGAAGACCACAAGACCAGAAGACCACAAGACCACAAGACCAGAAGACAACAAGACCAGAAGACCAGAAGACCAGAAGACCACAAGACCACAAGACCACAAGTACACAAGACCAAAAGACCAGAAGACCAGAAGACCACAAGACCAGAAGACCAGAAGACCAGAAGACAACAAGACCAAAAGACCAGAAGACCACAAGACCACAAGACCACAAGACCACAAGACCACAAGACCAGAAGACCAGAAGACCAGAAGACCAGAAGACCAGAAGACAACAAGACCACAAGACCATCAGACAACCAGACGAACAGACCACCAGACCACCAGACCACCAAGACCAAGCAAGACCAAGACAAGGACCAAAATCAAGACCAAGACCAAGACCAAGACCAAGACCAAGACCAAGACCAAGACCAAGACCAAGACCAAGACCAAGACCAAGACCAAGACCAAGACCAAGACCAAGACCAAGACCAAGACCAAGACCAAGACCACGACCACGACCACGACCAAGACCAAGACCAAGACCAAGACCAAGACCAAGACCAAGACCAAGACCAAGACCAAGACCAAGACCAAGACCAAGACCAAGACCAAGACCAAGACGAAGACCAAGACCAAGTAAACGACCAAGACCAAGACCAAGATCACGACCACAAGACCAAGACCAAGACCAAAACCACAAGACAAAAACCACAAGACCAAGACCAAGACCAAGACCAAGACCAAGACCAAGACCAAGTCCAAGACCAAGACCAAGACCAAGACCAAGACCAAGACCAAGACCAAGACCAAGACCAAGACCAAGACCAAGACCAAGACCAAGACCAAGACCATGCCCAAGACCATGCCCAAGACCAAGATCATCACCAACAACACCATAACCACCGCAATACCCACCACCACCACCATCAACATCAACACAACTTACCTTTCTTTACAACCTCATCTATTAGTTCAGCTAAATCTTGTGGTTTAAATGGTTTCTTTTTCTTTACAATATTTTTCTTTGGAGTTATTGCCTCTAGTTGTTTATCATCAGGATCTGTTCCCAACTTCACTGCGATAATTTTAACATCATTATCGTTCAGCTTCTTGGCCGCTTTCTTTAGTTCTTCCGTCGTAGCATCTGCTTTACCAGTCACGAATACAACCAATATCTTACGAGCCTTAGGTCGACCATGATCTTTGAAAAGCTTGTCTGTCTCCACCAGAGCGTGATCCAATTTCTTACCCTCATCTTTCCATGATAGACCATCAATGAATTTCTTCACATCAGTTTTATCTGGTTTGTCTTTGAACTTCGACTTCACCGAAGCATCTTTTCCATAAACGATTGTTCCGTACAGGATGTCACTTTCGTTTTCATTGTCAATCATCACCTTAGCTGCTTCTTTTTCGTCGTTGAATAATGGTACAGCATCCTTTCCCGTGGCGCCAAATGCAAACACCAGATCAACCACTTTCTTGTCTTTTCGTTCTAATAATAAAATAACAGTCTTATATCAGACAAACAGACAGACAGACAGACAGACAGACAGACAGACAGACAGACAGACAGACAGACAAACAAACAAACAAACAAACAAACAAACAAACAAATAAACAAAAAAAACAAAACAAACAACGTCTCTACGTACTCTCCAATAAGTCCTTTTCAATAAGTTGTGCCAGTTCTTCGTGTAATTTTGGCAGCTTCTTCTTGTCCTTCACCTTTTTAATTTTGGTTTTGTCAGCAACAATTTCTATTAGTGTTTCAGGGTCGGCTTCGTCAAGAGCTATGACATAAACTAGGACACCACGTTCCTTCAATGGCTTGGCAGCTTTCTTCAAGGCTTCTTTGGCAGTCGTGTTACTTGCAGCAATAACAACGAGAATCTTTTTGGCAGACGGACGACCTCCTAACGAAACACCAAACATCTTGTCAACGGACTTCTCCAAAGCACGGTCAAGATTCGCACTTTCTCCTTCTGATGGGATCATATCATCCACCACAGTCTTGATCATGTTTTCATCAAATTCACGATCGAGACGTAGTTTTATGTCAGGTTCATCGCTGTATTCTACAATACCCACGTGGGTTCCAGGTTCAGATATCTTGTACTCATCCAACATGTTCTTGATGAAATCTTTTGCTTCGTCAAAACCGTCCTTTTTCATTCTCTTCGTTCCCTCGATGGCAAAAACAAGATCGATTACCTCACCGAGATCTAAAAGCCAAAACACAATAGTTACTTAGAAAGAATTTTTATAATTATTTGAAATACATATTCTATTAACAAATTTTGCCAGCACCAGTCATGAAATATTGTCAGATGTATGTACTTACCACACGTAGTTGAATCATCAGGATTAGCTGCGCAGTCTTTACACTCTTCAGCAAAGCATGGATCTGAAATAAAAACACGAATAATAAGTTTCATCTAAATAATCACAAACATAATTGACTCGAAAAAGAGTTTCCCCTTACCATTGAAAACTTCTTCTGCGATTTCTTCAATCAATTTCTTCGGATCTTTTCCTTTCTTTGGTTTCTTTTTCTTTGCTAACAAAGGTTTCGCTTTTTCATCGTCGACATTTTCTCCCAAGAGAACTGGAATAATCTTTACTTTCTTGTCTTTCAATGGCTCCGCTGCTTTCTTTAACTTCTCCTTATCACTGTCATCATTTCCATCCATAAACACAACCAAAATCTTGCGAGCTTTTGGTCTTCCATTCTTTTCAAACTCTTCTCCGCCAGTCTTGATTCCTTCGTCCAGAGCCGTGCCTTCTTTCAATGGTAATTTCTTCACACGATCCTTCAGTTGTTTCTCATCTTCATAATCTCCAAGCGGCACTTTTGTTTCACCCATCTTGTCAAACTGGACAACACCATATTTGACAAAAGCATCCGTTGGTTTGTCCACCATCTCGTTTACTATAATCTTTTCTCTACCAAACGTTTCTTTGGCTTTAGGATTTGCAGAACCCATCACAAATATGACGTCTAGAAGTTTCCTAGGCAATCCTGGAGAAACAAACAAAAACAAACAAATTATCAAAAGGTCCCACGAAACAGCGCATGTATTACTGCCTATCTGACCGTACGTCTGTCCGGGTAGGCGCGTCTGTCTGTCTGTCTGTCTGTCTGTCTGTCTGTCTGTCTGTCTGTCTGTCTGTCTGTCTGTCTGTCTGTCCGTCCGTCCGTCCGTCCGTCCGTCCGTCCGTCCGTCCGTCCGTTCGTTCGTCCGTGCGTGCGTGCGTGCGTGCGTTCGTTCGTTCGTCCGTCCGTCCGTTCGTTCGTTCGTTCGTTCGTTCGTTCGTTCGTTCGTTCGTTCGTTCGTTCGTTCGTTCGTTCGTTCGTTCGTTCGTTCGTTCGTTCGTTCGTTCGTTCGTTCGTTCGTTCGTTCGTTCGTTCGTCCGGGCGTCCATCCGCCCGCCCGCCCGATGGTCTGTCTGTCTGTCTGTCTGTCTGTCTGTCTGTCTGCCTGCCTGCCTGCCTGCCTGCCTGCCTGCCTGCCTGCCTGCCTGCCTGCCTGCCTGTCTGTCTGTCTGTCTGTCTGTCTGTCTGTCTGTCTGTCTGTCTGTCTGTCTGTCTGTCTGTCTGTCTGTCTGTCTGTCTGTCTGTCTGTCTGTCTGTCTGTCTGCCTGCCTGTCTGTCCGTCTGTCTGAAATAACTTACGTTTCTTGATGTCATTTTTAATGTCTTCAACCAGTTTAGGAGCCACACTTGGTGTTTCAGATGGAGTTTTCTTCGGGTAAATATTCTTTTCAGTTGGAACAATGTCCTTCAGTTCATCCTTGTCAGTTTTGTCTCCAATATTCACAACATAAACTCGAACGCCTTTTTCTTTCAATGGTTTCACAGCTCGTTTTGGTGGTTCTTTACCAGTTGATTTACCATCTGTCACAATTATCAGAACTTTAGATGCTCCAGGTCGACCTCCCGACTTCACAGCGAACACCTCGTCGGCTGATTTTCGTAAAGCTTCGTCGGTCACCGTGCCTTTTCCGCCTGATGGAACTATAGTCTGTACTTTGTCTTTGATAGTACCAGCTTCAAACTTTTCATTAAGTGGAAGAATAACTTTGGCTTCGTCACTGAATTCTACGACACCAACATGGGTCTCAGTTTCTGAGATTGTGTAATTGTCAACCATGTCTTTAACGAGATCTTTAATTTTGTCAAATCCTTTTTTAGCAAGACTTTCAGATCCATCCAAAGCAAACACCAAGTCAAGAGGTAATGCTTAATGAAGAATGGCAGACATTAAAATAAGTGATAACAAATATTGCAATTGTTTGTTTGTTTGTTTGTTTGTTTGTTTGTTTGTTTGTTTGTTTGTTTGTTTGTTTGTTTGTTTGTTTGTTTGTTTGTTTGTTTGTTTGTTTGTTTGTTTGTTTGTTTGTTTGTTTGTTTGTTTGTTTGTTTGTTTGTTTGTTTGTTTGTTTGTTTGTTTGTTTGTTTGTTTGTTTGTTTGTTTGTTTGTTTGTTTGTTTGTTTGTTTGTTTGTTTGTTTGTTTGTTTGTTTGTTTGTTTGTTTGTTTGTTTGTTTGTTTGTTTGTTTGTTTGTTTGTTTGTTTGTTTGTTTGTTTGTTTGTTTGTTTGTTTGTTTGTTTGTTTGTTTGTTTGTTTGTTTGTTTGTTTGTTTGTTTGTTTGTTTGTTTGTTTGTTTGTTTGTTTGTTTGTTTGTTTGTTTGTTTGTTTGTTTGTTTGTTTGTTTGTTTGTTTGTTTGTTTGTTTGTTTGTTTGTTTGTTTGTTTGTTTGTTTGTTTGTTTGTTTGTTTGTTTGTTTGTTTGTTTGTTTGTTTGTTTGTTTGTTTGTTTGTTTGTTTGTTCATTCGTCCGTTAGTTTGTTTGCTTGTTTGTTTTTTTGTGTTTTTTTTTGTTTGTTTGCGAATGAAAGAATGAACGAATTCTTAAACTACAGTTTACTTACTACAAGAGCCTTTATTTTTCACAGTAATTGGTTTCTGCTGCAAGCACATTTGATGTTTAAGTTTACATTCGTTGTCATAGGTAACACCATCTGAACCACAAACAGAATCACTGGTGACTGGACACTTTTCATCGCACTTGCACACAGCAGAATCGTCAGCTTTCGCAGAACATTTCGCACCAAACTCGCACGTTTTGGCAGCACAAGGATCTGTAAAACCAAAATAATCTTTTTAAACAGAAAAAGGGATCAAAACAGGAAGAAATATTTGAACAAAATGTACACAAAATCGTTACATACAGCTAACCCAGGCCATGACCAAGACCAAGACCAAGACCAAGACCAAGACCAAGACCAAGACCAAGACCAAGACCAAGACCAAGACCAAGACCAAGACCAAGACCAAGACCAAGACCAAGACCAAGACCAAGACCAAGACCAAGATCACAAGACCAAGACCACAAGACCACAAGACCACAAGACCACAAGACCACGAGACCACAAGACCACAAGACCACAAGACCACAAGACCACAAGACCACAAGACCACAAGACCACAAGACCACAAGACCACAAGACCACAAGACCACAAGACCACAAGACCACAAGACCACAAGACCACAAGACCACAAGACCACAAGACCACAAGACCACAAGACCACAAGACCACAAGACCACAAGACCACAAGACCACAAGACCACAAGACCACAAGACCACAAGACCACAAGACCAGAAGACCAGAAGACCAGAAGACCAGAAGACCAGAAGACCAGAAGACCAGAAGACCAGAAGACCAGAAGACCACAAGACCACAAGACCAGAAGACCACAAGACCAGAAGACAACAAGACCAGAAGACCAGAAGACCAGAAGACCAGAAGACCAGAAGACCAGAAGACCAGAAGACCAGAAGACCAGAAGACCAGAAGACCAGAAGACCAGAAGACCAGAAGACCAGAAGACCAGAAGACCAGAAGACCAGAAGACCAGAAGACAACAAGACCAGAAGACCAGAAGACCACAAGACCACAAGACCACAAGACCAGAAGACCAGAAGACCAGAAGACCAGAAGACCACAAGACCACAAGACCACAAGACCACAAGACCACAAGACCACAAGGCCACAAGACCACAAGACCACAAGACCACAAGACCATCAGACAACCAGACGAACAGACCACCAGACCACCAGACCACCAAGACCAAGCAAGACCAAGACAAGGACCAAAATCAAGACCAAAATCAAGACCAAGACCAAGACCAAGACCAAGACCAAGACCAAGACCAAGACCAAGACCAAGACCAAGACCAAGACCAAGACCAAGACCAAGACCAAGACCAAGACGAAGACCAAGACCAAGACCAAGACCACGACCACAAGACCAAGACCAAGACCAAGACCAAGACCAAGACCAAGACCAAAACCACAAGACAAAAACCACAAGACCAAGACCAAGACCAAGACCAAGACCAAGACCAAGACCAAGACCAAGACCAAGACCAAGACCAAGACCAAGACCAAGACCAAGACCAAGACCAAGACCAAGACCAAGACCAAGACCAAGACCAAGACCAAGACCAAGACCATGCCCAAGACCATGCCCAAGACCAAGATCATCACCAACAACACCATAACCACCGCAATACCCACCACCACCACCATCAACATCAACACAACTTACCTTTCTTTACAACCTCATCTATTAGTTCAGCTAAATCTTGTGGTTTAAATGGTTTCTTTTTCTTTACAATATTTTTCTTTGGAGTTATTGCCTCTAGTTGTTTATCATCAGGATCTGTTCCCAACTTCACTGCGATAATTTTAACATCATTATCGTTCAGCTTCTTGGCCGCTTTCTTTAGTTCTTCCGTCGTAGCATCTGCTTTACCAGTCACGAATACAACCAATATCTTACGAGCCTTAGGTCGACCATGATCTTTGAAAAGCTTGTCTGTCTCCACCAGAGCGTGATCCAATTTCTTACTTTCATCTTTCCATGATAGACCATCAATGAATTTCTTCACATCAGTTTTATCTGGTTTTTCTTTGAACTTCGACTTCACCGAAGCATCTTTTCCATAAACGATTGTTCCGTACAGGATGTCACTTTCGTTTTCACTGTCAATCATCACCTTAGCGGCTTCTTTTTCGTCGTTGAATAATGGTACAGCATCCTTTCCCGTGGCGCCAAATGCAAACACCAGATCAACCACTTTCTTGTCCTTTTCTTCTAATAATAAAATAACAGTTTTATATCAGACACAGACAGACAGACAGACAGACAGACAGACAGACAGACAGACAGACAGACAGACAGACAGACAGACAGACAGACAGACAGACAGACAGACAAACAAACAAACAAACAAACAAACAAACAAACAAACAAACAAATAAACAAAAAAAACAAAACAAACAACGTCTCTACGTACTCTCCAATAAGTCCTTTTCAATAAGTT
Source organism: Corallium rubrum (assembly GCA_964035015.1). NCBI lineage: Eukaryota > Metazoa > Cnidaria > Anthozoa > Scleralcyonacea > Coralliidae > Corallium > Corallium rubrum. Next base: position 9,420,996 of record OZ036006.1, read on the forward strand.
GTGCCAGTTCTTCGTGTAATTTTGGCAGCTTCTTCTTGTCCTTAAGCTTTTTAATTTTGGTTTTGTCAGCAACAATTTCTATTAGTGTTTCAGGGTCGGCTTCGTCAAGAGCTATGACATAAACTAGGACACCACGTTCCTTCAATGGTTTGGCAGCTTTCTTCAAAGCTTCTTTGGCAGTCGTGTTACTTGCAGCAATAACAACGAGAATCTTTTTGGCAGACGGACGACCTCCTAACGAAACACCAAACATCTTGTCAACGGACTTCTCCAAAGCACGGTCAAGATTCGCACTTTCTCCTTGTGATGGGATCATATCATCCACCACAATCTTGATCATGCTTTCATCAAACTCACGATCAAGACGTAGTTTTATGTCAGGTTCATCGCTGTATTCTACAATACCCACGTGGGTTCCACGTTCAGATATCTTGTACTCATCCAACATGTTCTTCACGAAATCTTTTGCTTCGTCAAAACCGTCCTTTTTCATTCTCTTCGTTCCCTCGATGGCAAAAACAAGATCGATTACCTCACCGAGATCTAAAAGCCAAAACACAATAGTTACTTACTAAAGAAAAATTTTTTATAATTTTTTGAAATACATATTTTATTAACAAATTTTGCCAGCACCAATCAGGAAATATTGTCAGATATATGTACTTACCACAAGTAGTTGAATCATCAGGATTAGCTGCGCAGTCTTTACACTCTTCAGCAAAGCATGGATCTGAAATAAAAACACAAATAATAAGTTTCACCTAAATAATCACAAACATAATTGAATCGAAAAAGAGTTCCCCTTACCATTGAAAACTTCTTCTGCGATTTCTTCAATCAATTTCTTCGGATCTTTTCCTTTCTTTGGTTTCTTTTTCTTTGCTAACAAAGGTTTCGCTTTTTCATCGTCGACGTTTTCTCCCAAGAGAACTGGAATAATCTTTACTTTCTTCCCTTTCAATGGTTCCGCTGCTTTCTTTAACTTCTCCTTATCACTGTCATCATTTCCATCCATAAACACAACCAATATCTTGCGAGCTTTTGGTCTTCCATTCTTTTCAAACTCTTCTCCAGCAGTCTTGATTCCTTCGTCCAGAGCCTTGCTTTCTTTCAATGGTAATTTCTTCACACGATCCTTCAGTTGTTTCTCATCTTCATAATCTCCCAGCGGCACTTTTGTTTCACCCATCTTGTCAAACTGGACAACACCATATTTGACAAAAGCATCCGTTGGTTTGTCTACCATCTCGTTTACTATAATCTTTTCTTTACCAAACGTTTCTTTGGCTTTAGGATTTGCAGAACCCATCACAAATATGACGTCTAGAAGTTTCTTAGGCAATCCTGGAAAAAATCAAAAAAATCAAAAGGTCTCACGAAACAGTTGTCAATAAAAACAACGCGTGTATTACTGCCTATCTGACCGTTCGTCTGTCCGGTTAGTCCCTGGCGTCTGTGTGTATGTGTGTTTGTTTGTTTGTTTGTTTGTTTGTTTGTTTGTTTGTTTGTTTGTTTGTTTGTTTGTTTGTTTGTTTGTTTGTTTGTTTGTTTGTTTGTTTGCCTGCCTGCCTGCCTGCCTGCCTGCCTGCCTGCCTGCCTGCCTGCCTGCCTGCCTGCCTGCCTGCCTGCCTGCCTGCCTGCCTGCCTGCCTGCCTGCCTGCCTGCCTGCCTGCCTGCCTGCCTGCCTGCCTGCCTGCCTGCCTGCCTGCCTGCCTGCCTGCCTGCCTGCCTGCCTGTCTGTCTGTCTGTCTGTCTGTCTGTCTGTCTGTCTGTCTGTCTGTCTGTCTGTCTGTCTGTCTGTCTGTCTGTCTGTCTGTCTGTCGAAGATAAGCCATATGTATTTTTAAATGGCAAACCAATCCGTAGAGTTAAATGCACAAAATCACTTGGTGTGCTCGTTGATGAGCGTCTTTCCTGGGAAGAACATATTTATAAAATATCTCGGAAAGTATCATCAGCAATCGGGGGTCTTAAATACGTCAGGCCATTAATTTCACAGGAAGCTGCTATTTTAATCTATAAGTCGCTCGTTCTACCTTATTTTGACTATTGTGACATAGTATGGGATCACTTTTCGGTGCATCAAACAACTCGCTTACAAAAACTTCAAAACCGTGCTGCACTAGTTATTACTAAGCAAGGCTATGAAGTTAGATCCCATGATATAAGAATGACACTAGGTTGGAAAACACTGTGTGAACGACGCGACGAACATAGAGCCATAATGATGTACAAAGCAATTAATGGACTTGCTCCAGTATACATAGCTGACTTATTTCAGCCTCTAAGTGAATACATATCCTATAATTTGAGAAGTAGGGATATGAATTTACACTTACCAAAACCTAACACGGATTTTCTAAAAAACAGCTTTATGTATAGGGGAGCAAAACTATGGAATGATCTCTCAATTGAGCTCAAATCTAAAACTACGCTATCTTCATTTAAAAAGCATATTGCATCCTTTGGTCCTCGTAAGCTATTTTAAACATTTTTTCCCATTAAGTATTTTATACACTTTGTATATAGTATTATACTTTGTATTTTAATTCCAAACCAATTCTCGGCTCTCATGTAAAACAAATATTATAACGTTTGTTATAATTTTGATGAAATCCCGAGTATAAATAAAGTTTCTCTGTCTGTCTGTCTGTCTGTCTGTCTGTCTGTCTGTCTGTCTGTCTGTCTGTCTGTCTGTCTGTCTGTCTGTCTGTCTGTCTGTCTGTCTGTCTGTCTGTCTGTCTGTCTATCTGTCTGTCTGAAAATAACTTACGTTTCTTGATGTCATTTTTAATGTCTTCAACCAGTTTAGGAGCCACACTTGGTGTTTCAGATGGAGTTTTCACAGGGTAAATATTCTTTTCAGTTGGAACAATGTCCTTCACTTCATCCTTGTCAGTTTTGTCTCCAATATTCACAACATAAACTCGAACGCCTTTTTCTTTCAATGGTTTCACAGCTCGTTTTGGTGGTTCTTTACCAGTTGATTTACCATCTGTCACAATTATCAGAACTTTAGATGCTCCAGGTCGACCTCCCGACTTCACAGCGAACACCTCGTCGGCTGATTTTCGTAAAGCTTCGTCGGTCACCGTGCCTTTTCCGCCTGATGGAACTATAGTCTGTACTTTGTCTTTGATAGTACCAGCTTCAAACTTTTCATTAAGTGGAAGAATAACTTTGGCTTTGTCACTGAATTCTATGACACCAACATGGGTCTCAGTTTCTGAGATTGTGTAATTGTCAACCATGTCTTTAACGAGATCTTTAATTTTGTCAAATCCTTTTTTAGCAAGACTTTCAGATCCATCCAAAGCAAACACCAAGTCAAGAAGTAATGCTTAATTAAGAAAGGCAGACGTTAGAAGAAGTGATAAAAAAACTGGTCTGCCTAGTCTAGTCTAGTCTAGTCTAGTCTAGTCTAGTCTAGTCTGGTCTGGTCTGGTCTGGTCTGGTCTGGTCTGGTCTGGTCTGGTCTGGTCTGGTCTGGTCTGGTCTGGTCTGGTCTGGTCTGGTCTGGTCTAGTCTAGTCAAGTCTCTGGTCTGTTCAGGTCTTGTCTAGTCTGGTCTGGTCCTGCGTTGGTTGGTTGGTTGGTTGGTTGGTTGGTTGGTTGGTTGGTTGGTTGGTTGGTTGGTTGGTTGGTTGGTTGGTTGGTTGGTTGGTTGGTTGGTTGGTTGGTTCGTTCGTTCGTTAGTTCGTTCGTTTCGTTCGTTTCGTTTCGTTTCGTTTCGTTCGTTTCGTCCGTTTCGTTCGTTCGTTTCGTTCACTTCGTTCGTTCGTTTCGTTCGTTTCGTTCGTCTGTCCGTTCGTGGAATAAATGTTCGACTAAATGTTAAACAAGGTTGTTGTCGGCGTTATCTTTTATTTATAACTACCTATCATATATACTGTAATATGTAATAAACGCTACTAAGCTATACTTACTGCAAGTTCCTTTCCTCACGACAGAAATGGGTCTCTTTTCCAAGCACATTTTACGTTTAAGTTTACATTCGTTTTCGTACGTCACTTCGTCGGAACCACAAACTGGATCACTCTTGGCAGGACACTCTTCGTCGCACTTGCACACAGCGGTGTTATTGGGCTTCACCGCGCATTTTGCACTAAAAAGACAATCTTTGGCAGCACAAGGATCTAGAAAACAAGATCGAATACTGTTTAGAGAATAGTACAGAGAGGCGTCACGTTATCAGACTTAGACTATCATGATACCCCGCCTACATCACAACTCAAAACAGCGCAGCGCAGCACACCACACCACACCACACCACAGCACAACACACCACACCGCAGCACAACACAACACAACACAGCACAGCACAGCACAGCACAGCACACCACACCACACCACACCACAGCACAACACACCACACCACAGCACAACACACCACACCGCAGCACAACACAACACAACACAGCACAGCACAGCACAGCACAGCACAGCACAGCACAGCACAACACAACACAACACAGCACAGCACAGCACAGCACAGCACAGCACAGCACAGCACAGCACAGCACAGCACAGCACAACACAACACAACACAACACAACACAACACAACAGTACTTAATAAACTTACTTTTCTTTACTTGTTCATCTATCAGTTCAGCTAAATCTTGTGGCTTGAATGGTTTCTTTTTCTTTACAATATTTTTCTTTGGAGTTATTGCCTCTAGTTGTTTATCATCAGGATCTGTTCCCAACTTCACTGCGATAATTTTAACATCATTATCGTTCAGTTTCTTGGCCGCTTTCTTTAGTTCTTCCGTCGTAGCATCTGCTTTACCAGTCACGAATACAACCAATATCTTACGAGCTTTAGGTCGACCATGATCTTTGAAAAGCTTGTCTGTCTCCACCAGAGCGTGGTCCAATTTCTTACCCTCATCTTTCCATGATAGACCATCAATGAATTTCTTCACATCAGTTTTATCTGGTTTGTCTTTGAACTTCGACTTCACAGAAGCATCTTTTCCATAAACGATTGTTCCGTACAGGATGTCACTTTCTTTTTCATTGTCAATCATTACCTTAGCTGCTTCTTTTTCGTCGTTGAATAATGGTACAGCATCCTTACCCGTGGCTCCAAATGCAAACACCAGATCAACCACTTTCTTGTCTTTTCGTTCTAATAATAAACATAGAAAAAACCCACTTTATGTACATTTCTGTGCTGAACAAACACGAACGGTTTTCTTTCTATAAACAATCTCGTGACAGTCTTTCTGTCTACCAACCTCCCTGTGTGTCTATTAGCATTTATTCTCCCAACAAAAAAGAATGAAAATTAACTGACGTACCTTTTATGATGTTTTCCTCGAAACGTTTCGCCACTTCTTCAGGACGTTTGGAGATTTTCTTCTTCTTATCATCCCAAGTTACAATATAAATTCGGACACCACGTTCCTTCAGAGGTCCTTCAGCTCTCTTCAAAGCTTCTTTAGCAGTCGTGTTACTTGCAGCAATAACAACAAGAATCTTTTTGGCAGACGGACGACCTCCTAATGGAACACTAAACATCTTGTCGGCTGATTTTTCTAAAGCTCGGTCAAGGTTGGAACTATCTCCTTCGGATGGGGTCATGCTATCAACAATATCTTTTATAATACTCTCGTCGAACACACCATCAAGGCGTAGTTTTATATCAGGTTTATCGCTGTATTCTACAATACCCACGTGGGTTCCAGGTTCAGATATCTTGTACTCATCCAACATGTTCTTAATGAAATCTTTTCCCGCATCGAAACCGTTCTTTTTCATTCTCTTTGTTCCTTCGATGGCAAAAACAAGATCGATAACCTCGGGGAGATCTAAATTAAAGAATATTGATACTAATAAGTAACCCTTTCCTTTCTCTTTTCGGCTCTCCCCTTTCTTTTCTCCTGTTTTCCTTTTCTAGTTTATCATATACATTCCTTTCTTTTCTTTTCTCTTCTCTGCTTTTTTTCCCTCTCATATCCTTTCCTTCCCCTTCCTTTCCTTCCCCTTCCCCTTCCTTTCCTTCCTTTCCTTCCCCTTCCTTTCATTTCCTTTATTTCCCCTTCCTTTCATTTCCTTTCCTTTCCTTTCCTTCCTTTCCTCTTTTTCCTTTCCCCTCCCTTCCCTTTTCTTTTCCTTTCCTTTCCTTCCTTTCCTTCCCTTTCCTTCCCTTCCTTCCTTTTCATTCCTTTCCTTTCCTCTCTTTCCCTTCCCTTCCCGTTTCTTTTCCTTTCCTTTCCTTCCTTTCCTTCCCTTTCCTTTTCTTCCCTTCCTTCCTTTTCATTCCTTTCCTTTCCTCTCTTTCCCTTCCCTTCCCTTCCCGTTTCGTTTCTTTTCCTTTCCTTTCCTTTCCTTTCCTTTCCTTCCCTTTCCTTCTCTTGCTTCCCTCTCCTTCCTTTCCTCTCTTTCCCTTTTCTTTTCTTTTCCTTTCCTTTCCTTCCCTTTCCTTCCTTTCCTTTCCTCTCTTTCCCTTCCCTTTTCATTTCCTTTCCTTCCTTTCATTCCCTTTCATTCCCTTTCCTTCCCTTCCTTCCCTTTCCTTCATTTCCTCTCTTTCCCTTCCCTTTTCTTTTCTTTTCCTTTCCTTCCCTTTCCTTCCTTTCCTTTCGTCTCTTTCCCTTCCCTTCGCTTTTCATTTCCTTTCCTTTCCTTCCTTTCCTTCCCTTTCCTTCCTTTCCTCTCTTTCCCTTCCCTTTTCTTTTCCTTTCCTTCCCTTTCCTTCCTTTCCTTTCCTCTTTCCCTTCCCTTCCCTTTTCATTTCCTTTCCTTTCCTTCCTTTCCTTCCCTTTCCTTCCTTTCCTCTCTTTCCCTTCCCTTTTCTTTTCTTTTCATTTCCTTTCCTTTCCTTCCTTTCCTTCCTTCCTTTCCTTCCTTTCCTTCCTTTCCTTCCTTTCCTCTCTTTCCCTTCCCTTTTCTTTTCTTTTCCTTCCCTTTCCTTCCCTCTCTTTCCCTTCCCTTTTCTTTTCCTTTCTTTTCCCTTCCTTCCCTTCCTTCCTTCCCTTTCCTTCCTTTCCTTTCCTCTCTTTCCCTTCCCTTCTTCCCTCTCTTTCCCTTCCCTTCCCTTTTCTTTTCCTTTCCTTTCCTTCCTTTCCTCTCTTCCCTTCCCTTTTCTTTTCCTTTGTTTTCCTTCCCTTTCCTTCCCCTTCCTTCTTCCTTCCCTTTCCTTCCCTTTCCTTCTATCCATTTTTCTATTCTTGCCCCCTCTTTTTCGCTCTCTTTTTTACTTTCCACGGACTTTCTTTGTCTTCGCTTAAACACATTTAAGAACTTACCACACGTCGTAGAATCATCAGGTTCTGCCACACAATCTTTACACTCATGAGCAAAACATGGATCTAAAATAAACACAGTAAAATTACCAGAATCATAATAGCACAAACAACAAACAAGACATTGAAACAAAATAGTTTAATCGAACTCATTCTGCTAATTATCCAATTGAGGAATGCATTGTCAAACGTTAGCCAGAATAAAATACCAGAGACCTCAAAGTCGCATTCAGCCAGAAAAAAGTTTAACCGTTTCCAAAGAAGTTTCAATTTTCCAAAGCTAGACTCATGCAAACAACACGGCAAGCGACAATATGAAAACGCCGTTTAGAATCTGCTGTTGTCTGCATTATCATCCTTAGCTTCGACAGTACAACCGCACTTGAAGGAACATGCGTCAACTGTCCACCAGAGCATCGCGGAAACTTTTACACTTTACTTACCATTGAAAGCTTCTTCTGCGATTTCTTCAATCAATTTCTTCGGATCTTTTCCTTTCTTTGGTTTCTTTTTCTTTACTAACAAAGGTTTCGCTTTTTCATCGTCCACATTTTCTCCCAAGAGAACTGGAATAATCTTTACTTTCTTCTCTTTCAATGGTTCCGCTGCTTTCTTTAACTTCTCCTTATCACTGTCATCATTTCCATCCATAAACACAACCAATATCTTGCGAGCTTTTGGTCTTCCTTTCTTTTCAAACTCTTCTCCAGCAGTCTTGATTCCTTCCTCCAGAGCCTTGCCTTCCTCTTTCCATGGTAGCTTTTTCACAATCTCCTTTAGTAGTTTCTTATTTCCGTAATCAGCCAAAGGTATTTTAGTTTCACTTGTCCTGCCAAACTGTATAAGACCATAGTTTGCAAAAGCTTCTTTTGGAATGTCAACCATTTTGTTCACTATGCCCTTTTCTTTTTCAAAAGTTTGTTTGGCATTGGGGTTACCCGAACCCAACACAAATATGATGTCTACAAGCTTTTTGGGAAGTCCTGTAAAAAACGATACACACGTTTATTAATTGCTGACATGATAAAAACCAAGCAATCACAAAGCAATGTCTGTTGCTGGGTTAAACAAAACAAAACAAAACAAAACAAAACAAAACAAAACAAAACAAAGCAAAACAAAACAAAACAAAGCAAAGCAAAACAAAACAAAACAAAACAAAACAAAAACGAAAATCGAAAAACGAGAAACGAAAAACGAAAAACGAAAAACGAAAAACGAAAAACAAAAAACGAAAAACGAAAAACGAAAAACGAAAAACGAAAAACGAAAAACGAAAAACGAAAAACGAAAAACGAAAAACGAAAAACGAAAAACGAAAAACGAAAAACGAAAAACGAAAAACGAAAAACGAAAAACGAAATACGAAAACCCAAAAAAACCCAAAAAATGAATACAAAAACAAAATGCAATAGTCCACGTAACTTACGTTTTTCGATATCTTTTTTGATGTCTTCAACCAGTTTTGGAGTAACGCGTGGTGTTTCAGATGGAGTTTTCACAGGGTAAATATTCTTTTCAGTTGGAACAATGTCCTTCAGTTCATCCTTGTCAGTTTTGTCTCCAATATTCACAACATAAACTCGAACGCCTTTTTCTTTCAATGGTTTCACTGCTCGTTTTGGTGGTTCTTTACCAGTTGATTTACCATCTGTCACAATTATCAGAACTTTAGATGCTCCAGGTCGACCTCCCGACTTCACAGCGAACACCTCGTCGGCTGATTTTCGTAAAGCTTCGTCGGTCACCGTGCCTTTTCCGCCTGATGGAACTATAGTCTGTACTTTGTCTTTGATAGTACCAGCTTCAAACTTTTCATTAAGTGGAAGAATAACTTTGGCTTTGTCACTGAATTCTACGACACCAACATGGGTCTCAGTTTCTGAGATGTTGTAGTTGTCAACCATGTCTTTAACGAGATCTTTAATTTTGTCAAATGCTCTCTCTGAAATACTTTCAGATCCATCCAAAGCAAACACCAAGTCAAGAAGTAATTCTAAAAAGAAAAGAAAAGAAAAATGACTAAAAGTGACACCACCACCACCACCACCAACAACAACAACAACAACAACACCACCACCACCACCACCACCAACAACAACAACACCACCACCACCACCACTACCAACAACAACAACAACGACAACAACAACACCGCCACCATCACCACCACCACCACCACCACCACCAACAACAACAACAACACCGCTACCATCACCACCACCACCAACAACAATAACCACCACCACCACCACCACCACAACAACAACAACAACAACAACAACAACAACAACAACAACAACAACAACAACAACAACAACAACAACAACAACAACAACAACAACAACAACAACAACACAAAAAACAACAAGCCATTACTTACTGCAAGAGCCTTTCTTTGCCACAGGAATTATCTCCTTCTTCAGACATGTTTGATGTTTTAGTTTACAATCGTTCTGGTACGTCATTTCATCCGAACCACAAACAAGATCACTGTCCTTTGGACACTTGTCGTCATCGCACTTACACACGGCTGTATCGTCGCCCTTTGCCTCGCACTTCGCATCATGAATACAATCTTTAGCGAAACAAGGATCTGAAAAATAAGAACGTTGGATTTAGTCAGCACAAATTTTAAACCATTGAAACAGCAGACAACTCTAGGATAACTGTGGCTTAATCCGGGACGCCGTTAAATTTCCAAAGTAGCTCTCCTTCTGAGCCTCAGTAGCCCAATGGTTAGAGCGTTTAACTGGTCCTTATCATTACAATGTTGCAAGTTCGATTCCTGTTTCTTTCCATTTGAGCTGGACCATCGTCCACCAAACGTCTGCCACGTTACACCAAGCTCTCACATGTCTTAATGTCAATTCAATCTACACCTCATATGCAAACGCTATCAGTTAGAAGCACGTATGACTATGAATTTCCAACCTTAGTTCTCCATTCAAGCCTCAGTGGCTCAATGGTTAGAGCGTCTAACCAGTCATTAGAAGGTTGCAGGTTTGAGGCATCTGAGGACAAGGTCTGCCATCTGAACCTCAGTAGCTCAATGGTTAGTGCGTGTGACTAGTTCTCACAAGGTCTGCCACCTGAGTCTCAGTAGCTCAATGGTTAGAGAATGTGACTAGTTCTCACAAGGTCTGCCATCTGAGTCTCAGTAGCTCAATGGTTAGAGAATGTGACTAGTTCTCACAAGGTCTGCCATCTGACCCTCAGTAGCTCAATGGTTAAAGCATATGACTACTAGTTCTCACAAGGTCTGCCATCTGAGTCTCAGTAGCTCAATGGTTAGAGTGTGTGACTAGTTCTCACAAGGTCTGCCACCTGAGTCTCAGTCGTTCAATGGTTAGAGAATGTGACTAGTTCTCACAAGGTCTGCCACCTGAGTCTCAGTAGCTCAATGGTTAGAGAATGTGACTGGTTCTCACAAGGTCTGCCATCTGAGCCTCAGTAGTTCAATGGTTAGAGAATGTGACTAGTTCTCACAAGGTCTGCCATCTGAGTCTCAGTAGCTCAATGGTTAGAGAATGTGACTAGTTCTCACAAGGTCTGCCATCTGACCCTCAGTAGCTCAATGGTTAAAGCATATGACTAGTTCTCACAAGGTCTGCCATCTGAGTCTCAGTAGCTCAATGGTTAGAGAATGTGACTAGTTCTCACAAGGTCTGCCATCTGACCCTCAGTAGCTCAATGGTTAAAGCATATGACTAGTTCTCACAAGGTCTGCCATCTGAGTCTCAGTAGTTCAATGGTTAGAGAATGTGACTAGTTCTCACAAGGTCTGTCATCTGAGCCTCAGTAGCTCAATGGTTAGAGAATGTGACTAGTTCTCACAAGGTCTGTCATCTGAGTCTCAAGTAGTTCAATGGCTAGAGAATGTGACTAGTTCTCACAAGGTCTGCCATCTGAGCCTCAGTAGTTCAATGGTTAGAGAATGTGACTAGTTCTCACAAGGTGTGTCACCTGAGCCTCAGTAGCTCAATGGTTAGAGAATGTGACTAGTTCTCACAAGGTGTGCCATCTGAGCCTCAGTAGTTCAATGGTTAGAGAATGTGACTAGTTCTCACAAGGTCTGCCATCTGAGTCTCAGTAGCTCAATGGTTAGAGAATGTGATTAGTTCTCACAAGGTCTGCCACCTGAGTCTCAGTAGCTCAATGGTTAGAGAACGTGACTAGTTCTCACAAGGTCTGCCATCTGAGCCTCAGTAGTTCAATGGTTAGAGAATGTGACTAGTTCTCACAAGGTGTGTCACCTGAGCCTCAGTAGCTCAATGGTTAGAGAATGTGACTAGTTCTCACAAGGTGTGCCATCTGAGCCTCAGTAGTTCAATGCTTAGAGAATGTGACTAGTTCTCACAAGGTCTGCCATCTGAGTCTCAGTAGCTCAATGGTTAGAGAATGTGATTAGTTCTCACAAGGTCTGCCATCTGAGTCTCAGTAGTTCAATGGCTAGAGAATGTGACTAGTTCTCACAAGGTCTGCCACGTGAGTCTCAGTAGCTCAATGGTTAGAGAACGTGACTAGTTCTCACAAGGTCTGTCATCTGAGTCTCAGTAGTTCAATGATTAGACAATGTGACTAGTTCTCACAAGGTCTGCCACCTGAGTCTCAGTAGCTCAATGGTTAGAGCAAGTGACCAGTTCTCACAAGGTCTGGTACCTGAGTCTCAGTAGTTCAATGGTTAGACAGTGTGACTAGTTCTCACAAGGTCTGTCATCTGAGCCTCAGTAGCTCAATGGTTAGAACGTCTAACTGGTCATTAGAAGGTTGCAGGTTTGAACCCTGTCTGGGGCTCAGAAACATTTTCTGAGTAATTGAGCTTGATGAACGTCCACCAAACGTCTGTTACATTACACCAAGCTCACAAACTACCACATTCACAAGCTAAATTTTCAGATCTACTCATTGAAGTAACACAAAAAAGTCAGTCACCTACCTTTCATTGATTGATCATCAATAAGCTCAGCCGACTTTTTAGGATCTCCAGTTTCGTTTAGTTTCACAATATTTTTCTTTGGAGTTATTGCCTCTAGTTGTTTATCATCAGGATCTGTTCCCAACTTCACTGCGATAATTTTAACATCATCATCGTTCAGTTTCTTGGCCGCTTGCTTTAGTTCTTCCGTCGTAGAATCTCCTTTACCAGTCACGAATACAACCAATATCTTACGAGCTTTAGGTCGACCATGATCTTTGAAAAGCTTGTCTGCCTCCACCAGAGCGTGGTCCAATTTCTTACCCTCATCTTTCCATGATAGACCATCAATGAATTTCTTCACATCACTTTTATCTGGTTTGTCTTTGAACTTCGACTTCACAGAAGCATCTTTTCCATAAACGATTGTTCCGTACAGGATGTCACTTTCTTTTTCATTGTCAATCATTTCTTTTGCTATTTCTTTCTCTTTGTTGAACTTGGTGACTGCGTTCCTACCAGTAGCACCAAACGCAAACACAAGGTCGACAAATTTCTTATCTTTTCTCTCTAAAAATACAAAACAAAGAGTTTGGGACACAATAAGTAATTTAGCCAGGATAAATTTAAAGCTGTTCTTTGTACTTGTTGAGTCTGGTGTATTTGTTCAGTTGAATTGAAATTACGAAGACAAAGTCGAAGTGTTTTGGTAAGTCTTTTTGCTTTTCCTTTTGCAAGTTTCAAGTCAACTTTGGTATTTGTATTCTAAAAGTCTTTGGTATATAACGCTTGTTGACTTTTGCCTCGAGAAACATCGAGTTTTACGGTCCCTCAGGCTTCAATGTCACCCTTGGGTGACATTGAAGCCTTCGGGTCCGTAAAACTCGATGTTTCCCTCGGCAGACGATTTTACCCGTCAGGAGAAGACGTCTGGGAAATTCATGCATGAGAAGGCTAACATACTTTTCGCCAAGTCGTCGTCCAGAATGTCTGACAAAGTTTCAGAGTATTTTGGAAGTGTGGCGATCTCTTTCTTCTTCGGTGGCTTCGTCTCGTCTGGAACAAGGATGACAAGAGTTTCCGGATCTGTTGCCTCGCCAAGAGGCACAACGTAAACTCGAACACCACGTTCCTTCAATGGTTTGGCAGCTTTCTTCAAAGCTTCTTTGGCAGTCGTGTTACTTGCAGCAATAACAACAAGAATCTTTATGGCAGACGGACGACCTCCAAATGGAACACTAAACATCTTGTCAACAGACTTCTCCAAAGCACGGTCAAGATTCGCACTTTTTCCTTCTGACGGAATCATGCTATCAACAACGGCCTTCATTGAATTACTATCGAAAGTATCCCGAAGGCGTAGCTTTATGGAAGGTTCGTCGCTGTATTCTACAATACCCACGTGGATTCCAGGTTCAGATATCTTGTATTCATCCAACATGTGCTTAATAAACTCCTTTGCTTTGTCAAAACCGTTCTTTTTCATTCTCTTCGTTCCCTCGATGGCAAACACAAGGTCGACTACTTCACCAAGATCTAAAAATACATCAGATTTGAAGGCATAAGGATATTTTTCCTAGTTGAAATGATGCAGACAGAGAATGACTGGGTATTGTATAACAATGGCTGCCCATTGTTTCAAGGCAAAACAGTTGTAACATAGCCAGTTGCAATATCGAGTATCATTAGGGCAATTCCATGGTGACTCGTGTTACATTTTGAACAAAAACAATGGATCAATTCCAATCTAGTGTAATGCCTTATTTATTTTAACACTTCAACTATTGTTTGTAGACACCTAAGGTCCTAAGGTATTGAATCATGGCAAAGATGGAATATTAGATTGTACAATGCCACTAATTAGGACAATAGAGTAGACTCATGTTACAATTTAAGTGTTCTTTATAAACCAGTCCATAAACGTGTCTAATTGCCTCTCAGACATAAAAATTAATGCCTGTAGTGATTATAATTTAAGATTACAATTCTTTTTATTAAAGAGTCTATGACTTGGGCAGATATTTCACACCACCTTGTAAAAAGAACTGAATAAACATCTAGGAGAAAATAGTAGGTGATTATTTCTCTCTGGAGGATTAAAATATTGGCAACTGAGATAACAAATGATTGAACAGAGCGCTAAAGCAATCCAATGGCAGTATTCCATCCAAATTGACTTTCCTATTTGCCCTGAATATGTATGCTATCAAAATTGACACTGTATCGATTTTCTCTGGAGGCTTATTTGAAAAGAGTTGTTACTTTAGTTGATTTCTCTCGTGCTTCAAGAGCTCCGCTGTTCTCCGAGACCTCCACTTTCCTCCACCAGTAAAATCAGTGCTGAGATCTCAAGGCCAAATCAGTGTTTGCTAGCTGCAGTGCTTTTTAGCGAGGAAGTTCTGGAAACGAAAATGGGTTAGCATATCGCTCTGTGCGCGTCAATCTCAGCCGCTCTGCACAAGAACACTCACCGCATGTGGTCGAGTCGTCTGGTTTGGCGATACAATCTTTACATTCTTCAGCAAAACATGGATCTAACAAAGAGAAAATATTTCTATTGGTTATCCATACTGATAAAAATTGCACACGAGTCCTTTACATCTGACCTAAATTAATATAATACGTACATGACCTAAATAAATTATACATGTGATCACAGTCATCACACGTAGTATACATGTAAACACATGTGATATACATGTGATCACACGTAGTATACATGTAAACACATGTGGTATACATGTGATCACAGATAGTATACATGAAAACACATGTGGTATACATGTGATCACACGTAGTATACATGTAAACACATGTGGTATACATGTGATCACAGATAGTATACATGAAAACACATGTGGTATACATGTGATCACACGTAGTATACATGTAAACACATGTGGTATACATATGATCACACGTAGTATACATGAAAACACATGTGGTATACATGTGATCACACGTAGTATACATGTAAACACATGTGGTATACATGCGATCACAGATAGTATACATGAAAACACATGTGGTATACATGTGATCACACGTAGTATACATGTAAACACATGTGGTATACATGTGATCACACGTAGTATACATGTAAACACATGTGGTATACATGTGATCACACGTAGTATACATGTAAACACATGTGGTATACATGTGATAACACTTGGTACACATGTGATCACACGTGGTATACATGTGATCACACGTAGCATACATGTGAACACATGTGGTATACATGTGATCACACGCGGTATACATGTGAACACATGTGGTACACAAAACAGCACATGTGGTACATATAAGATCACATGTGGTACGTATGTGAACACATGTGGTATACACATGAACAACGTGAACGAATGCGGTACACACGTGAACATTATAAAACTAAGAATGATAAAATTTTCCGATCTAGCTTATTTTTATACTGCTGTTTTTATGTTTGACTTTCATGCAGATGATCTTCCCTCTTCATTTCAAAATTACTTTACTGCTGTTAGCAATGTACACCATCATAACACAAGAGTAGCTTCTCGATCCACCTACTCTTTACCAAAGGTTAGGACTAACTATGGCAAATTTAATATTAGATATATTGGTGCAAGTATATGGAACTCAATTGATGAACAAACAAAGAGTTTAAATAAAACAAATTTCAAGAAAAAACTGAAAAGCAATATTCTTGATAAATATATTCATATTTGTTAAAATATTCTTCTTCTACATGTAATAACGGGGATTGTTGTGATAATCTATCTTACCATTCAATGCCTCCTCAGCAATACGTTCACTCAGTTTCTTCGGATCTTTTCCTTTCTTGGGCTTTTTATTCTTTGGTAGCAGTTCTTTGACTTTTTCATCACCCACTTCGCCTAACACAACTGGAATGATTTCCACATCTTTCTTCTTCAAAGGTTCAGCAGCTTTCTTTAAGTCATTCTTGTCGTTCTCATCTTTGCCGTCCATGAAGACCACCAGTACTTTATGCGCTATTGGTCTTCCATTCTTTTCAAACTCCTCTCCAGCCTTCTTAATTCCTTTATCCAAGGATTCTCCTTGTTCTTCCCACAGTAGTTTCTTAACGCGCGTCTTTAGTTCGTCCTCGTCACCGTAATCTCCCAGAGGGATTTTAGTTTCGCTTTCTTTGCCAAATTGAACAACGCCATATTTTGCGAAAGCGTCCTTAGGAACGTCAACCATGTTGATGACTATTTTCTTTTCTCCGTCAAAGGTTTCTTTGGCTTTAGGACTAGCAGAACCCATCACGAATATGATGTCCACCAGTTTCTTTGGCAGTCCTACAGACAAAACAAAATACGATGTAATGTTACACACAACAGACCTGATGATATTTTATTTTATTTTATTTGCTTTGCCATACTCAAACAATACGTACAGACATCGACAAAAACAACTGGCAGGGCAACCGCAACAGCTTACGTCAATTATTGCAGTCCCTAAAGATTACAACAAATACAACTACAGTACATCAGATAATTACAAAACATTAAGCTAAAAACAACACGATATCGATTTAAATATTACCAGGGTTAAGTCACGTTGGCCTGAAAAACAGAGAAAAATCTTCTCGACGTTTCGAGGGAAGGCCCTTCGTCAGGGCCTTCGCTCGAAACGTCGAGAAGACTTTTCTCTGTTTTTCAGGCCAACGTGACTTAACCCTGGTAATATTTGGATTTCAACCGTGGCCGACGCTGTCCTAGAAGCTTTTAACGTTATCGATTTAGTTAGATCACGAGCTTTGTTGCATTTGATGCATATCGATTTCCATGTTCGTGGATCAACTGCATTAAAACAGTGTTCTAGTGCTAAATTATAGTAATTATATAGTCCTTTTTTAAAGTCTTTTAAAGTTATACATTTAATTGATATCTTTGAACAGCGATTAGAACTTTAACTCATTTTCTGGCTTTTCTTAACAAACTACAAGAAACATCTATAGCAAAGCAAAAAAATTGTATACTGCCGACATTGTCAGGAACAATTCCTCTGTCTGTCTGTCTGTCTGTCTGTCTGTCTGTCCGTCCGTCCGTCCGTCCGTCCGTCCGTCCGTCCGTCCGTCCGTCCGTCCGTCCGTCCGTCCGTCTGTCTGTCTGTCTGTCTGTCTGTCAGGAATAACTTACGTTTCTTGATGTCGTTTTTAATGTCTTCAACCAGTTTAGGAGCCACACTTGGTGTTTCAGATGGAGTTTTCTTCGGGTAAATATTCTTTTCAGTTGGAACAATGTCCTTCAGTTCATCCTTGTCAGTTTTGTCTCCAATATTTACAACATAAACTCGAACGCCTTTTTCTTTCAATGGTTTCACAGCTCGTTTGGGTGGTTCTTTACCAGTTGATTTACCATCTGTCACAATTATCAGAACTTTAGATGCTCCAGGTCGACCTCCCGACTTCACAGCGAACACCTCGTCGGCTGATTTTCGTAAAGCTTCGTCGGTCACCGTGCCTTTTCCGCCAGATGGAACTATAGTCTGTACTTTGTCTTTGATAGTACCAGCTTCAAACTTTTCATTAAGTGAAAGAATAACTTTGGCTTCGTCACTGAATTCTACGACACCAACATGGGTCTCAGTTTCTGAGATTGTGTAATTGTCAACCATGTCTTTAACGAGATCTTTAATTTTGTCAAATCCTTTCTTAGCAAGACTTTCAGATCCATCCAAAGCAAACACCAAGTCAAGAAGTAATCCTATACAAAAAAATCAAGTCAAGCTGTTAATACTCTGGGTTTTCAAAAACTGAAATAAAAAAGACAAACTAGACTTACTGCAAGGGCCGTTGTGTTTGGCAGTAATAGGTTCTTGTTTCTTGCAAGAATCACGTTTCATGTGACACAGATTTTGGTAGGTGAGACCATTACTGCCGCAGACTGAATATGGCGTATCTTCACAAGTTTCTGAGCATTGACAGAAAGCTTTGTCGTCTGAAGAGACTTTACATTCAGCATAGTGATGGCAGTTGATTGCGGCGCATGGATCTAGCAAGTAAAATTGAAAATTAGTATAATCAACAAAGATTAAGAAGGAAGGGAGGGATGGAAGGAAGGAGGGAGGGAGGAAGGAAGGAAGGAAGGAAGGAAGGAAGGAAGGAAGGAAGGAAGGAAGGAAGGAAGGAAGGAAGGATGGATGGATGGATGGATGGATGGATGGATGGAGGAAGGAAGAAGAAAGGGAGGGATGTAAGAAGGAAGGAAAGAAGGAAGGGGAGGAGAAAGGGAGGGATGAAAGAAGGAAGGAAGGAAGGAAGGAAGGAAGGAAGGAAGGAAGGAAGGAAGGAAGGAAGGAAGGAAGGAAGGAAGGAAGGAAGGAAGGAAGGAAGGAAGGAAGGAAGGAAGGAAGGAAGGAAAGAAGGAAGGAAGGAAGGAAGGAAGGAAGGAAGGAAGGAAGGAAGGAAGGAAGGAAGGAAGGAAGGAAGGAAGGAAGGAAGGAAGGAAGGAAGGAAGGCAAACAAAAGCAAAATTCTTACTTTTATCTGAAACTTCAGACACAAACTCAGCAAGTTTGTCAGGACTGTCAGTCTTCTTATCGTGAATAACATTCTTGCTTGGTGGAACACTAAATTGGTCAGCGTCGTCTCCAATTAAAACATAAATCACCTTTACACCAAGATCAGAAAGCTTTCCAGCTGCCGTTTTAAGTTCGTTAGTCGTCGCATCAGCATCCCCAGTCACAAACACGATCAATTGGCGTCTTGATTCCGGTCGCGCATCCTTCGAAAACATATCGTAAGCCCTCGTCAATGCCCGATCCAAACGATTACCTTCCGAAGACCATTTTAGATCCGCGACAAACGACTTCAGTTGATCTTTGTTCAGATTATTCGTGAATGTTAAGTGAGTTTTGGCGTTTTCTCCGTAAACAATGAGGCCGTATTTGGTGTCTGGGAAAGACTGTTTGTCAATTTTGCTCTTCGTTGCATTCTTTTCACGTTCAAATAATTCCAAAGCCTTTCTACCCATTGAACCAAGCGCAAATATTACGTCCACTTTGATTTTCTTCTTCTCGTCTTGTTCTAGAACGTACAAACAACAGAAATCTTAATATTCAAGCGTCAAAGTCTGCTTCACTAATTAGATTAGACAGATGACTCTTCCAAAAAAAACATCATACCTTTCACAAAACCCATGTTCTACTTTTTTGGTTTAACACTTTCAGGCCTGGACCTCTCCCTGTGCTGAATAAAATCGTCTGGCGTTAGCCAGAATAAAATACTAAAGACTCGTCTTCAGGCTTCAAGGTGTTAAAGAGATAGGTTTTAACACTTTGAGACCTGGACCTCTCCCTGTGCTGAATAAAATCGTCTGGCGTTAGCCAGAATAAAATACTAAAAACTCGTCTTTAGGCTTCAAAGTGTTAATGAGATAGGTTTTAACACTTTGAGGTCTGGACCTCTCCCTGTGCTGAATAAAATCGTCTGGCGTTAGCCAGAATAAAATACTAAAGACTCATCTTTAGGCTAAGTATTAAGAAACCTAACTACAGTTTTCTAAACAAAGCTAACAGATCAATGTGATCAAGTCGGAATTTAAAGTGTTCCAGGCAACCGCCATACAACCTATAACTGACAATAGGGCACAGCTAAGCATGGTTCTGCCCAGGACCATGTGAGTGCCGGGTACCTACAGGCCTGAGGGCATGCCCCCCTCCACCCCCCCCCCCCCCCCCCCCCCCCCCGCCGACAACTTTTGAAATTTTGCGCGACATCAATAAACAAAGTTCGAAGTGATTAGCGGAAATATCGTATTTCACCGAATCACCG
>OZ036006.1:9445950-9448450 GCA_964035015.1 Corallium rubrum
ACTTCAGTATTTCGTTCAAATACAGTCAAGACAGTTAGTCCAATATAGTTAGACATTATGTAGAAACCGTAGAGAGACACCTTAACAAAATTCTCTTCAAATACTCACGGTCTTTATTAGATTTGAGTATGTCATCTACCAACTCCCCAGCGGTCGTCACGGCATCTTTCGGATTCTTTGTTTTCTTAACATTCTTATCACTTGGTGTCATGTCACGGAGTTCCTGTGGGTCCGTTTGATCCCCAATGTCCACAACGTACACCCGGATTCCCTTATCCTTGACAGGTTTAGCGGCTTCTTTCAATTGGACCTTTCCAGTTGACTTACTATCCGTAATTACAACAAGAACCTTGCTGGAGTCAGCACGTCCACCAGCGTCGACTGCAAACAGACGATCAGCGGCTTCCTGTAGCATTTTGTCGGTCGCAGTGCCATCACCACCAGAAGATTTCACATTTCCGAGAACTTTCTTTATTTCTTCAACTTCATAGAACTTATTCAGAGGAAGCTTCTTGGAAACATCGTCACTGAATTCCAGAAGTCCGACATGGGTTGCCTCCATTGAGATTTTGAATAACTTAATCACATTCTTCGCTAATTCTTTGATATCGGCAAAGCCATGCTTTTTCAAACTTTCTGAGCCATCCAAGGCTATTACGAGATCAATTACTTCGGCTGGAACTAAATGTAGAGAAATTATCTTGTATAAATGGCGGTGGTCATATAATGAGGTTATCATGCGGTGCGAGAGGATATAGGTTTTATGTTCGAAAGGCAAGAATATTAAAGTGTCTATGAAGTGAAAAATTCGTTGGCATTTTTGTTGTTTTATTGTACAGAGGAGCATGGCAGGAGCACTCACTGAAAATTTCAAGAGAATCTGATGCGTAGTTTTCGCGCTATCAACTCTCAAAATTTGTCGTGGATAGTTTGTTTTGGAAACATTTGGGCTTCTTGGTAACAATGCCTTATGACGTACGCAGATGGATCATTAATAATGAAATCTATTGTTCTTATGCATAGTTGTCCATCTGCGTACGTCATAAGCATTGTTTCCGAAAGCCCAATTTTTCTCCAGGAACGACTAGCCATGGCAAACTTTGAGAGTTAATAGCTACGCATCAGATTCTCTTGAAATTTTCAGTGAGTGCTCCTGCCATGCTCCTCTGTATAATAAAACAACAAAAATGCCAACGAATTTTTCATTTCATAGACACTTTAAATGATGTTCTCGACATGAAGATATAAAACCAATATTTTTGAACCACCGTGTAATGTTCATGGACACTTACGACATATAATGATGATGCTACTATTGGTAGTCATGGTGATGGTAATGGTGGTGATGATATTGATGGTAATGGTGAAAGTGATGGTGGTGGTCTTGATGATGGTAATCGTGATGATGGTGGTAATGACGATGGTGATGATAGTGATGGTGGTGATCGTAGTGATGGTGGTGACCATGATCGTGACAATAGCAATTCTGGTTTTAATAATAGTAAAAAGTTATTAATGTTAATGACTAATCATAAAAATTATCACAGATTAAGAATAATAATTATTAATAATAATAATAATAGAGACGTGGACAATATATAATATAATAACAAAACACAAACCGCAGACAGTCTGGTCATTGGACCCAACATGGCATCGGGAATCATCTGAGCATTCCCTCGCAAAACATGGATCTGGATTCAAGGAGAAAAAATTAAATATATAATAAAAAATATTTTCAAGAAAAATAAACTAATTCTGTTCTCCTAAAGGTGAAAGAATCACCGCCACCACCACCACCACCACCACCACCACCACCAACACCACCACCAACAACAACAACAACAACACCACCACCACCAACAACAACACTACCACCACCAATAACAAAAACACCACCACTAACACTAACCACTACTACCAACAACAACACCAACACCAACAGCACCAACACCAACCACCACCACCAAAATAACTTACCCGTGAACGTCTCTTCTTCAACCAACCCGCTATCTTCTCGTGGTCTCAATGGCTTCTTCTTCCAAATTACATTAAGTTTTTCATCCACTGTATCCCCAATAACCACAGGAATAACCTTAACACCATTTTTCTGAAGTGGTTTCACAACATTTATAAGCTCTTTCGCCGACGATTCAACGGAACCACTCGAGAACACCACGACAACTTTCTTCGCGTGTGCACGACCTTCCCGTTCGTGGACTTCGCCCGCCAGTTTGATTCCATCCTCGAGTTCAGTCCCTTCCTCGTACCAACGTAACGACTTAATGGCTGCTTTAGCGTCTTCATCCGAACGAGAGTCCTTAAAGTGAGCCCGTGTTACAGCAGTTTTTCCATACTGGACGACTGCATAGATTGTATCAGCGGTCTTCCGGTCTTCTATCATAGACAGTGCGATGTTTTTCTGTTGGTTGAATATTCCTGTAGCGTTTGGTTGCCGGGATCCCATGACGAATACAATGTCCAGAAGTTTTCTCGGACG
>OZ036006.1:9463450-9483450 GCA_964035015.1 Corallium rubrum
ACAGCACTTCTGTGCAGTGATAAGGATGACAGCACTTCCTGCCGCTCATTTATTAGATAATTAAATTATTACATTTTTTTTACTATTATAATTTCTAAGTATAGAGTAGACTATTTATATGTTGTTACAAAAGGGGTTGTGGTGGGTGGGATAAAAATCCCCGAAAAACTTAGACTGCTATTTTACAGAACGATTTGAGTGAGCTCTCTGACTGTGAGTCCGTGATAGAATGACCACCGTCACCCTTGCCGCATTCATTTATATCATTGCCTCAAGGAGGAATTTTGTTTTGATAAGGGGGAATCTTTAGATAAAGGTTTGGGTTCGGCTTTATCCATTTTGGCACATGTTTTTATGCACTTTATTTATCTGGCTTTTGCATCTGAACTACACTTAATGATCGCTTTGAGGCAGGAGATACATTATCTCTTACTCCCTCGCATTAACCTAAATTTATTAATAATAAATTTCTAAATTAAATTTCGCAGAAAACTCCTTCCATATTGTGTAATACACGCGGAAAAAAAAAAGCTTGTTAACAGGATGTGTTCGCAGCAAGCTTGCAGCGAGCCTGTTAACAAGTTGTTACTAAGTTGTGATTTTATCAAGCCGATACGAGTTTGTTGTTGTTGTTGTTGTTGTTGTTGTTGTTGTTGTTGTTGTTGTTGTTGTTGTTGTTGTTGTTGTTGTTGTTGTTGTTGTTGTTGTTGTTGTTGTTGTTGTTGTTGTTGTTGTTGTTGTTGTTGTTGTTGTTGTTGTTGTTGTTGTTGTTGTTGTTGTTGTTGTTGTTGTTGTTGTTGTTGTTGTTGTTGTTGTCGTTGTTGTCAACAACTTGTTAAGTGCAGAGCGGTAACAAGTTGTTGGAACAACTTGTCACAAGTTCGTCGCAGTCTTCAATGTTGTGACAAGTTGTGAACAACCCGTTTCAATGTTGTTGTTGTTGTTGTCGTTGTCGTTGTCGTTGTCGTTGTCGTTGTTGTTGTTGATGTTGATGTTGATGTTGATGTTGATGTTGATGTTGTTGTTGTTGTTGTTGTTGTTGTTGTTGTTGTTGTTGTTGTTGTTGTTGTTGTTGTTGTTGTTGTTGTTGTTGTTGTTGTTGTTGTTGTTGTTGTCGTCAACAACTTGTTAAGTGCAGAGCGGTAACAAGTTGTTGGAATAACTTGTCAGAAGTCCGTTACAGTCCTCAACCTTGTTACAAGCTGTCAACAACCTGTTACAGAGTTGTTAACAAACTGGCAACAAACAATTTGAATGCTTTCTAGTAATGGCTTGTTGGAACAGCCTTGAAACAGCTTGTTTACAGGTGTGGAACAACTCAGTTTTTTTTTACCAATGAACCATTGGTCAACTTACCACAAGATGCACGGATTGTGGGTCGAATATCAACACGCTTCATGCAAGAGTGCTGTTTTAAGAAACATTCGTTGGAGTATGTTTTGCCATTATTTCCACACACAGGTTGAATATACGCAGGACAGGACTTCTGACATGAGCAGAAAGGTACATGGTTGGGACCAAGGCGACATGTAGCGTGGTGGTAGCAGCTGATGGTGTCACATGGATCTATAATTAAAGTAAGAAGAAAATTATGCACGTAGAAAATAAGATAAGAAAATAAAAATTAGAGTAGAAGTTCTATGTAGAGAAAGCATAAAAAGATAACGAATTAAAGATAGTGAATTGATTGTTATTATATAGAGACGTTCAGTGGACGTTCGTCAAGCTCAATTATTCAGAAAGACTTCTGAGTCCCGGAGCGGAGCGCACAGACAGGGATCGAACCTTCAACCTTCTAATGACCAGTTAGACGCTCTAACCATAGACCACTTTCATAATAGCGACTAATCTGAACATTCTTTTATGTGCATTTTAATAAGCCTTTCTGGCCTCGTTTGTGTGTCTGCAATTCAAAAGAATCTTTGCTTGATAACGAGGCCAAGAAGGCTCATTTAGATGCACGTAAAAGAATATTTAAAGCGTCGGCCATTATGAAAGTGGTCTATTGAACCACTGAAGTTCAGATGGAAAGCTAAGGTTGCAACTGACATCACACCAGTGATGACATCATACCAGTAATGACGTCACCAATAGTTATGTCATCAGCAATGACGTCAACAGTAATGACGTCAGCAATGACGTCGACAGCAATGACGTCATCAATAACAGCATTATCAGAAATGACGTTACTGGTAATGATGTCACGCTAGTCATGAGTGCTCCTAAGTGGTAGCGTTTGCATATATCTTGTAACAACTTGCTTGCAAGTGTAGAATTTGTATATATTGCGTGTGGTCGAGTTATTACCTCGGTTAATGGTGTTGGTAATATCTTTTGCCACCGATGTCGGTTCATCTTCTGGTTTTGCCTTCACCACGTCCTTGGGACCGGTAGCGATAACGTCCACCTGTTTTGGGTCAGCTTCAGTTCCTATAACCACAGGTATAACTCGGACATTAAGATCACGAAGTGTGCGTGCAGTTCGGTTGAGCTTATCCTGGCTGGCAGAAGCTGGACCCGTGATAAACACCAATAACACCTTATAAGCATCAGGTCTACCATTTTTTTGAAATTGATCGGCAGCCTTTACGAGAGCGTCCTTCACCGCAGTCCCTTCTCCGGCCCACGACAGTTTTTCAATGGCTTGCTTCACTTTATCTGCTTGTGTGAATTCTCCTAGCCTGGAAAACACTCTTGCTTCGTCAGCGTAATTTATCACGCCGTATCTTACATCCTTTGTTTGGTCAGAATCGATTTTAGCGAAGGCAATTGCCTTTTCTTTTTCCATCAGAGAAAGCGCGTTCCTGCCCGTCGAACCAAACGCGATTACCAAATCGACTTTCTCTTTCCTCTTTCGATCTAAAAATGTCGAAATTTAAAGATTTAGAAAGAAAACTGGTATTAGCAACCAAAAAATAAATAAATAAATAAGTAAAGCCAATTAATTTATGTTACTAAACAATTTCAGTAACCATTATTTAGAAAGTGCAAGCAAGCAAGCAAGCAAGCAAGCAAGCAAGCAAGCAAGCAAGCAAGCAAGCAAGCAAGCAAGCAAGCAAGCAAGCAAGCAAGCAAGCAAGCAAGCAAGCAAGCAAGCAAGCAAGCAAGCAAGCAAGCAAGCAAGCAAGCAAGCAAGCAAGCAAGCAAGCAAGCAAGCAAGCAAGCAAGCAAGCAAGCAAGCAAGCAAGCAAGCAAGCAAGCAAGCAAGCAAGCAAGCAAGCAAGCAAGCAAGCAAGTAAGTAAGTAAGTAAAGTAAGTAAGCAATTAAGTAAGTAAGTCCTCGCTAAGTCTTACTTTTCTCAGTGACTTCTCTAATTCTATCCACAACTTTGATGACCACTGTCGGTGTTTCTTCTGGTTTGTCTGTCTCTGCGATATCTTTCTTATCAGCCACAGCGTTCGTCAGTTCATTGGGGTCAGTCTCATTACCAATACCAACAACATAAACACGAACTCCGCCATTTCTTAATGGCTCAACTGCGTCTTTCAAGGGAGTACGACCTGTAGACTTTCCAGCCGTCACATAAATCACAACTCTTGGCACATCTGGACGAGAACCACCTTTGGCAGAGAATAATTCTTTCTGAGCCAACTCAAACGCAAGATCAGCGTTCCTTGTCTTCTTATTCGAAGGTTCTATCTTGTCTACCAGACGTTTTAGTTCTTCCTGGTTGAAAGTTTCGTCAAAAGTAATTTTCACTGTTGGTTTCTCGCTGAATTCCACAACACCAATGTGAGTGCCTTGGGAAGAAATTTCATACGAATCTATCATCTTTGTAACGAACTTTTTCACTTCATTAAATCCATCTTTTCCAAGAGTTTCAGAACCGTCTAATATGAAGCCAATGTCGAGAGTATCAATAGATACTAGAATGTAAAAAAAAGAGAAGAAAATTGAATAAGCCAGAAATTCATAGACAGACAGACAGACAGACAGACAGACAGACAGACAGACAGACAGACAGACAGACAGACAGACAGACAGACAGACAGACAGACAGACAGACAGACAGACAGACACACAGGCAGGCAGGCAGGCAGGCAGGCAGGCAGGCAGGCAAACAAACAAACAAACAAACAAACAAACAAACAAACAAACAAACAAACAAACAAACAAACAAACAAACAAACAAACAAACAAACAAACAAACAAACAAACAAACAAACAAACAAACAAACAAACAAACAAACAAACAAACAAACAAACAAACAAACAAACAAACAAACAAACAAACAAACAAACAAACAAACAAACAAACAAACAAACAAACAAACAAACAAACAGAAAATAAACTTACCACAGATTGTAGAATCATCCGAATTAGCTTTACATTTAGAATTTCGTCCACAAGCTTTAGCAAAGCAAGGATCTATAAACGCGAAGAGCGACATTAATAAAAATACAGCAATAAACGCATATAAATGAAAATACAGAGAACTAAAAGTCATGAAAAATTAATCATTCGTCTACCTTTCAAGACTTCCTCAGCGATATGTTTTCCAACTTCCTTCGGTTTATCCACGTCGTCAATTTTCAACGGTTTCTTTCCGGCTAGTTTTGTTATTTTAGCTTCCTCACCATTATTTCCAACCAAGACTCCGATTATCTTTATCCCTGTCTGTCGTAAATCGTCACCAGTTTCCTTGACAACAATTGACGTTTCGTTCAAACGATTATCGGAGAAGATAACCAAGACCTTTCTTGCTTTAGGACGACCATATTTCTCAAAGGATACATTAGCTAGACGAACAGCATCAAGGAGTGCTTCACCAGTCTCTTTCCAAGACAAAGAAAGAAGGAATGTTTCCAAGGTCTTTTTATCCATTCTTTCTTCAAGGCTCTTTTTCACCATGGCATCTTTTCCGTATTGGATTAGTTCGTAAATCACGTCGGAGTTCTTCTCTGGTTGAATCACTTCAAGTACAGCTTGTTTTTGTTTCTCGAAGCTCTCATTGTTCGCCGCTCCCATTACTACAACTACGTCAACGAGTGTCTTTGAAATTCCTATATAAGACATATCATGGGTAACCCGGATAGTACACAATTCTTCTCCTCTGAATTTATTGTTATTTTACTCTAATTGCTTGTCCAACAATTGTTGTTGTTGTTGTTGTTGTTGTTGTTGTTGTTGTTGTTGTTGTTGTTGTTGTTGTTGTTGTTGTTGTTGTTGTTGTTGGTGGTGGTGGTAGTGTTGTTGTTGGTGGTGGCGTTGTTGGTGGTGGTAGAGGTGGTGGTGGTAGTGTTGATGTTGATGTTGTTGTTGTTGTTGGTGGTGGTGGTGGTGGTGGTTGTGTTGTTGTTGTTGTTGGTGGTGGTGGTGGTGGTGGTGGTGGTGGTGTTCTTGGTCTTGGCGTTGATAGAAGTGTTGTTGTTGTTGTTGTTGTTGTTGTTGTTGTTGTTGTTGTTGTTGTTGTTGTTGTTGTTGTTGTTGTTGTTGTTGTTGTTGTTGTTGTTGTTGTTGTTGTTGTTGGTGGTGGTGGTGGTGTTGGTGTTGTTGGTGGTGGTGTTGGTGTTGGTGGAGTGTCAGGTGTTGTTATTGTTGTTTTTGTAAGAATTTCATATCTACTTACGATCTTTGATATCTTTGTCCAAGGTCTTCACAATCTTGTCCACGACGTCTCCAGGGTTATCAGTAGTCGTGGGGAAAACATTATTCTCATTAGGAACCATTTTTCGTACTTCGTCTTTGTCCACCTTATCACCAACGCTCACAACATAAACACGGACACCGTTGTTTTCCAGTGGTTTCACAGCCTCTGATGGTGATTCCTGACCAGTTGATTTCCCTGCAGTGAGAACAATCAAAGCTCGCGATGCTCCAACTCGTCCACCAGCGTTAACATTAAACATTCTTTCAGCGGCCATCTTAAGTGCTTCATCAGTAACTCGAAGGTTTCCTCTCGATTGTTTAATGTCGTCAATCATAGAGTATATGACGTCTCGTTCATAACTCTCTGTCAGGTGAATCTTTTCATTGCTGCTGCCGCTAAATTCGATGACACCGACGTGAGTAGCAGTTGGAGAGATGGTGTAGGAATCAAGTATTTTCTTTATTGTATCTTTCAACTTCTTGAACTGCTCCGAGCTTAGAACATTCGATCCATCCACAGCAAACACAAGATCAAGGACAGGCACAGGAACTGAAATATTTGAAATTATTATAACAAAGGAATTATTGGCATACCAATAAAAGTTTTATTGCTTCCCGCCTTTAAAATAATTATTTAGATTATATGCATATAATATTTGCATGGGAGAATTTAATTTATACGATTAGTCACATGCGTGCAAGGCGCGGTAAAACGGGAAGGCAGGTGGTATATAATAGCTGTGATATGCATTATCTTCTCATTCCTTACTACACGAGGACTACTGCAACATCTCAAGTTGGTATTAGGTGCCGATTACGCACGTAAAAATCTCACAGCTTGTCAACAGGATGTGTTCGCAACAGGCTTGTAGCAAGGCTGGGAACAAGTTGTAACAATGCTGTTCATTCAAGAAGCTGCTACAACCTTGTTAGCATCAATCTGTTAACAACTTGTTGACTACAGAGCAGTAACAGGTTGTTGGAACAACTTGTCATCAGTCTGTTGGAGTCATCAGCCTTGTTACAAGTTGTCAACAACCTGTTACAGACAGGATAACAGACTAGGACAGCCAGTGCGAACACATGACGGTGACAGCCTGTTGAACAGCCTTGTCACGAAACTCTTTCCTCAGCCGCTAAAGGAGATTTGAATTAACGTTTAGATTTGTTTACATCTAAACTAAACCAATTCTTCTTTGTAAATTTAGTTTAAGCGAGTTTTAAAACCACAGTAAGATTGTAATCAATCGCGCGAGCCCAGTTAACCGGGCTAGCCCGGCTCATGTAATCAGTACCATCATCTCGAAGGTCTACAGTAGTTCAATTGTCAAAACCGGTGGTCAGTGATCTAGCTCTGAGGTCGCGACTCTGGGTGTCTATGGGTGACTTTTAGAGCAGTAGTCTAGATACATGTGGGTGGGTGGGTCACTAAACAGCGCGCGCAAAACCAGTCAAGCTGAGACCACGCTGACAAGACTTTGGCGCGCACAAGTCAAGCTCAGACCACGCTGACAAGACTTTGATGAGCACTGAGATAATCCCCACATATTATCATGAGTGACCGCTGACTAGCATTGTCTCCTTTTTTACCTTGCCTAAATTACATTTAGCCACATTAAATAATACTTACCACACTTAGAAGAACCGTTATATAAAGCCTTGCAAATCTCTTTATTGTCACATGATTTTGCAAAGCAATGATCTAAAGAAAACAGGAAGATCAATAATCAACCGCTACCCTATCCTACCCTACCCTACCCTACCCTACCCTACCCTACCCTACCCTACCCTACCCTACCCTACCCTACCCTACCCTACCCTACCCTACCCTACCCTACCCTACCCTACCCTACCCTACCCTACCCTACCCTACCCTACCCTACCCTACCCTACCCTACCCTACCCTACCCTACCCGGATGCGCTGATGATATGCGATTTGATTTCTCTCAAATATGTTTGCACCGAAGGAAATGCAAGATATATGCGTTCATCTGTCTGCGTTTTAAGCGTACTGGCGTCATAAAATACGACAATTATCAGTAAATTTCCCGCCAAACTCACAACAAGCTCGTGTGCGATCATAAAAGCCCAGGAGGCCATCTTAATTTGGAATTTTGGTGGATATTTCTAATTCAACTGGCAAGAGGGAGGTCTGGTAACCAAAAAAAGTTAGTTCAAACCGCGATCGGGTTCTCCATGTAGAAGTATCATGGAATTTCTTCACAAGAAATGGTAAATAGGATTAAAGCGTCATCTGTTTGTACAAAATATTGTAAGTTTTAGCTGTCAGGCATTAGGCCGTTTTATCTAAGGAGTGCCTCATCTCGTGGTACGAAAATAAATAGTAATAAATATGCCTAGTCAAATTTGTTGGTCGTTCTACCTCCATTTCATATATATATATATATATATATTTGTGAAATTCATTACTAATTCATGAGTTTTGCAGCCAATCCAATTTCAGAAATTACGTCACATGTATACCCCTGTAAACCCCATACAAACTAAAACCAATGATGCTAATTAGTTACAACCACTAGTGGATGTATACTCTTCTGATACAACCACTAGTGCTTGTAACTAATTAGCAAATTAGCATCTCAATATCCCAAAGGGATTTTTACTATTTATTCATTTCACAAGTTGTTTACAACACTCGCGTCCTTGTTGTATTGAATATACAATCACTCGCCTTCGGCTCGTGATTGTATATTCAATACAACACGGCCGCTCGTATTGTAAACATTACATATATATATATATATATATATATATATATATATATATATATATATATATATATATATATATATCTTTAAATTTTCGGCTTGAAATTGGTAAAGTTTTATCAGTTCATAATGTACAAGCTGTTGCAAGTTCTTAATACTGAAAAAAACTGTGAAATCTAGACGGAACTCGAAGCTGCAACTGTTGTTAGTTAGAGTCTCCTAGAAAGCGCGGAATTCTTCTGAGTATTGACAACTTTCGACAGCTTGTGGAGCAAGAACTGAGGAAAGTTAATATTCTAATCACCTTTGACAATATCTTCAAATATCTTTTTACTCTTTTCCTTAAGATCTTCGTCTGGTTTTACAGTGTGGACGACACCCCGGGGTGTCAGCGGTTTCAATTTTGCTGCATCAGAGTCATCACCAAACACAACCGGTATAAACAGGATATTATCTTCCACGAACATCTTCCTCCATCGCGCCATCACTTCGTCACTTGGCAACGATGAACCATCGATTAACCACACAACAAGTCTCCTAGAATTAGGATGTCCTTTTTCCAGGAAATACTTTTTAAAGAACTTGACAGTCTGGTAGTCTCTGGATCCTTCAACTAATGTTGATCTGTTTTGGCTTACAATAAGTGAGTAGAAAATCTTGGCACTAGAAGGATTGCTTAACGATGATACGACAATTTGCTTCATCCTTTCCACTACGTCACGCGGTGCACTCCCGTTAAGGACAAAGACGACGTCGATAACATTCGTTAGCAGCACTAAACAAAACAAGCGCAAAAAAAACAACTATTAAAGTCTCTATGAAATGGAAAATTCGTTGGCATTTTTGTTGTTTTATTGTACAGAGGAGCATGGGTGGCGTGTGCTGTTAGGGCGCTGCCTCTCACCAATAGTTAAGCCTGGTTAGACGGGGTTAGTACTTGGATGGGTGACCGTTTGGGAATAACCCTGTACTCCGCCAGCTTGGGACTTATGTGAGTAGAGTTTAGTTGGTCTCTCCTGTGCTCCGAGGGTGTTTTGCCGGATTCTTCGGTTTTTCCCCCTCCGTAAAATCAACACCTAGGTCTTAGTTGTCTACACATAGGAGTTTGGTGTCAATTGGGACGAAAGTTCTGTTCCTCTCTCCTGCCACACATTAAGTGGGAAATTTAATAAATTAAAAAAAAAATTGAAATATCTCTAGAACGAAGCAAGGAAACGAAACACTGCAAAAGATGTTACTTTGTCTTTGAAATGCTCTTTCATAAGCGCTTTGAAAGTGCGGGCAACAAAAACAACCTGATGAAGAATGAGTTACTCGATCAAGTCTTCGTGTAGAGAACAGTGATTGGGTCATATATTCTTATCTTTATACGATTCAACATACTTAAAGTGTCTATGAAGTGAAAAATTCGTTGGCATTTTTGTTGTTTTATTGTACAGAGGAGCATGGCAGGAGCACTCACTGAAAATTTCAAGAGAATCTGATGCATAGTTTTCGCGCTATTAACTCTCAAAGTTTGCCATGGCTTAGTCGTTCTTGGAGAAAAATTAGGCTTTCGGAAACAATACTTATGACGTACGCAGATGGACAACTATGCATAAGAACAATATATTTCACTGTTAATGATCCATCTGCGTACGTCATAAGGCATTGTTACCAAGAAGCCCAAATTTCACCAAAACAAACTATCCACGGCAAATTTTGAGAGTTGATAGCGCGAAAACTACGCATCAGATTCTCTTGAAATTTTCAGTGAGTGCTCCTGTCATGCTCCTCTGTATAATAAAACAACAAAAATGCCAACGAATTTTTCACTTCATAGACACTTTAAGTAGGTTGAATCGTATAAAGATAAGAATATATGACCCAATCACTCTTCTCTACGAAGACTGGATCGAGTAACTCGTTCTTCGTCACGTTGTTTTTGTTGCCCGCACTTTCAAAGCGCTTATGAAAGAGCACTTAAAAGACAAAGTAACATCTTTTGCAGTGTTTCGTTTCCTTGCTTCGTTCTAGAGATATTTCAATTTTTTTTAAATTAATTAAATTTGCCACTTAACGTATGACAGGAGAGAGGAACAGAACTTTCGTCCCAATTGACACCAAACTCCTATGTGTAGACAACTAAGACCTATAGGTGTTGATTTTACGGAGGGAGGAAAACCGGAGAACCCAGCGAAAAACCCTCGGAGCACAGGAGAGACCAACTAAATTCTATTCACATAAGTCCCAAGCTGGCGGAGTACGGGGTTATTCCCAAACGGTCACCCATCCAAGTACTAACCCCGTCCGACCGGGCTTAACTATTGGTGAGAGGCAGCGCCCTAATAGCACACGCCATCCGTGCTCCCCTAAGTTTGTTTGATATGCAAATTAACATCCTGACGTAAACAACATTATGCATATGTAACGTCAAGATGTTTAATGTACATATCAAACAAATTGAAATATTTCAAAAACGAAGCAAGGAAACGAAAAACTGCAACAGATGTTACTCTACCATTTTAGCGTTAGACAGAGTAAAACGATAACGTTGTTCCGCAACAACAATGTGCATGAAAAGGTTAAGACATAAGACTTACTCTTCTTTAGATCTTTGGTTAGTTTATCAACAACATTGGGTATGACGTCAGGCGTCTTCTTTACATTATCCACTGGGAAGACATGCTGACCAGAAGTAGCGATGTCTCGGGCTTCATCCGGGTCAGCTTTCTTACCAATACTCACAACAAACACGTTCACACCGGCATCTTTCAGCGGCTTCACAGCCTCTCTAGGAGATTCATCCCCGGAGGATTTACCATGCGTCAGAAGAACAAAAACCCTAGACGCTCCAGGCCGACCGCCTGCCGAAACATTAAACACCCTATCGGACGCAACTCGTAGGGCCTCGTCGGTTACTCGTGAGTAACCGAGCGACGGTTGTAAATTAGAGAGAATGTTCCTGATATCTGATACCGTGTTGTTTTTATCCAGGGGGGAGACTAGGTTGACAGAGCCACTGTATTCAATAACTCCAACGTGAGTTTCCTGGTCTGAGATGGTAAATCTTCTGACCATGTTCATCACGGCTTCTTTAAGTTTGGTGAAATGTGCAGTGGTCAGCGGCCGTGAACCATCCAATGCGAACACGAGATCCAGGACTTCGCGGCGAACTAAAGAATTAAAAGAATTTTGACCTTTTACTAACTTAAACAAACTACCCACATGTCTAGTTTCAAGACTGGGCTGCGTTTAAGCCTGTCACACACGCTACGATTTTAGGGCGCAAAACCAGTCAAGCTCAAACCACGCTGACAAGACTTTGATGAGCGCAAGTCAAGCTCAGACCATGCTGACAAGACTTTGATGAGCGCCGAGATAATTCCCACATATTATCATGAGTGACTGCTGACTAGCATTGTCTCCTTTTTTACCTTGCCTAAATTACATTTAGCCACATATAAATATCGGCCAGCTAAAATCGTAGCGTGTGCGTCAGGCTTTAGCAAACGGCTTTGAAGTAGACCACTTAAAGTGTGGCCTTCAAAATAGAGAGCGTTAGATTGCCGTGATAATAAATGACGGTGAACTAAAGAATTAAAATAATTGACTTCTTACTAACTTGTACAAACTACACACGTAAAAACGCACAAGCTGTTACAGACCTGCAAGCAAGTTGTGACAAGGCTGTTCAACAGGCTGTCATCGTCATGTGTTCGCACTGGCAGTCCCAGTTTGTTAACATGTCTGTAACAGGTTGTTGACAACTTGCAACAAGGCTGATGACTCCAACAGACTGATGACAAGTTGTTCCAACAACCTGTTACCGCTTTGCACCCAACAAGTTGTTGACAGATTGATGCTAACAAGGTTGCAGCAGCGTTTTGAACGAAAGCATTGTTACAACTTGTTCCCAGCCTTGCTACAAGCCTGTTGAGAACACATCGTGTTGACAAGCTGTGAGATTTTTACGTGTGTACCCGAATATCTAGTTTCAATGAGAGCGCTGCGAGGTAGACCACTTGTGGCATTAAAATATAGAAAGCGGTATATTGCCGTGGTAATAAATGACCAAAAACAAACACTTCGAGTGAAGCTTTTCTTACCACAAGATGTTTCGTCGTTAGATTTTTGAATACAGCGCTCCGTTTTGCTGCAGATCTTTCCGAAACAAGGGTCTATAAAAAAAAAAGATACATGGAAAATGTATTAAATAAAAACAGAGCAGCAATAACAACAACAACAACAACAACACCAACATCATCACCATCAACAACAGCAACATCAACAACAACAACAACAACAACAACAACAACAACAACAACAACAACAACAACAACAACAACAACAACAACAACAACAACAACAACAACAACAACAACAGCAGCAACAACAACAGCAGCAACAACAACAGCAGCAACAAGAATAATAACAATAACATCATCAGCAACAACAACAACAACAACAACAACAACAACAACAACAACAACATCAGCAACAACATCCATAACAACGTTATTATATGTTCCTATTATCTATAAGTTTATGTTACACAGCATTACTCAACAATAAAAATAAAATACCTTTTAGTATTTCTTCGTTGACATTTTTCGCTGTTTCCTCCGGTTTTTCAGAGTCTCCTTCCACAGGTCCCTTATCAGTTGTCGTTACGATATCTAACTTCTTTATATCATCCTCGCGATCCCCAAATGTCACTGTTATAACCTTAACGTCCTCTTTATCCAGCGTTTCCCGAGTGTCCCTTAGGTCTTCAATACTCGCAGTAAACGGACCATCACCGTAAACAACTAAGACCTTACGAGCATTCAGACGACCCTCGTTCGTAAACACTTCGTTAGCTTTTCGTATTCCTCCGTCAAGATCCGACCCATAACCGGTCCATACCAAGTCGCTCAAGCGCTCGGTTAAGTCTTTTTTAGATACAAAATCTCTCAGTCCATGGATAACTGTTGGTTTTGAATTGTACGTTACGACCCCGTATTTGGTGTTGGCTGTCTGAGGAGTGTTTAGCGTGCTCAAGGCAAGGTTTCTGTACTCCAGGAAGAACTGTAGATTGGTTGAGCCAATAACAAAAATGACATCAAGAAGGTTTTGTTGTCCTGAATAATAGAAAACAAAATGCATCAACAATAAGCTCTTTGCATTGAGATAATCAGGATAACCCTACCATTCATATCTAAACTGTTCTCCTTAGTGATCCAGTAAGGACTATCCTTCATTGGTCCAGCGTTAATACAAGAGGAAACCAGAGTAAACTAAACTAACTTTATTTATACTGGATAACCCTATCAGTCATATCTAAACTGTTCTCTCTAGAGGTCCAGTAAGGACCATCCGTCATTGATCCAGGTTACTACAGAAGGAAACCAGAGTAAACTAAACTAACTTTATTTATACTGGATAACTCTATCAGTCATATCTAAACTGTTCTCCCTATAAAGGTTCAGTAAGGGCCATCCTTCATTGGTCCAGTGTTACTACTGGAGGAAACTGGAGTAAACTAAACTAACTTTATTTATACTGGATAACTCTATCAGTCATATCTAAACTGTTCTACCTATAGAGGTCTAGTGTAAGAACGATCCCTTGTTGGTCCAGTGTTACTACAGAAAAACAACAACAGAGTCCCTAGAGAAAACCTACAGTGTTTGGTTATGTCAAATTAAAAGCCCTCTTCTCGCATGCGGATGAAATATTTCCTTTAATCAGATAAGTGCATCAAGCAGGAATCAAACCCGGGTCGCAAAGGTAAAAAACACGCGCGCTAACCTGCCTTGTACCCAGTCGTCTTTGTATCGTCTAAGACCTTGCCCGCCAAAATTAATAGGAGAAATTAATAGGCGCAACGGGAAATATGAGGTTAGTAAATTTCGTCACGGTGCATTATGGAATTCCCATCAGACACCGCAAACCTCAAATCTCCAGAAACGACTGGGTACGAGTCAGCGCGCTAGCCACTGAGCCAACAACGCATCCCAACGTACTCCTAACGTAGCGCAACGTATCCTAACGTATCTCAATGTACCCCAACGTACCTCAACGCACCTCAATGCAGCCCAACGTACCGTACATACAAGACACAAATTTTTATCTGAGACGCAACTTAGACAAGACATGTAGAATAATTTCGTGCCTTTATACTGAAAAATAAAATTTTCTCAACTTACTTTCATTAATGGATTTTCTGATCATCTTGTCGAGTTCATCAGCTGCTGATGGAATATCGTCAATTGACTTGGTTGGCACAATATTGGAGTCCGGTGTAATATCTTTCGCGTTATCTGTCTGATCTTTTACCGTCACAACGAATATTTTTACGCCAGCTTTTTCGATCTCACCAGTTGCACTATCGATCTGCTCTCTGTCTGTGCTTGGGCCAGCGGTTACAAGAATTAAGATTCGGTGAACCCCAGGCCTTCCGTTGAACGACGCGGGGAAGATTTCCTTGGCGGCCTTGGTTAGGGTTTTTGCGGTAAATCGTTGGGTTCCCTGGGACGGAGTGATGTTGTCAATCAGTCGTTTGAGTTGTGTTGAGTCGTGTGTGGTTCCAAGCGGGATCTTAACGTTAATGGTATCACTGTATTCAATCACTCCCATGTGAGTGCCGACTTTGGAAATCTTGAATTCATTAACTATGTTTTTGGCCAACTCTTTCAGTTTTTCAAAGTCACTCTCGGTAAGGTCAGATGAGCCATCCAGAGCAATCACTACATCAGCGACACTGACTGGTTCTGAAAAAAAAGGCAAGAAATTAAAAAGGTTAGCGGAGATGTACTAAAGGTGCAATACAACATACCACATTAAACTTACCACATTTCATATCGCGACAAACGCTCGATTCATCACATTGTTTTACAAAACATGGATCTAAACAAAATCAAAGAATACATTGAATTGGATAGGGTAGGATAAGATTGGATAGGATAGGATAGAATTGGATTGGATTGGATACGATTGGATTAGATAGGATAGGTAGGATTGGATAGGATAGGATAGGATAAGATTGGATAAGATTGGATAGGATAAGATAGGATAGGGTAGGATAGGATTAGATAAGATAGGATAGGATAGCACAGGATAGGATAGCACAGGATAAGATAGGATAGGATGGGATGAGATAGGATAGGGTTAGATAATCGAAATATAGTAAGGTTAGATATATTGCCGAAACAGAGAACGTAGTAGTCTAACGTTTCGAGCGAAGGCCCTTCGTCAGAGAGAAACGTCGAAACGTTTCTCTCTGACGAAGGGTCTTCGCTCGAAACGTTAGACTCCTACGTTCTCTGTTTCGGCAGTGTATCTAACCTTACTACATTTCGATTGTTTCAAGACTGCCTACGTAGTACGCTACTTTTATTGCACTATTAGGATTAGATAAGATAGGATAAGGTAGGATAGGATAGGATAAGATAAGATAGGATAAGATAGGATAGGATAAGTTAGGATAAGATAGGATAAGGTAGGATAGGATAAGATAGGATAGGATAGAATAAGATAGGATAAGGTAGGATAGGATAAGATATGATAGGATTAGATAAGATAGGATAAGGTAGGATAGGATAGAATAAGATAGGATGAGGTAGGATAGGATAGAATAAGATAGGATAAGGTAGGATAGGATATAATAAGATAGGACAAGGTAGGATAAGGATAAGATAGGATAAGGTAGGATAGATAAGGTAGGATAGGATAGAATAAGACAGGATAAGGTGGGGGATAAGATAGGATAAGGTAGGATAAGATAGGATAAAGTAGGATAAGATTGAATTGGATAGGATATGATAGGGTAGGATTGGACTGGATTCAATTAGATTGGATTGAATTGCATTGCATTGGAATGGATTAGAACATTTATAAACACAATAAGTTATACAATAGTATACGGCAGCAAAATGTTTTCAATCAAGTACCTGTGAATATTTCTTTTCCGACTTTATCTGCAGTTTCTTTAGGATCATCTTTTACGTCTCCTGTCACCGGATCTTTGACCATCGGAACTAAACTAACGAATGTGCTTGGATCCGGTGGTGAGCCGAGAACGACTGGAATAATCCTCACTCCATTCTTCGCAAGTTTCGTAACCGCCACGTTAAGTTCTGAACTGCGAGGCTGTACTACTTCGCCTGTGAAGACCACTACCACTTTACGCGATCCTTGACGAGATCCAGATTTGAATAACTCTGAGGCTCGTGTTAGAGCTTTATCAACCCTTTTCCCTTCTTCTTCCCATTGAAACTGATCAAGCAGTTGTTTGACTTGGATTGGGTTCGAGAGATCTAAAAATCTGGCCTTGACTACAGGCTTGGTGCCGTATTGGATGATGCTGTACTTGGTGTCGGCCGTAGTTCCGGAATCTAGGATTTCTTTGATAATATCTTTCTCCTTGTTGAAGATTTCTTGCGCCTTGTTACCGTTTGATCCCATTATGAAAATAATATCGATCAAATTCTTCTCCTTTCCTACAGATGTAGTGAATAAAAAAGACGAAATACCGTTAAGTGTTCAAATCTTCAGTCTTTTGATATTACGAGTATGACGTCTACATGGACATTTGCGTTGTTAAAACTAAACTAACTTTATTTATACAGGATAACCCTATCATTCATATCTAAACTGTTCTCTTAGTGATCCAGTAAAGACCATCCCTCGTTGGTCCAGTGTTACTACAGGAGGAAACCAGAGTAAACTAAACTAACTTTATTTATACTGATAACCCTATCAGTCACATCTAAACTGTTCTTCCTAGAGGTCCAGTAAGAATCATTCCTCATTGGTCCAGTGTTACTACAGGAGGAAACCAGAGTAAACTAAACTAACTTTATTTATACTGGATAACCCTATCTTTCATATCTAAACTGTTCTTCCTAGAGGTCCAGTAAGGACCAACCCTCATTGGTCCAGTGTTACTACAAGAGGAAACTGGAGTAAATATTAAGAGATCGTTTTCATACTGGACCTCTAGGAAGAACAGTTTAGATAGAACTGTTGGATGCTTAAAAGTTTGCCAGCTTTCCAAACCAGATTATTTCCATAAAAGGTTGCGATTACAATCCCTGTCTGGGGCTCAGAAACATTAGGGCCTTTTATACGAGGCAAAATAAGCTACGGCTTAAATAAGTCGCGAACAGTTCGTATATATAAACGGTCATGTAATCAATAAGCCGCTACTAAAATAAGCCCAGGGTTGAAGCTAGTCCAAAATAAGCCGCAGCTTATTCAAGAATTGACCGTTCATACGAGTTGTTTGTGACTTATTTGGGGCATATTTTGCTCCGTATAAGAGGCCCTATTTTGTGAGTATTTGCATTGAGCTTGACAAACATCTACCAAACGTTTCCTATATCCTTATTTGTTAAAACGAAAAGCGCATTTCGTAGTAACTCAAAATTAATTTAAATCAATAATGGTTAAAAGGTAAAGGTAAAGGTCTTTAATTAGAATACATCAAACGTGTATCTTTACAATCAAATTACTCCTAAAGATTTTTCAATGTGGCCGTGTCGAGGCATATCAAAGGTGCTTCAAACAGCCGCCACACGACACAGTTCAAACTACGGATCCTAGCTAAGCCCTAGGTGTTGATTTTACAGAGGAAAACCGGAGAACCCGGCGAAAAACCCTCGAAGCACAGGAGAGACCAACTAAATTCTACTCACATGAGTTCCAAGCTCGAGAACGGGGTTGTTCCCAGACGGTCACCCATCCAAGTACTAACCCCGTCTAACCGGGTTAACTATTGGTGAGGAGTGGTCAATGTAAATGTGTTACTTACTTTCCTGGATAGCTTTATCAATAGCGTCAGCAACATCAGTAGCTTTGGATGGAACTTTCTCCGGGGTAGATACAACGTGGATATTTTTATCCCTGGGTGTTAGCTCCTTTAGCTCCTTTTCTGGTATTCTGTTACCAATAGCAACGACGTGTATCAGAATTCCGGCCGTTTCAAGTGGTTTTACAGCTTCATTGATTGGTTGACTGCCAGTGGACGGATCATCGGTGACTAGAACCAGGACTTTGGCTGCGCCTGGTCGGCCTCCAGAGGTGCTACTAAAGACATCAGCAGCGGCTTTCCTCAGTACTTCGTCGGTGGCGACGTTTTGACCTCTAGATGGCTGTATCTGTTTTATAGCTTCCTTTAGTTGTTTGATGGTAAAGTACTGATGCAGTGGTAACTTGATGGTGACTTCATCGCTGTATTCCATCACACCAACGTGTGTGTTCTCGCGAGAAATAGTGTAGCTTGGCAACGATTTCAGCACGAATTCTTTGAGGTTTTCAAACTGCTCCTTCGTTAAACTGTCCGAGCCATCCAACGCAAAGACGAGGTCAAGAACGCGAGCGGACACTAAAGAAATAATTAAAAAAGTGTGAAGCCTAAAACTTTAATTAACCCTTTCAGTACTAAGACGTACACTAGTATTGTACTCTGGCTAACGCCAGACGATTTTATTTGTCAATAGGGAAACCCCTGGTACTCTTAGCGTCAAGAACAATTGATTTTTTGACTTGCAGTTTCACTACAACTAAACGTACCACAAACAGCTTCTTTCTTTGCCGTCACAGAACATTTTCTTTCTTCTCCACATTCTTTCGACTGACATGGATCTAAAACACAATACCGAGCAGTTTTTATCACATTTAAGGGGGCAACGCGGACCTCTGCAGTGTTCCACAGTTATCCAACGCTACGAACGCTTCCCGCTCGCACGGAGACAAGCTCAGCCGAAAGAAACCCCACCCAATACCATCCCCTTTGTTGATTCTGCTGAATAGTCAGATGGTTTTAGAGCTCTAAACGTCCTGTCTCCCAAGGCGTCATGTTCGTGCTTCAAAACACTTATACTCAGAAGACTAAGGTAATTCTCCCTGTACACTGTACACGTGACATGCAGTGCTAATATGGGAGAAGGGTTACTGAAAGGTTTGGTATGGCCCAAAGATGAGCCTCTGCAATCTGGCCGTCTGGCTCAAGGCTCAATCTAAGCAACCTTTCGCGGTGTGGGATCGTCGAACCCGAACCCATGCCTTCAGCCTGCAATACTCCAAAACTAGACGTACGTTGTTGATCTGTAGTCGTAACCTAGAACCTGTC
Source organism: Corallium rubrum (assembly GCA_964035015.1). Classification (NCBI taxonomy): domain Eukaryota; kingdom Metazoa; phylum Cnidaria; class Anthozoa; order Scleralcyonacea; family Coralliidae; genus Corallium; species Corallium rubrum. The sequence continues at coordinate 9,482,867 of OZ036006.1, forward strand.
TGTGTACAATAAGAGTCTGACTTCCTTATTAGGAATAGAGAGCAGCCAACGTACAAATACCTCTGGAGATTTTAGTTTTAATTTCTGGTCCAACATCTTTGCCATCATCTTTTGGAGAAATCACGGTGGGGTTGTCATCATCAGGATGGAGTATGGTTTGTTTAGTCGAGTCCAACGGCTTTCCAAAGAATACTGTTACTATCTGTATGTTATCATCTCTGGCGGAGTCCACACTCTCTTTCAGGTCTGAAGCGTTTGGCTTGATTTCTTGATCGCTGAACACCACAAGTAACTTCCGAGAGAAAGGTCTTCCATCTTCCAGCAACATTTTATGTCCTGCCTTGATTCCATCGCTTAGAAGTTCCCCTTTCTCTTTCCAGTTCAGTTTTATGACGTCGGATTCAAAGTCATCGACGGTTGTGAATTGATCCAATGGAATTTCTAGCTCAATGGAGTTTCCATATTGAATAAGACCGTAATTTGCGTTAGCGATTGTTTGTGTTTTGGTGCTTTCTTCGATAGATGTTTTGGCTTTTTCAAAGTCTTCCTTGGTGTTGCATCCAATAACGAACACGACGTCGAGA
>OZ036006.1:9488450-9498450 GCA_964035015.1 Corallium rubrum
TGCCTGCCTGCCTGCCTGCCTGCCTGCCTGCCTGCCTGCCTGCCTGCCTGCCTGCCTGTCTGTCTGTCTGTCTGTCTGTCTGTCTGTCTGTCTGTCTGTCTGTCTGTCTGTCTGTCTGTCTGTCTGTCCGCCTGTTTGTCGGTGTTTTTTTGGGTTTTTTTTTGTCTGATCTAGCTGTTTAGCAGGTTGGTTGGTTAGTTGGTTGGTTAGTTGATTAGTTGGTTGATTAGTTGGTTGATTAGTTGGTTGGTTGGTTGGTTGGTTGGTTGGTTGGTTGGTTGGTTGGTTGGTTGGTTGGTTGGTTGGTTGGTTGGTTGGTTGGTAGGTTAGTTGATTGGTTGGTTGGTTAATTGGTTGATTGATTGATTGATTGGTTAGTTGGTTGATTGGTTGGTTGGTTGCTAGACCGGTACGTACCTTTTTTAACGTCTTCGTCAATTTTCCTCACAATGTCCTTCACCACACTCCCAATGTCCTCAGGCTTATCAACATCGATCACACTATCCCCAATATCAATATCCTTGTTTCCAATAGCAACAACGTGTAACCGTGCCTTGGCATCTCTCGTCTCTCCTAACACTCTCTCCAGATATTCTTTATCCGTCACTGAACTCCCAGTCACCAATACAATAACCTTAGCCGCACCGGGTCTTCCACCAGACCTTATGCTCAACACATTCGTCGCCAACCGTAATGCTTGACTCGTGGCAGCGGTTTGCCAACCAGACGGTGTAGTGCGATTGACAGCGCTCTTAAGAAGTGGCTTAGTCGTGTGTTCCTCAAGACCAAACACGACCCTTGCGTTATCACTGTACTCCACCAGCGCTACGCGAGTCTTGTCTGCAGAAACCGAGTAGGTGTCGATGGTTTTCATTACAAACTCCTTCACTCTTTCGAAGCCTGCATCACCGATCTTCTGGGAGCCCTCGACGACAAAAACAACATCCATTGGAACGGTATCACGCTCGTCTAAAACAAAAATATGAACAAAATAGAAGTAATATTTGACATTTTACTCGATTAGACTACATGTCACGGTCCCAACTTAACTACGATGACTACCGCAACTAATTCACTTAAGGTCTTCGTTAAGGTTTGCAGGGTCATTTCTGTAAAGCGCTCTTCTCAATTCGTCAGAATTTATGCCACAAAAATAAAATAGATATCGTTAGAAAGCTATAAATTTGTAGAATACAATGGTGTCTTTGGTTTCACGATAAACACAAACCGTTAATAGTCGTGAATTTTTTAATTAAAACCAGAGGGCTTCACTCGCGACGACTCGAGTAAAAAGCGTTTTAGAATTTTAAAATCACCATCACCATCAGACCATCACCATCAGACCATCACCATCAGACAATCACCATCAGGCCATCACCATCAGACCATCACCATCAAACCATCACCATCAAACCATCACCATCAGACAATCACCATCAGACCATCACCATTAGACCATCAACATCAGACCATCACCATCAGACAATCACCATCAGGCCATCACCACCACCATCAAACCATCACCATAACCATCATACCATCACCATCATACCATCACCATCAGACCATCACCACCATCAGCCTCAGACGATCACCATCAAACCATCACCATCAGACCATCACATCAAACCATCACCATCAGACCATCACCACCATCAGCATCAGACGATCACCATCAGACAATCACCATCACCATCAGATCATCATCATCAGATCATCATCATCATCATCAGACAATCACCATCAGGCCATCACCATCAGACCATCACCATCAGACCATCACCATCAGACAATCACCATCAGATCATCACCATCACCATCACCATCAGACCATCACCATCAGACCATCACCATCAGACAATCACCATCAGATCATCACCATCACCATCACCATCAGACCATCAATATCAGACCAGCACCATCAGACCATCACCATCAGACCATCATCATCCGACAATCACCATCACCATCAGACAATCACCATCAAACCATCACTATCAGACCATCATCCTCCGACAATCACCATCACCATCAGACAATCACCATCACTATCACTATCAGACCATCACCATCAGACCATCACCATCAGACCATCACCATCAGACAATCACCATCACTATCAGACCATCACCATCACCATCATCATCAGACCATCACCATCAGACCATTACCATCACACCGTCATCATACATCAAATAACTTCAAGCCTTACATTTATCAGTGTCCTTCTTAACTCCGTCAACCACCTTCGTAGCTACAGTTGATGTATCTTCTGGCGTTGTTACTGTGTGAACGTCTTTCTTATCAGTGACGTTTAGCAGTTCATTTGGATCAATTTCATTACCAATACCAACAACATAAACACGAACTCCGCCATTTCTTAATGGTTCAACAGCGTCTTTCAAGGGAGTACGACCTGTAGACTTTCCAGCTGTCACATAAATCACAGCTCGTGGTACATCTGGACGAGAACCACCATTGACAGAGAATAATTCTTTCTTAGCCAACTCAAACGCAAGATCAGCGTTCCTTGTTTTCTTATTCGAAGGTTCTATCTTGTTCACCAGACGTTTTAGTTCTTCCTGGTTGAAGGTTTCGTCAAAAGTAATTTTCACTGTTGGTTTCTCGCTGAATTCCACGACACCAATGTGAGTGCCTTGGGAAGAAATTGCATACGAATCTATCATTTTTGTAACGAACTTTTTCACTTCATTAAATCCATCTTTTCCAAGAGTTTCAGAACCGTCTAATATGAAGCCAATGTCGACAGCGTCAGCACGAACTATAAGAAAAATAATATATGTAGATTGTAAAACAGACAGACAGACAGACAGGCAGGCAGACAGACAGACAGACAGACAGACAGACAGACAGACAGACAGACAGACAGACAGACAGACAGACAGACAGACAGACAGACAGACAGACAGACAGACAGACAGACAGACAGACAGACAGACAGACAGACAGACAGACTGACTTACCACAGACTGCAGAATCGTCTGAATAAACTTGACATTTGGAATTCGGTCTGCACGATTTAGCAAAGCATGGATCTGTATATAATAAATTTACAAGATTCGAGTCAATGATTAGCTATTTCCTTCCCTCCTTCCTTCCTTCCTTCCTTCCTTCCTTCCTTCCTTCCTTCCTTCCTTCCTTCCTCCCTCCCTCCCTCCCTCCCTCCCTCCCTCCCTTCCTTCCTTCCTTCCTTCCTTCCTTCCTTCCTTCCTTCCTTCCTTCCTTCCTTCCTTCCTTCCTTCCTTCCTTCCTTCCTTCCTTCCTTCCTTCCTTCCTTCCTTCCTTCTTTCCTTCTTTCCTTCTTTCCTTCTTTCCTTCCTTTCCTTCGTTCCTTCGTTCCTTCGTTCCTTCGTTCCTTCGTTCGTTCGTTCCTTCGTTCGTTCGTTCGTTCGTTCGTTCGTTCGTTCGTTCGTTCGTTCGTTCGTTCGTTCGTTCGTTCGTTCGTTCGTTCGTTCGTTCGTTCGTTCGTTCGTTCGTTCGTTCGTTCGTTCGTTCGTTCGTTCGTTCGTTCGTTCGTTCGTTCGTTCGTTCGTTCGTTCGTTCAACACTCTCGTCTTTTACCTTTCAAGATTTCTTCAGCAATATTCTTTCCAGTTTTCTCAGGACTATCGACGTTGTCGATGTTTAACGGTTTCTTTCCCGCCAGGGTAGTTATCTTCAATTCCTCGCCATAATTTCCAACCAGAACTCCAATTATTTTAACACCACTGGTTCGCAAATCTTCACCAGTTTCTTTCACGACGGATAATGATTCCCTTAAACGATTATCGGAGAATACAACCAACATTTTTCTTGATTGAGGACGGCCATATTTTTCAAACGACACTTTAGCTTGCCGAACACCGTCTATGAGTGCTTCACCAGATTCCTGCCACAACAGGGAGCCCAAGAAATCAGTTAGATTCTCTCTGTTCATTCGGTCACGAAGGCTCTTTATTACAGCAGCTTTTTTCCCGTATTGAATGACTTCATAGATAACATCGGAATTCTTTTCTGGACGGACAATCTCAAGAACAGCTTGTTTTTCTTTCTCGAAATTGTCTCGGTTCCATGATCCCATTACAAGAACTACATCTAGAAGCTTTTTGGAAACCCCTGAAAGCAATTTAGGAAAGAAAATTAGACATAATGCAAAATTGTTGTTGTTTTGTTGCTGTTGTTGATGATGTTTTCGTCGTCGTTGTTGTTGTTGACGATCTTGTTGTTGTTGCTGCTCCTGCTGCTGCTGTTGTTGTTGTTGTTGTTGTTGTTGTTGTTGTTGTTGTTGTTGTTGTTGTTGTTGTTGTTGTTGTTGTTGTTGTTGTTGTTGTTGTTGTTGTTGTTGAAGATGTCGTCGTCGTCGTCGTCGTTGTTGTTGTTGTTGTTGTTGTTGTTGTTGTTGTTGTTGTTGTTGTTGTTGTTGTTGTTGTTGTTGTTGTTGTTGTTGTTGTTGTTGTTGTTGTTGTTGTTGTTGTTGTTGTTGTTGTTGTTGTTGTTGTTGTTGTTGTTGTTGTTGTTGTTGTTGTTGTTGTTGTTGTTGTTGTTGTTGTGGTTGTTGTTGTTGTTGTTGTTGTTGTTGTTGTTGTTGTTGTTGTTGTTGCTGTTGTTGATGGTGTTTTCGTCGTCGTCGTCGTCGTCGTCGTCGTCGTTGTTGTTGTTGTTGTTGTTGTTGTTGTTGTTGTTGTTGTTGTTGTTGTTGTTGTTGTTGTTGTTGTTGTTGTTGTTGTTGTTGTTGTTGTTGTTGATGTTGATGTTGTTGTTGTTATCTACTTACGATCTTTGATATCTTTGTTCAAGGTCTTCACAATCTTGTCCACGACGTCTCCAGGGTTATCAGTAGTTGCGGGGAAAACATTATTCTCATTAGGAACCATTTTTCGTACTTCGTCTTTGTCCACCTTATCACCAACGCTCACAACATAAACACGGACACCGTTGTTTTCCAGTGGTTTCACAGCCTCTGATGGTGATTCCTGACCAGTTGATTTCCCTGCAGTGAGAACAACCAAAGCTCGCGATGCTCCAACTCGTCCACCAGCGTTAACATTAAACATTCTTTCAGCGGCCATCTTAAGTGCTTCATCAGTAACTCGAAGGTTTCCTCTCGATTGTTTAATGTCGTCAATCATTGAGTATATGACGTCTCGTTCATAACTCTCTGTTAAGTGAATCTTTTCATTGCTGCTGTCGCTGAATTCGATGACACCGACGTGAGTAGCAGTTGGAGAGATGGTGTAAGAATCAAGTATTTTCTTTATTGTATCTTTCAACTTCTTGAACTGCTCCGAGCTTAGAACATTCGATCCATCCACAGCAAACACAAGATCAAGGACAGGCGAGGTAACTAGAAGAACAAATCAGAAACCAAGAGGTTACACTACAGTCGCTCAACAACACCATTATAAATAAAAATAGAAAAAGAAACAACAACAATAGCCATCGGACCATCACCATCAGGCCATCACCATCAGACAATCACCACCAGACCATCACCATTAGACCATCACCATCACCATCACCATCACCATCAAACCATCACCAATAGACCATCACCATCAGACCATCACCATCAGACCATCACCATTAGACTATCACCAATAGACCATCACCATCAGACCATCACCATTAGACCATCACCATAAGACAAGCACCACCAGACCATCACCACCAGACCATCACCAATAGACCATCACCACCAGACCATCACCATTAGACCATCACCAATAGACCATCACCATCAGACCATCACCATTAGACCATCACCATAAGACAAGCACCATCAGACCATCACCAATAGACCATCACCATCAGACCATCACCAATAGACCATCACCATCAGACCATCACCAATAGACCATCACCATCAGACAATCACCAATAGACCATCACCATCAGACAATCACCACCAGACCATCACCATCAGACCATCACCACCAGACCATCACCATAAGACAATCACCACCAGACCATCACCATAAGACAAGCACCACCAGACCATCACCATCACCATTAGACCATGACCATAAGACAAGCACCACCAGACCATCACCATTAGACCATCACCATCACTATCACCATCACCATCACCATCACCATCAGACAATCACCATCACACCATCACCATTAGACCATCACCATAAGACAATCACCATCAGACCATCGCCATTAGACCATCACCATCACATCACCATCAGACCATCACCATTAGACCATCACCATAAGAAAATCACCATCAGACCATCACCATTAGACCATCACAATCACCATCACCATCACCATCAGACAATCACCATCAGACCATCACCATCAGACTAACACCATACATGCATCAAATAACATCAAGCCTTACATTTATCAGTATCCTTCTTAACTCCGTCAACCACCTTCGTAGCTACAGTTGATATCTCTTCTGGCGTCGTTACTGTGTGAATGTCTTTCTTATCAGTGACGTTTAGCAGTTCATTTGGGTCAGTCTCATTTCCAATACCAACAACATAAACACGAACTCCGCCATTTCTTAATGGTTCAACAGCGTCTTTCAAGGGAGTACGACCTGTAGACTTTCCAGCCGTCACATAAATCACAACTCGTGGTACATCTGGACGAGAACCACCTTTGGCAGAGAATAATTCCTTCTGAGCCAAATCAAACGCAAGATCAGCGTTCCTTGTCTTCTTATTCGAAGGTTCTATCTTGTTTACCAGACGTTTTAGTTCTTCCTGGTTGAAGGTTTCGTCAAAAGTAATTTTCACTGTTGGTTTCTCGCTGAATTCCACGACACCAATGTGAGTGCCTTGGGAAGAAATTTCATACGAATCTATCATCTTTGTAACGAACTTTTTCACTTCATTAAATCCATCTTTTCCAAGAGTTTCAGAACCATCTAATATGAAACCAATGTCTACGGCAGGAATGGGCACTAGAGAAAAGAATTGTGAGAGAATTCATGCAAAAAAACTAACTTTCAGACTAACAAAACAGAAAAAATAATTCGAGTTCATGTTCTCGAATTTTTGCGAAAATAGATAATATGAAATTAGCAAAAGAATGAAGAAAGCTGGGATGATAGTAAAGACACTTGTATTAAAATGCAAAGAAATAAACAAAAAAAAGTACTGTGAAACTTACCACAGATTACAGAATCGTCTGGTTTCACTTCGCATTTAGTGTTTCGTTGGCAAGATTTAGCAAAGCATGGATCTGAAAATTACAAAACACAAAACATTATTTAATTCTTTAAAGATACAAAGTCATTAACGTAACAACATCAGCACTACCACCACAACCACCACCACCACCACCACCACCACCACCACCACCACCACCAACAACAACAACAACAACAACAACAACAACAACAACAACAACAGCAACAACAGCAGCAGCAGCAGCAACAACAACAGCAGCAGCAACAGCAACAACAACAGCAGTAGCCACAGCAACAACAGCAGCAGCAAGAACAATAACAACAACAACAACAACAACAACAACAACAACAACAACAACAACAACAACAACAACAACAACAACAACAACAACAAAAACAACAACGAAAACAACAGCAGCAGCAACAGCAACAACAGCAGCAGCAGCCACAGCAAGAAGAAGAAGAACAACAACAACAACAACAACAACAACAACAACAACAACAACAACAACAACAACAACAACAACAACAAAAGCAACATCAGCAGCAGCAGCCACAGCAAGAACAACCGCAGCAGCCACAGCAGCAACAACAGCAGCAGCAGCAGCAGCAAGAACAACAACAACAGCAACATCAGCAGCAGCAGCAAAAACAACAACAACAACAACACACCACCACCACCAACAACAACAACAAGAACAAGAACAACAACAACAACAACAACAACAACAACAACAACAAATATCATATATTTATGTGATGATTCTCAAAAATAATTATTAAAAATAATTTTGCATTTTACCTTTCAAGATTTCTCCGGCAACTTTCTTTCCTGTTTCTTCAGGTTTATTCACGTCGTCAATTTTCAAAGGTTTCTTTCCCGCCAAGTTCGTTATTTTTTCTTCATCGCCATCGTCGCCCAGGACTACGCCAACTACTTTAATTCCACTCCTTCGTAAACCGTCTCCTGTTTCCTTGACAACAGATAATGGTTCGTCAATCTGATCATCAGAGAAGACAAGTAATATCTGTCTTGCCTTAGGACGGCCATATTTTTCAAACGACAGTTTAGCTTCGCGAACGCTATCTACAAGTGCTTGGCCAGGTTCTATCCAAGAAAGCGATTTCACGAACTCAGTCAAAGACTTCTTATTCATTTCTTCACCAAGACTCTTCTTTACAACGACTTCTTTTCCGTGTTGAATTATACCGTAAATCAAATCCGAATTCTTCTCAGGTTGAACCACCTCAAGTACAGCTTGTTTTTGTTTTTCGAAATTTTCACGATTTGAAGCGCCTATTACTACAACTACATCTACAAGGCTTGCAGCGGTTCCTAAAAATGATAAAAGCGTAATTGAATGATAAATACAAAGTCAACAATATTATTGCTATCATCATCATTGCTACCACCATCACATTACCATCACCATCACCTTCACCATTACCTTTACCATCACTATCACCATCATCATCACCATCACCGTCACTATCACCATCATCATCACTATCACCATCATCATCACTATCACCATCATCACTATTACCATCATCATCACTATCACCATCATCATCACTATCACCATCATCATCATCACTATCACCATCATCATCACCATCACCATCACCATCACTATCACCATCATCATCACTATCACCATCATCATCACTATCACCATCATCATCATCACTATCACCATCATCATCATCACTATCACCATCATCATCACTATCACCATCATCATCACTATCACCATCATCATCACTATCACCATCATCACTATCACCATCATCACTATCACCATCATCATCACTATCACCATCATATTCACTATAACCATCATCATCACTATCACCATCACTATCACCACCATCATATCACCACCATCATCTTCACTACCATCACCATGACATCACCATAATAATAGAAACTATAATTACTCACGTTCTTTGACATCTTTATTTAAAGTTTCAACAATCTTGTCCACGACATCTCCAGGGTTATCAGTAGTTGCGGGGAAAACATTATTCTCATTAGGAACCATTTTTCGTACTTCGTCTTTGTCCACCTTATCACCAACGCTCACAACATAAACACGGACACCGTTTTTTTCCAGTGGTTTCACAGCCTCTGATGGTGGTTCCTGACCAGTTGATTTCCCTGCAGTGAGAACAACCAAAGCTCGCGATGCTCCAACTCGTCCACCAGCGTTAACATTAAACATTCTTTCAGCGGCCATCTTAAGTGCTTCATCAGTAACTCGAAGGTTTCCTCTCGATTGTTTAATGTCGTCAATCATAGAGTATATGACGTCTCGTTCATAACTCTCTGTTAGGTGAATCTTTTCATTGCTGCTGTCGCTGAATTCGATGACACCGACGTGAGTAGCAGTTGGAGAGATGGTGTAGGAATCAAGTATTTTCTTTATTGTATCTTTCAACTTCTTGAACTGCTCCGAGCTTAGAACATTCGATCCATCCACAGCAAACACAAGATCAAGGACAGGCGAGGTAACTAGAAGAACAAATCAGAAACCAAGAGGTTACACTACAGTCGCACAACAACAACACCATTATAAATAAAAATAGAAAAAGAAACAACAACAACAATAGCCATCGGACCATCACCATCAGACAATCACCACCAGACAATCACCACCAGACCATCACCATTAGACCATCACCATCAGACCATCACCAATAAAACATCACCATCAGACCATCACCAATAGACCATCACCATTAGACCATCACCAATAGACCATCACCATCAGACCATCACCATTAGACCATCACCATAAGACAAGCCCCACCAGACCATCACCATCAGACCATCACCAATAGACCATCACC
>OZ036006.1:9505950-9515950 GCA_964035015.1 Corallium rubrum
TCTCAACATCATGCATTACGACAATAACATATATCATCATACTTGCACATAGCAGTATATAATGTCATACATCGAACTCGACCTACGTTCAAACCATCTGAGTCCCAGTAGCTCAATGATTAGAGCATCTCACTGGTGATCAGAAAGTTGTGGGTTGTACACATACATATTCAACCTACGTTCAAATCATCGGAGTCCCAGTAGCTCAGTGGTTAGAGCGTCTCACTGGTGATAAGGTTGTGGGTTGTACAAATACATATTGAACCTACGTTCAAATCATCTGAGTTCCAGTAGCTCACTGATTAGAGCGTCTCACTGGTGATCAGAAGGTTGTGGGTTGTACAAATACATATTCAACCTACGTTCAAATCATCTGAGTCCCAGTACATGTAGCTCAATGGTTAGAGCATGTCACTGGTGATAAGAAGGTTGTGGGTTCCAGTCCCACTTGAGAAACTTAGAATTTTTCTGAGTAACATTAGCTCAAAGAACATTTACACTCAATTATTTCAAAGATCGCCTAATAACTTACCTACAGTCCATGTGTGTGTCAAGCGTGTAGCTGAATTGCCAGCCTTGTCTCTTCCTCTCACATACAGAACATGTTCTCCATCTTGAACATTACTTTTAGTCCAATGTCCAGTTCGTCCTTTTCCACATGGTGCATATCTCGTGCTGTCAAACCGACACTCGAAGTCAGTTTCTTCAGTTGATTCCCACTCAAAGCGAGGAGAATCATTTGTTTTCTCAGGAGCTTGGGTGAAAGTAATAACAGGAGGAACATTATCTAGAATAAGAACAACAATAATTGAAAAGTAAGTACAGTAAATAAATATAGGCCAGGCGAACAACAACAACAACAATAACAACATGTATAACAACAACAACAACGACAACGACAACGACAACGACAACGACAACGACAACGACAACGACAACGACAACGACAACAACAACAACAACAACAACAACAACAACAACAACAACAACAACAACAACAACAACAACAACAACAACAACAACAACAACAACAACAACAACAACAACAACAACGATGACGACAAATCTTCTACGCCCAGCTAAACATTTAGACTCACCAACTGTCCATTTTCGTGAGATAGGTGAAGCTCTATTTCCAACAGTATCCTCAGCAAGTAAATAAAACGTATGTTCTCCATCACTCAACGCAGGTGTCCGCCATGTTACTTGTCTTCCAGAACCACAACTGCGTGCGTTTCTTATATCATCAATGGCACAACGATAAACAGCATCTTCGTTTGATGCCCAACGAATAGTGACGACTCTTGCCTTGGTTGTTGAAGGGAATGAACTTAGTATGGTGACCGTCGGAGCTCTGGTATCTAAACATACAGCGGAGAGTAAATAACTATATTAAAATCCTACAAAAAATAAACTGCCGCGCTTGAAGCAAAAAGTATTAAAAATAACAATTAATTATACCAAATACATTAATAACGTACCGACCCTCCAACCTCGGAACGAAAGTTCTACCACGTTACCAAATTCATCTCTTCCTCTAACTGTAAAATTATGTTGTCCATCTGGAACATTGCTTCCTAGCCATTGCCCAGTTCGTCCTTTACCACAAGGTTCATATGCTTGGCTGTCCAAAGAACATTGGAAGTTCATTTCTGTGGTAGACGTCCAGTTGAAGTGAGGAGAATCATTTGTTTTTGAAGGTCGCTGAGTGAAAGTTATACCAGGAGCAACAGTATCTATAATTTAAATAAATTTTTAAAACGCTACGGTTAATCAGTTTAACTTATTTGAAACATGGTTAAGAGAAGAATTGCATAATGTTAAACGAGCTAGCATAAATATCTCTTTTCTCAACATCATGCATTACGACATTAACATATATCATCATACTTGCACATAGCAGTATATAATGTCATACATCGAACTCGACCTACGTTCAAACCATCTGAGTCCCAGTAGCTCAATGATTAGAGCATCTCACTGGTGATCAGAAAGTTGTGGGTTGTACACATACATATTCAACCTACGTTCAAATCATCGGAGTCCCAGTAGCTCAGTGGTTAGAGCGTCTCACTGGTGATAAGGTTGTGGGTTGTACAAATACATATTGAACCTACGTTCAAATCATCTGAGTTCCAGTAGCTCACTGATTAGAGCGTCTCACTGGTGATCAGAAGGTTGTGGGTTGTACAAATACATATTCAACCTACGTTCAAATCATCTGAGTCCCAGTACATGTAGCTCAATGGTTAGAGCATGTCACTGGTGATAAGAAGGTTGTGGGTTCCAGTCCCACTTGAGAAACTTAGAATTTTTTCTGAGTAACATTAGCTCAAAGAACATTTACACTCAATTATTTCAAAGATCGCCTAATAACTTACCTACAGTCCATGTGTGTGTCAAGCGTGTAGCTACATTGCCAGCCTTGTCTCTTCCTCTCACATACAGAACATGTTCTCCATCTTGAACATTACTTTTAGTCCAATGTCCAGTTCGTCCTTTTCCACAAGGTGCATATCTCGTGCTGTCAAACCGACACTCGAAGTCAGTTTCTTCAGTTGATTCCCACTCAAAGCGAGGAGAATCATTTGTTTTCTCAGGAGCTTGGGTGAAAGTAATAACAGGAGCAACAGTATCTAGAATAAGAACAACAATAATTGAAAAGTAAGTACAGTAAATAAATATAGGCCAGGCGAACAACAACAACAACAATAACAACATGTATAACAACAACAACAACGACAACGACAACGACAACGACAACGACAACGACAACAACAACGACAACAACAACAACAACAACAACAACAACAACAACAACAACAACAACAACAACAACAACAACAACAACAACAACAACAACAACAACAACAACAACAACAACAACAACAACAACAACAACAACAACAACAACAACAACAACAACAACAACAACAACAACGATGACGACATATCTTTGACGTCCTGCTAAACATTTAGACTCACCAACTGTCCATTTTCGTGAGATAGGCGAAGCTCTATTTCCAACAGTATCCTCAGCAAGTAAATAAAACGTATGTTCTCCATCACTCATCGCAGGTGTCCGCCATGTTACTTGTCTTCCAGAACCACAACTGCGTGCGTTTCTTATATCATCAATGGCACAACGATAAACAGCATCTTCGTTTGATGTCCAACGAATAATGACGACTCTTGCCTTGGTTATTGAAGGGAATGAACTTAGTATGGTGACCGTCGGAGCTCTGGTATCTAAACATACAGCAGAGAGTAAATTACTATATTAAAATCCTACAAAAAATAAACTGCCGCGCTTGAAGCAAAAAGTATTAAAAATAACAATTAATTATACCAAATACATTAATAACGTACCGACCCTCCAACCTCGGAACGAAAGTTCTACCACGTTACCAAATTCATCTCTTCCTCTAACTGTAAAATTATGTTGTCCATCTGGAACATTGCTTCCTAGCCATTGCCCAGTTCGTCCTTTACCACAAGGTTCATATGCTTGGCTGTCCAAAGAACATTGGAAGTTCATTTCTGTGGTAGACGTCCAGTTGAAGTGAGGAGAATCATTTGTTTTTGAAGGTCGCTGAGTGAAAGTTATACCAGGAGCAACAGTATCTATAATTTAAATAAATTTTTAAAACGCTACGGTTAATCAGTTTAACTTATTTGAAACATGGTTAAGAGAAGAATTGCATAATGTTAAACGAGCTAGCATAAATATCTCTTTTCTCAACATCATGCATTACGACATTAACATATATCATCATACTTGCACATAGCAGTATATAATGTCATACATCGAACTCGACCTACGTTCAAACCATCTGAGTCCCAGTAGCTCAATGATTAGAGCATCTCACTGGTGATCAGAAAGTTGTGGGTTGTACACATACATATTCAACCTACGTTCAAATCATCGGAGTCCCAGTAGCTCAGTGGTTAGAGCGTCTCACTGGTGATAAGGTTGTGGGTTGTACAAATACATATTGAACCTACGTTCAAATCATCTGAGTTCCAGTAGCTCACTGATTAGAGCGTCTCACTGGTGATCAGAAGGTTGTGGGTTGTACAAATACATATTCAACCTACGTTCAAATCATCTGAGTCCCAGTACATGTAGCTCAATGGTTAGAGCATGTCACTGGTGATAAGAAGGTTGTGGGTTCCAGTCCCACTTGAGAAACTTAGAATTTTTTCTGAGTAACATTAGCTCAAAGAACATTTACACTCAATTATTTCAAAGATCGCCTAATAACTTACCTACAGTCCATGTGTGTGTCAAGCGTGTAGCTGAATTGCCAGCCTTGTCTCTTCCTCTCACATACAGAACATGTTCTCCATCTTGAACATTACTTTTAGTCCAATGTCCAGTTCGTCCTTTTCCACATGGTGCATATCTCGTGCTGTCAAACCGACACTCGAAGTCAGTTTCTTCAGTTGATTCCCACTCAAAGCGAGGAGAATCATTTGTTTTCTCAGGAGCTTGGGTGAAAGTAATAACAGGAGGAACATTATCTAGAATAAGAACAACAATAATTGAAAAGTAAGTACAGTAAATAAATATAGGCCAGGCGAACAACAACAACAACAATAACAACATGTATAACAACAACAACAACGACAACGACAACGACAACGACAACGACAACGACAACAACAACGACAACAACAACAACAACAACAACAACAACAACAACAACAACAACAACAACAACAACAACAACAACAACGATGACGACAAATCTTCTACGCCCAGCTAAACATTTAGACTCACCAACTGTCCATTTTCGTGAGATAGGTGAAGCTCTATTTCCAACAGTATCCTCAGCAAGTAAATAAAACGTATGTTCTCCATCTTTCATCGCAGGTGTCCGCCATGTTACTTGTCTTCCAGAACCACACCTGCGTGCGTTTCTTATATCATCAATGGCACAACGATAAACAGCATCTTCGTTTGATGTCCAACGAATAATGACGACTCTTGCCTTGGTTGTTGAAGGGAATGGACTTAGTATGGTGATCGTCGGAGCTCTGGTATCTAAACATACAGCAGAGAGCAAATAACTATATTAAAATCTTACAGAAAATAAACTGCCGCGCCTGAAGCAAAAAGAAGTTAAAGACAAACAGCAACCGGTAAATAGTAACTGACCTACAGTCCATGTGTGTGTTACGCGTGTAGCTGAATTGCCAGCCTTGTCTCTTCCTCTCACATACAGAACATGTTGTCCATCTTGAACATTACTTTTAGTCCAATGTCCAGTTCGTCCTTTTCCACAAAGTGCATATCTCGTGCTGTCAAACCGACACTCGAAATCAGTTTCCTCAGTTGATTCCCACTCAAAGCGAGGAGAATCATTTGTTTTCTCAGGAGCTTGGGTGAAAGTAATAACAGGAGGAACATTATCTAGAATAAGAACAACAATAATTGAAAAGTAAGTACAGTAAATAAATATAGGCCAGGCGAACAACAACAACAACAACAATAACAACATGTATAACAACAACAACAACAACAACGACAACGACAACGACAACGACAACGACAACGACAACGACAACGACAACGACAACGACAACGACAACGACAACGACAACGACAACGACAACGACAACGACAACAACAACAACAACAACAACAACAACAACAACAACAACAACAACAACAACAACAACAACAACAACAACAACAACGATGACGACAAATCTTCTACGCCCAGCTAAACATTTAGACTCACCAACTGTCCATTTTCGTGAGATAGGTGAAGCTCTATTTCCAACAGTATCCTCAGCAAGTAAATAAAACGTATGTTCTCCATCTCTCATCGCAGGTGTCCGCCATGTTACTTGTCTTCCAGAACCACAACTGCGTGCGTTTCTTATATCATCAATGGCACAACGATAAACAGCATCTTCGTTTGATGTCCAACGAATAATGACGACTCTTGCCTTGGTTGTTGAAGGGAATGGACTTAGTATGGTGATCGTCGGAGCTCTGGTATCTAAACATACAGCAGAGAGCAAATAACTATATTAAAATCTTACAGAAAATAAACTGCCGCGCCTGAAGCAAAAAGAAGTTAAAGACAAACAGCAACCGGTATATAATAACTGACCTACAGTCCATGTGTGTGTTACGCGTGTAGCTGAATTGCCAGCCTTGTCTCTTCCTCTCACATACAGAACATGTTGTCCATCTTGAACATTACTTTTAGTCCAATGTCCAGTTCGTCCTTTTCCACAAAGTGCATATCTCGTGCTGTCAAACCGACACTCGAAATCAGTTTCTTCAGTTGATTCCCACTGAAAGCGAGGAGAATCATTTGTTTTCTCAGGAGCTTGGGTGAAAGTAATAACAGGAGGAACAGTATCTGGAATAAGAACAATAATTGAAAATTAAGTACAGTAAATAAATGTATGCCAGGCGAACAACAACGACAACGACAACAACAGCCGCAAGAACAACAACAGCCGCAAGAACAACAACAACAACATCAACAACAACAACAACAACAACAACAACAACAACAACAACAACAACAACAACAACAACAACAACAACAACAACAACAACAACAACAACAACAATAACAATAACAACAACAACAACAACAGCAGCAACAACAACAACAACAACAGCAGCAACAACAACAACAACAACAATAACAACAACAAAACAACAACAACAGCAACAACAACAACAGCAACAACAACAACAACAACACAAAGAGTACCACCACCATGAACACCATCGCGAACATAAGCGCAATCACCACTCCGTATTCTACCTATAATCCATGTCAGCGTTTCAGGTGCCGCTATATTTCCAGCTTTATCCGTTGCTCTAACTTGCAATGTATGACGACCATTTGAAACGGTTTGAGACCACTGTCCCTTTCGACCTTTGCCACAAACAGTGTACGGTTGGTTGTTAAACGAGCAGTGAAAATCTGCCTCTTCTGTCGATAGCCAGGTCACAAGTACGAAAGTTGTTGTCATCTGAGGAAGTTGATCAAAGCTAACAATCGGAGGACTAGAATCTACATGTAAAATATGAATATAGTGTAATCAATGTAGACCTTTTATTATATGTGGCTAAATGTAATTTAGCCAAGGTAAAAAAGGAGACAATGCTAGTCAGCAGACACTCACTATAATATATGGGGATTAATTATCTCAGCGCTCATCAAAGTCTTGTCAGCGTGGTCTGAGCTTGACTGGTTTGCCCGCGCCTATAATACGTGGCATTATCTCAGCACTCATCAAAGTCTTGTCGGCGTGGTCTGAGCTTGACTGGTTTGCGCGTACTTATAATACGTGGTATTATCTCAGCACTCATCAAAGTCTTGTCAGCGTGGTCTGAGCTTGACTGGTTTGCGCGCGCTTATAATACGTGGTATTATCTCAACGTTCATCAAAGTCTTGTCAGCGTGGTCTGAGCTTGACTAGTTTTGCGCGCGCTGTTCATTGAGTTAATACGTGGGGATTCTTTTATTTCAATAAACCATGTATAAACTTGCTCGAATATGAGGATTATGTGTAACTTGGGAATTTTTATGTGATTATAATTAATCAAAGTTAACAAGGAGATTAGTTGCTGGCCAGCAGCTTCATCTTGCTCGTTATGCGCAGATGGGGTGCGGTGTCATGTCATGTCATGTCACATGATTTGCGCTCTTCACTTGCATTCGCGCCTTGCCTTCGCCTTTCTCCCACCCACCTCTCCACTGCTGGAAGGCAGGGTTTTTTCTTTGTCCGGGAGATTTTTCTTTCCCGCTTTGGTAAGTATCATTGCAATTTCCACTGTTTATTCAGTGTGACAGGTGCCGGGGGTTGACCCGTGGCTTGGTTGCCAGGGTTACCTCCTTATTTGCCGTTGCTCATTTTGCGCACGAATTGCTGTTTGCTTGCTATTATGGCACCTACCCCAACCTTGTGGTCGACAAGTTAACTGAGTAAAAATAGCTCAAGGAACATTTACATGCATTTATTAACTTTACTTACCAACTGTCCATATTCTTGTAAGGACATCGGCCTTATTTCCCACAGTATCTTCAGAAAGTAAGTAAAACGTATGTTGTCCATCATTCATCATAGGTGTCCGCCATGTTACTTGTCTTCCAGAACCACAACTGCGTGCGTTTCGTATATCATCAATGGCACAACGATAAACAGCATCTTCGTTTGAGACCCAACGAATCGTGGTGATTTTTTCTCGAGTTAATGAAGGTAATTGTTCCTGTAATTTGACCGTCGGGGGTCTGGTGTCTGTGTTAGAAAGCAGTAGAAATGTTACGAAGAAAATTAAGGTTACATTAGCTAAGTTTATATTATAGCTAATATGTGGAATACCGCCACCACCACCACCACTACCACCATCACTACCACCACCACTACTACCACCACTACCACCACCACTACCACTACCACCATCATTACCACCATCATTACTACCACCACTACCACTACCACCACCACCACCACCACCACCACCACCACCATTACCACCACTACCAACTCCACCACCACCACCACTACCACTATCGGTA
Organism: Corallium rubrum; assembly: GCA_964035015.1. Lineage (NCBI taxonomy): Eukaryota > Metazoa > Cnidaria > Anthozoa > Scleralcyonacea > Coralliidae > Corallium > Corallium rubrum. The sequence continues at coordinate 9,514,509 of OZ036006.1, forward strand.
CCAATACCACCACCACTACCACCACCACCACCACCATTACCACCTCCACCTCCACCACAACCACTACCCCTACCAATACCAATACCACCACCACCACCATTACCACCTCCACTTCCACCACAACCATTACCACCACCACTACCACCACCACCACTACCACCACCACCACTACCACCACCACCACTACCATTACCACCACTACCAACTCCACCACCACTACCACCACCACTACCACTACCACACCAATACCACCACCACACCACCACCACCACCACCATTACCACCACTACCACCACCACCACCACCACTACCACAACTACTACAACTACCACTACAACCACCACCACTACCATCACCACAACCACCACCACCATTACCGCCACCACTACCACCACTATTCCTTCCTTACCTACAACCCACGAATGGCTCGTTGGTTTGCCTGTATCCCCATTGCTGTTTGTCGCTTTAACTGTTAAAATATGAAGACCTTCAAGCACATTGGATCTAGTCCATTGACCTGTCTCACCACTTCCACAAGACTTGTACACAGCGTTATCAAAGGAACACTCAAAGCTAGCTGATTCAGTTGATCTCCATTCGAACGAAGGTTCGTCTGATGTTTTATTGCGAGGTGAAAGGAAAATAACGACCGGTCCGAGGGAATCTTGAAAAATAATGGTTATTTTTAAAATGTATATTATAATTTCTGAGATATTTACTCTTGCAACAGCAGTAACTGACCATTGATGGTGTACATAAGAAACGTATGTTGTAAATTTTTGTTGCTTACGTTTGCCGTTCGTGTTGGTGTTGGTGTTGGTGTTGGTGTTGGTGCTGGTCTAGTGTTCGTGTTCGTGCTCGTGTTGGTCTAGTGTTGGTGTTGGTGTTGGTGTTGGTGTTGGTGTTGGTGTTGGTGTTAGTGTTGGTGCTGGTCTAGTGTTCGTGTTCGTGTTCGTGTTCGCGTCCGTGTCCGTGTTCGTGTTCGTGTTTGTGTTTGCATGCTGCCCTTGCTTTGGCCGATACGTCCCCCTTATCTATCGCTAGCCACGGTAAAATAATAGTTACTCCACAATAACAAGCATGAAAGATAGGTCCGTCTAAGCATGCTACTTACCACAATTCTCTTGTTTTGCCAGCGTTAGTGTAATGTTCTTTTGGCAACTTTCGGCTTGCATGACACATATACTTTCATAGATTCTGCCGTCGCTACCACAGACTGGATTTGACGTGGTTGCACACGTGGTCTTCTCAGGACAATGACAGCTTGGTTTGCGGCCGTTCACACAGCTTCCGTACAAATGGCACTTAAGCAACTTGCAAGGAGATGGGACTAACAAAAAATGGAAATGTACGCCTTTAGAATGACAAGTGTTTTGCAAAGGAAATAAGATAAGGTAGGTAGGTAGCTAGCTAGATAAGTTAGTTGGGTGGGTAGATAGGTA
>OZ036006.1:9520950-9545950 GCA_964035015.1 Corallium rubrum
CTAAGCGTAGGCAGCCCTAACAGACGGGCTGTCGGGGGCACGCACTGCTCCCGTATGGCGCCAGTGCACATCCCTATGGCGCTCCAGATGCCCGACGGGTAGACTGGCGAGTGGGTAAAGGCTCTGCGGAAGAGCTGATCTCACTAACGCGGTTCCCTTATGGGGGTGCGGGGCAACAGATCTTGACCCTTCAAGACAAGTCTATGAACGGATTCCGGTGCATGATGAAATCTTGTTTGTTCGCCTATGATCTATGATCTATGTCTGCTTGCTGTTATTTATTTATTTATTTATTTATTTATTTATTTATTTGTTTGTTTGTTTGTTTGTTTGCCTGCCTGCCTGCCTGCCTGCCTGCCTGCCTGCCTGCCTGTCTGTCTGTCTGTCTGTCTGTCTGTCTGTCTGTCTGTCTGTCTGTCTGTCTGTCTGTCTGTCTGTCTGTCTGTCTGTCTGTCTGTCTGTCTGTCTGTCTGTCTGTCTGTCTGTCTGTCTGTCTGTCTGTCTGTCTGTCTGTCTGTCTGTCTGTCTTGTTCGCCTATGATCTATGAGGGTTGTTTAACAGGGTGTTGGTGGCACAGTGGTTAACGCCGCGCTTTCCACCTCTGCGACCTGGGTTCGATACCTGCTCAGTTCAGTTATCTGATTGTTAGAAGAGCTGCCTCGTACCCAGGCGTCTTTTTGGGGGAGGAGGGTGTCGCGCGAAGGGGCTGATGGGAAGAGTGCACTTGAAGCGCTCCTGTCCCATCGCTCCTTGCGCGCTCCCGCACTCCCCCCTCAATCGCGCCTGGGTACGAGGCAGTCAGATGAGTGCTCGCATTTTGACTCTACCAAACACCACAGGTTTCCTCGGGGTTCCCCGGTTTTCCTCCCTACGTAAAGCCAACACCAACATTATGGTAGTCATGTTCAATTGGGGCATTTCGCCCTGTTTGACTTACGTTCGGGTCTTACACAATCCGCACTTGTTTAAAGTGTATATGAAATGAAAATTAAGTTTGTTTAATTTGGAAGAACTCCTGATATTGTAAAGTAACATCTTCTACAGTTTTTCCATATCTTACTTCGTTCTTGAGATCTTACTATTTGTTTGATATGTAAATGAGCACACTGCATACGTCACATTGTATAATGAGTTACTGAGAAATCGTGCATATCATTGATATTAATTTGTTAAATCGCTTGAACCTGTGTTTGTTTAAAGTCATAAGACAAATACACCTACGTCCCCAGTTTCGTGTAATTTTCCCCGATAACTTCAACAATATTCCTAATTTTCCAACAACTCATTATACAATGTGACGTATGCAGTGTGCTCATTTACATATCAAACAAATAGTAATATCTCAAGAATGAAGTAAGATATGGAAAAACTGTAGAAGATGTTACTTTACAATATCAAGAGTTCTTTCAAATTAGACAAACTTAATTTTCATTTCATATACACTTTAAGGTGACTCGACAATCTACATCATGAGAAATTACGTATTTTCTTAATGAAAAGTTTTGCACAGGTCATGAGCTTCATTTTAGTTCATTGCATAGCTCTAGTGGTGGTCGTGATTATTGAAAAGATATATACTTGTAGCGCTTGCGTATCTAGAGAAATTGTGTTTGTGGTAAGCGACAGATTTTATGCAAATTAGGTTTGCTGCATTTACTGGAAACACGATTACTTCACTTAGGTAAACTTTGAGCGTATACATCTTTTCAATAATCAAGACCACCACTAGAGCTATGCAATGAACCAAAATGAAACTCATGAGATCTCTGCAAAACTTTTCATGAAGAAAATACCTAATTTTTCATGATTTCGACTGTCGTTTAAAAACGTTGTATAAGTGGATCAGATCGTGTGTTGTGTCAGAGACGTCTTAGCGGCTCTCGTACAAACGGCGCAAAAAATATAGTTAACAGTACAAGTCGCCATCTTTTTGGGTACGGTTTAAACATATTTGTTAGCTGTCAGCGACTTTCGCTTCTTTTAAAACTCAATTGTATAAACTCTATCACAATAAGTTAAACACTATCTTTGACACAGACAGAGTAAGCACGTGGAAGACAGTATGTCCTAATTGTAGGACAATTAACAGACCTTTTTGCTGCTGAGATTTTTAGGCAAGATTCAGGAATAGCAGGATGCGTCTTTTTCAGTGCTTGACGTCGGGATCAGCCCTTTGAATACTTCCATTATCCGTCTATTTCAAACTAAATCGTTTTGATTTCGGGGGTAGGGGGCTGAGTTCAGCGTCAGGTGCGGATCATGGCGCATTCTGTATAGTAGTAAATAGTGGACCATTATGTGTATTGTCTTGAATTTTATTGATTTATGTACGGGGTTTGCCTAGTTGGGACCGCGTGTCCGTTCGCTAGCCCCTTATCAAACCACTGATCAAACTCATCTTTTACTGTTTATAATGTATTGTGATCTGTTGTTATTATTGTAGTACTGTATTACTTAGTGAGTTTGATTAAAGCTTCTATTGTTATTATTATTATTATTATTATTATTATTAATTGAAAAGAACGCTTCCCTCAACGTTACATTACCTGTAGATTTACTGTCCGTTAAAATGATCAATCTCTTTTGCGCAGTTGCTCGACCACCTGATAATGACTTGAAAGCTTCTGTGGCTGCCATGCGCAGTACTTCGTCGGTGACGGTATTTCGACCAGCAGACCTTTGTATTTTGGAAATGGCAGAGTTCAGAGAAGTTGGTTCAAGGTAGTCGGACAGACGGATTTTCAAAGTGGCTTGATCACTGTACTCGATGACTCCCACATGTGGGCCGTGTTCGGAGACGTCATATTCTGTAACGCTTTTCTTCACGAAGTCTTTCAACAGTTCAAATTGAGCATCGTTCATGCTATCTGAACCATCCAAGGCAAAAATAACGTCGAGCAAAAGTGCGGGCTCTGAAATCATAAAATTACACGCTAGCTGTTTTATTGAAACATTAACCAGTAATTTGTGAATTTACTTTACAAAATCTGTCAAAAGACAAGGATGATCAATTAAAAAACAATTACAGGTTTCAAAGCTCCCAGTGTTTTCAAACTTTGTAGACAATATTTATTTATTCATATATTTAAATTTTTTAACCAGTTGTAAATTACATTTTTGTTTGTTTGTTTGTTTGTTTGTTTGTTTGTTTGTTTGTTTGTTTGTTTGTTTGTTTGTTTGTTTGTTTGTTTGTTTGTTTGTTTGTTCGTTCGTTCGTTCGTTCGTTCGTTCGTTCGTTCGTTCGTTCGTTCGTTCGTTTGGTTGGTTGTTTACCTACCTGCCTGCCTGCCCGTCTGTCTGTCTGTCTGTCTGTCTGTCTGTCTGTCTGTCTGCCTGCCTGCCTGCCTGCCTGCCTGCCTGCCTGCCTGCCTGCCTGCCTGCCTGCCTGCCTGCCTGCCTGCCTGCCTGCCTGCCTGCCTGCCTGTCTGTCTGTCTGTCTGTCTGTCTGTCTGTCTGTTTCTAATTGTGCTGCTAAAGAAGAATAAAAACAAAGACAAGCCAGCAACGTACCACAGGGTCCTGAATATTTAACAACAACGTCCTCTTTTCGTTTACAAACATCAGCATTCATTACACACGAGTTCTTGTACGTTTTTCCATCACTGCCGCAAACACTAGCCACTGTTGAAGGACACGAGGCAACATCAGGACATGTACAGATTGGTGCACCAGTTGCTTCATAAGAACAATTTGCGTGACGATGACATTGAATAGCGTTACACGGATCTAAAGAAGACAGTAGATGTAATAGAGTTAGTATGAGCTAAAAAATACTGGTCCAAACAACCGAAGGTACTGACACCAACTCACGCGCACGATTATCGTCAAAAATTGCAAGCAATTTGATATAACTAACCTGAAAACAATCATGGCAACAACTACGATCGTATTACGACCATGATAAGGACAACGGAAAAATCACGAACACAAACACGAACACGAACGCGAACCCGAACGCGAACACGAACACAAACACGAGCACGAACACGAGCACGAGCACGAGCACGAGCACGAACACGAACACGAACACGAACACGAACACGAACACGAACACGAACACGAACACGAACACGAACACGAACGCGAACACGTTTGCGAACACAAACACGAACGCGGACACGAATACGAACGCGAACACGTTTGCGAACACGAACACGAACACGAACACGAACACGAACACGAACATGAACATGAACACGAACACGAACACGAACACGAACACGAACACGTTTGCGAACACGTTTGCGAACACAAACACGAACGCGGACACGAATACGAATACGAACACGTTTGCGAACACGAATACGAATACGAACGCGGACTCGAACACCAATGCGAACACCTTTGGGAACAGAAACACGAACGCGAACGTGGACACGAATACGAACACGATCACAAAAACGACTACGATCGTGACCACCATGACGCCGAAAGACACAGCCCAATAACAATCATGATACAACAATGGATTTCCAGATCGATAGTTTCAGGCCATACTTTGATCAAAAAACAGTAAATGTTAACCACTTATCAACCAATCAGTTGAGAGTAATTCCGTACTTGGAGACCTCTCGGCGCCATTGCCATAAAATACCCATCGCTTACTCCCTCCCCCTGTCATGCCTTACCTTGCGAAATCCCCCGGATAATTTCACTGACTGTTTCCTCAGTGTTAGCAGTTGGATCAGTGGAGATGACAGGTTTACCAGGGGGGGTCAATTTATCGAACTTGCTTTCATTGACACTACCCAGAGAGATCACAATAGTGTTAACACCAGCATCTCCTAACAACTTCTTCAGCACATCGATCTGCTTTTCATCCGGTGAAGCTTGACCACTGACAAACAACACTAGAACGCGAGTAGCCTGGGGACGACTCTTGCTTTCAAAGTTCTCAACGGTCTTTCGAATGACGTCATCCACAGCTCGGCCGGGTTGCATCCACGATATGGCGTCAATAAATTGTTTCAACATCGAAGTGCTGTCAACTTCCTGAAACTGTAAAACAACCTTCGCGGTATTTCCGTATTTGATCACACTGTACTTTACATCCTTGGCGTTCTGGGAGTCGATAATTTCCTTGGCCAGTCGCTTCTCTGCATCAAGAATTGCCAAGCTGTTTGCACCATCAGCACCAAAAGCAAAAATCATGTCGATCTTTTGACGTTTAACTAAGAACATAAATATATAAATAAGTGGCAGAATATAGTTGACTTCTTTAGAATTCTTTAATTTAATCGAATTAGGCTTGAGTATAGTAACCAATAATTTACCGGGCGGAGATCGTATTCTTAGGATAAATATAAGAACCCAGCTCAAAATACGTAGAGATAAAGACATATCAAAAGTACGCCAAATAGTGAAATAAAAGTTGTGTGCTGCGTAGGTAGTGTTGAAATACAAATCGAAATATAGGAAGGTTTGAGTACTGCTAAAATTATTGAACATTATACACTTAATGTCTGCTCCCGAGGGAAACAGTTAGTTTTGTTTTCCCGAGAGTCTTGATATTTCCCGAGACGAAGTCGAGGGAAACATCGAGACCCGAGGGAAAACAAAACTAACTGTTTCCCGAGGGATCAGACATTAAGTGTTTTGTTGTATAGCTTGAGTTTCGCTGAATAATTTCGACGTTTATCAAGGGAAAGTACACAAAAGACAAACGCTAAGACTTACCAAAACATTTCGCCTGGCTCCGCAAATTCACTTCAACCAAACAAATATAAGTCTCAGAACAAAAGAACAGCAATACATTTCTCCAGCTAATTTTCACACATGCTTTGAAGACCTATAAATATTCTGTTTTTCGTACCAAACAAGCTTTTGTTTATAGGATGCTGTGAAGAGTTCAAAGTTCTAGCGGGCAACAATTGAAAACTTATTGACGAGCAGGCAATAAGTTCTCAATTATTGCCCGCTCGGTAGACATTGAAATTTAGCTAAGGTCATGTGACCACAAATCAACCAATGACTGGTCATCGTCGTATCCAGTGAAACTCAAGCTATATAAATAATTGAATTATTGAACATTTTCGTCATATCTATCTGGGTAGTTTACCAACTTTTCACTTTACTTCACTTTTAAAGCCTGATAATGACTGAAGTGTTTGTGAAAGTTGCTTATCTAGGTTGGTGTAGTCTTGAGAAAGACTGTTGATGGTAGTGACTGACGCTATAAAGTAAATGGTTCGAACCTAGGAGTATCAGTAGATGTTTGTTGAAGTTGATTATCTAGGTTAGTGTAGTCTTGCGAAAGACTGTTGATGGTAGTGACTGACGTTATAAAGTAAATGGTTCGAACCTAGGAGTATTAGTAGATCTTTGTTGAAGTTGATCATCTAGGTTAGTGTAGCTTAAGAAAGGCTGTCAGTGATGGTGACTGACGTTTTGACGGCCTCAACGGCGGTCATGAATGAATACATTAATGTACTAATAATAGTCCTAAGTTCAAACCATTTACTTAAGTTAAAAAAGTTGCTTGAAAATGCAACTGGCGTAAACTGGCATTAAAATCGCGTTATTTTGTTCGTTTACCTTTGTCCAAATTCTCGTTGATCTTTCGAATTATTTCTGGAATAACGGAAGTGACTTGATCAGGTTTACCAACCGGATACACGTGACCACTATCTGTAGCCACGCCTACCACTGATGGATCCTTAGCCTCGTTACCAATGGCAACAACATGAACCACGACACCCTTCTGCCTCAGTGGTAACACGGCGTCCTCGAGGGATGTCTTTCCAGAAGATTTTCCATCCGTAACCAATATTAATATCTTTGGTGCTTCCGGTCTTGCGCCATTTTCCGTGCTGAAGCCTTCCCTCCACGCTTTCTCCAGAGCTTTGTCCGTGAGTGAGCTTCCACCGGAGGCCTGGATCCGATCGATCTCGGCCTTGAGCTGGTCTACATCGTAGAACTGATTCAGTGGGATGAGTAGTCTTGCGTCATCGCTGTATTCAATTACGGAGAGACGGACTCCGTTTTCGGAAATGTTGTATGAATTCACCAATGACTTCACAAACTCTTTGAACTGTTCAAAGTCCTCTCTTTTCACACTTGCCGAACCATCGAGAAGCACGAGAACGTCGGCCACATATGGGTACACTAGAGGATAAACGAGAACAGTTAGTAGTCGTGTCAAAGTTTGGAATAGGCGACTTTAAAACGAGTGATGGCCTGGGGCGAGGGACCATTGTGGAGGGATCTGGGAGGGATGGGGAACTTTAATATCGCAGCATATCTTCTCATCTAGAATTCAGGATTATCCTGAATTGTGAAATGGTCTAGAATTCAGGGAAGTCAGATGACAGACCGAGGTTGTTTACAACATTTATACATGGGAACCACTGATCTCAAATAATAGACTCATTATACTGGATAGAGCATCTATTGTTTCGCGCGTGGCAAAAATTGAAGTCGGAAGTGAGGCTAAAAATCTCGCGGCCACCATATCCGGTGGGACCCACAATATTGCTGAATCATAGTTTTCGCCTCTGGTTTTCGCTTTAAATGATCGGATTTTTAACGAAAACCAGCTAAATTTTTGTGACATGTATCTGTCGCTATGGGAGAACTTAAAAGTGGACGGTATGAAAACCAAGTGGGTCCCACTTGAAATGGCCGCCGCTAATTTATTCCGACTTCACAGCGAGCACCGGATGCTCTATCCAGTATAATGAGTCTATTATTTGAGATCAGTGATGGGAACTAGTCAATCCGTACGTGTGTCACCAGTACTTGTTGGGCTACAAGTCGCATTGTGTCAGTTTATTTTCAGTAAATGTTTTTCTATGTTAGTGTGTTCAACTTGAAGTTGGTAAAGCTTTTTTCATTTGTTTTTGCTGTATAAGCTGTCGTAAGTTAAACTCAGAGAAAAACATTGAGCTCCAGACGGGACTGGAACCCACAACCTTCCGAATGCCAGCTGGACGCTCTCACCATTGAGCCACTGGAACTCAGATGGTAGACCGAGGTTGTTTTCGATATTTATACGCCTGGGAACTAGTCAAACGGTACGTGTGTCAAACGTACTTGTTGGGCTACAAGTCGCATTGTGTCAGTTCATTTTCAGTAAATGTTTTTTGTACGTTATTAGGCTTATTAGTGTTTTCAGCTTGAGTTGTATAAGCTGTCGTAAGTTCAACTCAGAGAAAAACTCTGAGCTCCAGACGGGACTCGAACCCACAACCTTCCGAATGCCAGCCGAACGCTCTCACCATTGAGCCACTGGAACTCAGATGGCAGAGCGAGGTTGTTTTCGATATTTATACCTGGAACTAGTCAAACGATACGTGTGTGAACAAGTACTGAATTTATTTTTTATTATTTGACTGAATTTATTAAATTTGCCACTTAACGTGTGGCAGGAGAGGAACAGAACTTTCGTCCCAATTGACACCAAACTCTTATGTGCAGACAACTAAGACCTAGGTGTTGATTTTACGGAGGGAGGAAAACCGGAGAACCCGGCGAAAAATCCTCGGAGCACAGGAGAGACCAACTAAACACTACTCACATAAAGTCCCAAGCCGGCGGAGGACGGGGTTATTCCCAAACGGTCACCCATCCAAGTACAAACCCCGTCCGACCGGGCTTAACTATTGGTGAGAGGCAGCGCCCTAACGGCAACGGCACACGCCACCCGTGCTCCCGTACTTATTCGACTCCCGTCTGGAGCTCAGACTTTCTAAGTTTAACTACTTATGACAGCTTGTATATCAAAAACAACTGATTTCTTTGTTTCGATTCTTTTATACAAGGTTAACCCAACTCGCATTGCTGTTTTGAGACAACTTTTATATTTTTTCACTCTGTCTAACTCCAAACTAAATATATCTTACCACAAACACCAGAATGTTGGATTGTTACATTGGATTGCGTCTGACAGACATGTCTCCTCAGCGTGCATTCATTCTCGTAGATCTTTCCGTCACTTCCACAAACAAAACCGATTTTCTGTCTGGGAAGACATTCCTTGCCGCTGCACGAGCACTGAGTTGACGCGTCAGGTTTTGATGAACACGTTGCATAGTGCTCACACGTTACGAACAAACATGGATCTAAAAATGTAGAGAGAGAAAAACCGGGTGTATCAGGGTGTACTGAAGCACAGAATTAATACTCGACCAGTTTAGCAATACTTTAAGATTAGAGTAAGTTCTGTTTATCTGGGGTTAGGTTTGTGACTGTGACTGTGACTGTGACTGTGACTGTGACTGTGACTGTGACTGTGACTGTGACTGTGACTGTGACTGTGACTGTGACTGTGACTGTGACTGTGACTGTGACTGTGACTGTGACTGTGACTGTGACTGTGACTGTGACTATGACTATGACTATGACCTGTGCCGATGCCGATGCCGATGCCGATGACGATGATGATGACGATGAAGATTATGACTATGATTATGATTATCAGGATTATGATTATGGTTATGATTATGATTATGATTATAATTACGATCATGATTATGATCATGATTATGATCATGATTATGATTATGATTATGATCACGATCACGATCACGATCACGATCACGATCACGATCACGTTCACGTTTACGATTACGATTACGATTACGATTACGATTACGATCACGATCACGATCACGATCACGATCACGATCACGATCACGATCACGATCACGATCACGATTACGATTACGATTACGATCATGATTATGATTATGATTACGATTACGATTATGATTACGATTACGATTACGATTATGATTATGATCACGATCATGATTATGATTATGATTATGTTTATGATTATGATCATGATTATGATTATGATCATGATCATGATTATGATTACGATTATGATTATGATTATGATTACGATCATGATCATGATTATGATTATGATTACGATTATGATTATGATTACGATCATGATTATGATTATGGTTATGATTAGATTATGATTATGATTACGCTCATGATTACGATCATGATCATGATTATAATTATAATTATAATTATGATTATGATTATGATTATGATTATGATCATGATTATGATTATGATTATGATTACGATTATGATTATGATTACGATCATGATCATGATTATGATTATGTTTATGATTATGATTATGATTATGATTATGATCATGTTCATGATTATGTTTATGATTATGTTTATGATTATGATTATGATTATGATTATGATTATGATTATGATTATGATCATGATTATGATTATGATCATGATCATGATTATGATTATGTTTATGATTATGATTATGTTTATGATCATGATTATGATTATGATTATGGAGCTAATACCAACAAGATTGATATGATAAGACATTAACTGTATAAACTCACCCTTTTGAATAACTACAGTAACATCGTCAGTAACTTGATCGGGCTTATCCGTAGATCGAACACGGACTATGTCTTGGTCGTTTGGAGCGATGGTTTTTAAGTTGTCGTCAATCACGTCATCATCAATGGCGACAATGACAAGCCTGGTAATACTTCTCATGAGTTGTTCTTTAATTGCTTCCAATTCTTCTCGGTTTGCAATAGTCTTTCCGTTCGCGAAGAGCACAATCACTCGCTCTGCGTTTGGCTTACCGTGCAGAGTAAACATCTCCAAAGCTTTTAGCACTCCTTTCTCGTAACTTACACCTACAAGGTAAAAAAAAATAATGGAAAAATGAAAAACATTTTCTGTTTCGATAACTCAGACTTCTCAAATTTAACTCCCCTCTATTCTACTCCAATCCATTCCACTTCACTTCACTCCACTCCACTCCACTCCACTCCACTCCACTCTACTCCACTCCACTGCACTCCACAGTCCACTCCATTCCACTCCACTCCACTCCACTCCACTCCACTCTACTCTACTCTACTCCACTCCACTCTACTCTCACTGCACTCCACTTAAAATATCCATACCTGCTTGTGGCCAAGCTATCTTGGAAACATATTGCTTTAGTTTAGATTTATCAGAGAAATCTTGGAATTGTACAACAGGAATAGCGTCATGATTATACACAATGACTCCGTAGCGAGTGCGAGATGAGATCTCTGTGTCAATGAGTTTGTTGGCTACTTCACGAGTCATTTCAAACACTCGAGAACCATCTCGTCCAGAGGCTCCAAGGACGAACACAACTTCTTTCTCAGAATAGATCTCTTCAAGAAGCAAATAAGATTGTATATTACTATAAGAATATTTGGTATTTACACTCACGTTAGCGAAACAACATGATGAATAAACGAATGATGATGATGATGATGATGATGATGATGATGTATTTTGATGATGATGATGACGATGATGATGTATTTTGATGATGATGATGATGATGATGATGATGTATTTTGATGATGATGATGATGATGATGATGATGATGATGATGTATTTTGATGATGATGATGATGATGATGATGATGATGATGATGATGATGATGATGATGATGTATTTTGATGATGATGATGATGATGAAGATGATGATGTATTTTGATGATGATGATGATGATGATGTATTTTGATGATGATGATGATGATGATGATGATGTATTTTGATGATGATGATGAAGATGATGATGTATTTTGATGATGATGATGATGATGATGATGATGATGATGATGATGATGATGATGATGGTGGTGGTGGTGGTGATCATGATGATGATGATGATGTATTTTGATGATGATGATGATAATGATGATGATGATGATGTATTTTGATGATGATGATGATGATGGTGGTGATCATGATGATGATGATGAAGATGATGATGCTGATGATGTATTGTGATGATGATCATGTATTTTGATGATGATGATGACGATGATGATGATGATGGTGATGATGATGATAATGATGATGATGATGATGATGATGGTGACGATGATGATGAATAATGATGATAATGATGATGATGATGGTGATAATGATGAATGATGATGAATGATGATGATGATGATGATGATGGTGATGATGATGATAATGATGATGATGATGGTGACGATGATGATGAATAATGATGATAATGATGATGATGATGGTGATAATGATGAATGATGATGATGATGATGATGATGATGGTGGTGGTGATGATGATGATGATAATGATGATGATAATAATGATGATCATGATGATGAAGATGATGAAGATGATCATGATGATAATGAACATGATGATGATCATGATGATGATGACGATAGCGTTGGTGATGACAATCCAATATCGTTTGCGAGATACATATAATAGACGTCTTTACTTACTTGATTCTACAGCATTCTTGATAATATTTTCCACCTTGTCTGCAATAGTTGGAACTTCATCAGGCCTATCCACCTTGATTACTCCTCCTTCTCCGGGTACCACTCCCTTCCATTCCTCAGGATCCACGCGCGATCCGATACCAACAACATAAACCCTCACACCGGCTTTGATCAACGGTTCCGCGGCTTGTTTTAGAGACTGGGAACTAGTCACCATATCGTCTGTAATCACCATGAGGATCTTGGGAACGCCGGGACGACTACCAGCCTGGGAACTAAACAACTGATTGCCCTCGCTAAGAACTCGTTCTGTCTCCACCCCCCGTCCTCTCGATGGCCTCACTCTATCGATGGCCCTCAATACATCGGGCTTGTTCGTATACACCAAGAACCCAAATTTAAGATCCACGTCATCGCTATACTCAACCAGAGCCACGTGCGTGTCACGTTCTGAGATGGGGAACTTGCTGACAACAGATTTTAAGAACTCTTTGACTTTTTTGAAATCGGTGGATGTCATGCTGTCTGAACCGTCCACGGCAAATGCGAGGTCGACTGGGAATGCACCCGAGGGTGTGGCAGCTGGAAAGAAAGTTAGGATGAATCCACTGGTAGGAAAGGGTTAAACTAAGTGAAGTGAAGTGAAGTGAAGTGAAGCGAAGCGAAGCGAAGTGAAGTGAAGTGAAGTGAAGTGAAGTGAAGTGAAGTGAAGTGAAGTGAAGTGAAGTGAAGTGAAGTGAAGTGAAGTGAAGTGAAGTGAAGTGAAGTGAAGTGAAGTGAAGCGAAGTGAAGCGAAGTGAAGCGAAGCGAAGCGAAGTGAAGCGAAGCGAAGCGAAGCGAAGCGAAGCGAAGCGAAGTGAAGCGAAGCGAAGTATAGTGAAAAGAAATGGTTAAACCATACGTACCACAACTTGTGTAGTCCTGCACTGTAATCTCTTGCTGTCTTTGACATGACTCGTATTGCATTTCTTCTCGGTTCTTGTACAGTTGTCCATCACTGCCACAGACTGATTTTTGTGGCAGAGATGAGGAAGGGCGATTGCAGCGACATGTAGCAGTATTCGCAGATGTCAAAACACACGTGGAATAGAATGCACACTCCAGAATGTTACATGGATCTAGATTTAGAAGATAAGAAAGTAAAGCATGATCAACATCACATTCAAACTTCTCTCAACTCAACTCAAGGAGATATCTTTCTAAAGTGCATGTGGACACTTGATGACAATGGTGATGGTAATGGAAGTAATGGTGGTGATAGTGACAGTGATGGTGACGGTAATAATGGTGATGATAACGACCATGGTGATAATAGTGATGGTAATATAGTAATAGTAATGACGGTGACGGTGATGGTAATTATGGTGATGATGGTGATAAAGGCCATGGTGATGATGGTGATAGTGACGGTGACGGTAATAGTGGTGAAGATGACCATGGTGATGATGGTGATAACGACCATGGTGATGATGGTGATAGTGACGGTGACGGTAATAGAGGTGATGATAATGACCACGGTGATAATGGTAACGGTGATGGTAATAATGGTATTGATAATGACCATGGTGATGATGGTGATAAGGACCAAGGTAATGATGGTGATAGTGACGGTGATGGTGATAATGGTGATGGCGATGATGATGGTAATGCTGATGGCAATGATGATAGTGACAGTGATGGTGATAATGGTGATGATAGTGATGCCGATGGTAATGGTGATGACGGTGATGGTCCGTCAGGCCAAGTGTTTGTTTAATCGATGGGTCAGTAGTTCGTGTGTTTAACTATATAACATTGTGTCTTAATGTTTGCTGTTGGTAAATGGACAAATGTTTCAAGTTCACTAGAAAGTTTTCTGTGCACCAGATCAA
The DNA here is from genome assembly GCA_964035015.1 of Corallium rubrum. Classification (NCBI taxonomy): domain Eukaryota; kingdom Metazoa; phylum Cnidaria; class Anthozoa; order Scleralcyonacea; family Coralliidae; genus Corallium; species Corallium rubrum. The sequence continues at coordinate 9,535,078 of OZ036006.1, forward strand.
ACCAAACTTCTACACATTACCTTTAATAACATGTTCAGCGACGCCAGGAGCGACTGTTTCGGGAAAGCCAGATGGATCAACAATATGAATATTGTCCTTTGGCGCAATTGTCTCCAGTTCAGCTATATCCACCTTGTTACCAATGGCAACCACGGAGACCTCGACGTTAGCATCTTCCAAGCGTTTGATCGCAGCCTGGACGTCTTCCGGAGACGAATCAGATTTCGTGGTCACGAAGATTATTAGCTGTTTGCGAGAGTTTGGGCGAGAACGATTGGAAAACATTACTGCTGCTTCGTTGAGGACCTGAATGAAATACGACAATCATTATAGTGACATCGTTTGATTAATTCACTCACTACATTCCTCTCACTCCAGCACTCCCACCTCCTCCTCCCCCCTCCCTCTCTTCCGCACCCACCCACTCAATCAATCAACCAATCACTCTCTTACTTCCTCCGTCCCTCACCCACTCCCTCCATCCCTCACTCACTATTTCTTTCTTTCTTTCCTTCCTTCCTTCCTTCCTTCCTTCCTTCCTTCCTTCCTTCCTTCCTTCCTTCCTTCCTTCCTTCCTTCCTTCCTTCTCTCCCTCCCCCCTCCCTCACTCGCAACCTTTGTCCCTCCCTCCCTCTCTCACACCCTTTGTCCCTCCCCCCCCCACTCACACTCAATCGCTTCCTCCCTCCGTTCCTTACTCACTCACTCGACGACACGCCAGCAACTATAGTGACAAAAGTAAACGAATCTCTTGCGCATGTCCGTAACGCGTACATGACAAATATGGAATAGTCGTACACGCAATCAACCCTAAAGCCGCTTTTCCACTAGCGAATTTTGTCGCGCGAAGCGACCTTTTTCCTCGAGCGACAAAATTCGCCAGTGGAAAACCGGCTTTAAGCACTCTGTTTTTAAGCCAGTAAATTCAAGCTACGTGCCTTCGCAAGTCCAGTTCCATCGTTTCTCCAGATCATTCTAGTCATTTCTTTCTTAACATCTCTTGGATCAGGATAGCTACCAAGACCAGCAACGATATAAGCATTACTGTCATACTGTATCACTCCATATTGTATGTTTAATAACTTTAGTTGGCCCATTATTGCATATACAACCTTTTTCTCGAATTCTAAGACCTGAGACCCGTCAGGTCTCGAAGCACCCAGACCAAAAACAACATCAACGAATTTGTCTTCTAAAAAAGAAAGATAATCGTAAATTGTATTCAGAATCTTCACAGAAGCACAGAATAAGCTCGTTTTACCCTTTGACTACCAGGGGTCTTCCTTAAAGGTGCGTCTACATACGCGCTTACGAGTCAAAGGGTTTAAGCTATTAAACCTTATTAGAGAGTTTTAGACTGACGTTTTTTCTTGATAACCGCAAATCGCAAACCGCTAGAAACCACGTGACCAACGTCCAGCGGTCAGGTTACACGTCTGTGGTTCACGTTCGTACTGCTAGAACGGCTTCGTGAGGTACGTGAATTACGGCAAGGTTTTAATGTAACTTTTACTCACGCAACTCACGTTTTGGGTGTAAATTTATACTCTTACATGTCTGTTGTTCTTGAATCACAACGTCTTTAAATTGAACACTGAAGTTCATGTCAATTTTTGGTGAATACGCATGAACGATTGAAAACCAAACATGGCGACTCGCAACAAGTGAAAATACGAACGCCAATCTAAATGCTCTTTGACACGTTAACGTCAAACTTCTAACCGCAAACGTCTAACCGCGGTTTGCAGTTTGCGGTTATAAAAAAGAACGTCAATCTAAAACTCTCTATTTTCAGGAAACCGCTATTTTCTAATTATTTTAGAAATCTTTCAGAGGTATCATAAATTTGTCGTTATTTTCAGTGGAGCCGTTATTTTTGAGATTCTACAGTATTTCATATGTAAATTTGAAATGGTTAAGACCACTGACCTAATGTATATATAACCGTACTGCGGGTTCCGTCCAAAACGTAACCGAACGATGGCGCAAATATGAGTCCGTTCTCTCATAGAAGTGACCGCTGAACTTATTCTGCCCAATTTGTTCGTTTGACTGTAGACTCAGCCGCGCCCACAGTCCCCTCAATCCAGTTATAAATTCATTCATTGGAGAAAAGTCAGCGGTTATTACTATGGGAGAAAGGATCCATAAACAACTATCTTGAATCGGTCACACTTTGTCAGTCATTGATATAAGCAACCAACAGTCCAGTTATATATAGATCAGTGGTTTAACCTAAACATGTTTAAGACAATTAGTCATTACGCACATCACGACAGTGCCCTATTAAAAGACCGTTTACACGCAACTTAAGCCTGGTTCTCATATGTCGCCGATGGTCGCTGATCGTCGGCGATTTGTGATTTAGATGCATGTTAAAACGGGAAGTGCATGCAGCAGCGTGTAAGTAATAAAGAACAATGCAGAAAAGCAGTGCTGTTATTCTTTTACTTAACATGCATCTAAATCATGGGTCGGCGACGATCGGCGGCATATGAGAACCAGACTTTAAGACCATTAAAAGGAACAAACGTCTTTTGACCTTACTTTGAGGCTCACGGTTCAAAATTGATTTAATAATCCTCGGGGTAACAGTAGGTATCTCATCTGGTCTATCAACAAGCAGTAGTATATCATCGCCACCAGATACCACGCCAGTCAGTTCATCACGATCGACTTTCTCACCAATACCAACAACGTAAGTCGTCACTCCAAGTTCTTTCAAAGCTCTTGCTGCTTGTCGTAAAGGCACAGAGCCGCTTGATTTGCCACTTGTGAAGAAAACAAATACTTTGGGTAGGCCAGGTTGGGCGCCATTTTTTACGGTGAACATCTCCATTGCAGCAGACTTCAATACCTAAGTTAAAGCATCCGTATAGGTTTCAATCATTAGTACAGTTTTCAAAAAAGTGAAGTGAAGTGAAGTGAAGTGACGTGGAGTGGAGTGGAGTGGAGTGAAGCGAAGCGAAGCGAAGGGAAGCGAAGCGAAGGGAAGGGAAGGGAGGTGAGGTGAGGTGAGGTGAAGTGAAGTGAAGTGAAGTGAAGTGAAGTGAAGTGAAGTGAAGTGAAATGAAGTGAAGTGAAGTGAAGTGAAGTGAAGTGAAGTGAAGTGAAGTGAAGTGAAGTGAAGTGAAGTGAAGTGAAGTGAAGTGAAGTGAAGTGAAGTGAAGTGAAGTGAAGTGAAGTGAAGTGACGCGAAGCGAAGTGACGCGAAGCGAAGCGAAGTGAAGTGAAGTGAAGTGAAGTGAAGTGAAGTGAAGTGAAGTGAAGTGAAGGGAAGTGAAGTGAAGTGAAGTGAAGTGAAGTGAAGTGAAGTGAAGTGAAGCGGAGTGAAGCGGAGTGAAGTGAAGTGAAGTGAAGTGAAGTGAAGTGAAGTGAAGTGAAGTGAAGTGAAGTGAAGTGAAGTGAAGTGGATTGGAGTGGAGTGGAGTGGAGTGGAGTGGAGTGGAGTGGAGTGGAGTGAAGTGAAGTGAAGTGAAGTGAAGTGAAGTGAAGTGAAGTGAAGTGAAGTGAAGTGAAGTGAAGTGAAGTGAAGTGAAGTGAAGTGAAGTGAAGTGAAGTGAAGTGAAGTGAGGTGAAGTGGAGTGGAGCTGAGAGAAAAGTGCAGTACACTAAACTAAATTTAAACAATTTCGTACCTCGTTCATCGCCAGACCTGCTCCAAGAGAAGGCTGAATGTTTCTAACAGCATCTTGAACGTCTTTGTTATTTTGATATTTGTTCAAATGGAAAACAATGTTCACTTCGTCACTGTACTCCATGACACCAACACGGCTATCTTGAGGAGATACAATCAAAGAGTTTACGATGGCGTTGACTGAGTTCTTAATCTTAGTGAAATCGTCCGGTTTCAAGTTGCGTGAACCATCCAAGGCAAACACGATGTTTATTCCAGATGTTGGAACTGGGAAGAAATAAAAACAGAAATAAAAATAATTCGCCAATTGACGTTATTGGAGGATTGGTACCAAGCCCCAGGGTGGATGCCACCCCCTGATCAGAGGTAACCATATGAACAGTGCGCGCAAAACCAGTCAAGCTCAGACCACGCTGACAAGACTTTGATGAGTGCTGAGATAAAAGCACGTATTATCAGCGCGCGCAAACCAGTCAAGCTCAGACCACGCTGACAAGACTCTGACGAGCGCTGAGATAATCACCACATATTGTATATGAGTGACCGCTGACCAAGTATCTATTACATAGATAGCGCGCGCAAACCACTCAAGCTCAGACCACGCTGACAAGACTTTGATGAGCGCTGAGATAATACCACGCATTATAAGCGCGCGCAAACCAGTCAAGCTCAGATCACGCTGACAAGACTGATGAGCGCTGAGATAATCCCCATATATTATAGTGAGTGTCTGCTGACTAGCATTGTCTCCTTATTTACATTTAGCCACATTATATTTAGCAATGCGAGTAAGTTTGGAAAAACGAGAAATGGCAGTTTGCACCCAACCCCAAAGAAAGAGTGTTTCCACTGCTATTCCGAGTCTCACACACAGACTTCCAAACTTGAAACAGGGTGAACGTTGTCCAGTGTCAGCTTACTTACCACACGGTCCCTGGTGTTGAACTTTCACTTCCAACTTCTTCCGACATGCAGTGGCCTTCATTTCACATTCGTTGGTATACGTCTTCTTATCTGAGCCACACACAGGCTTGTATTCCTTACTGCAAGTTTCAATGCACTCACAAGACGTGGAGCCATCTGGTTTCTTCACACAGTTACTTCCAAACTTACAAGTCGCAGCAGCACAAACATCTGGTTTACAAAAGAAAGAAAGTGAGAAAACATCACTTTTGTATTATTACTTACTAGCTTAGGATTAGATTAATGGTCTTTTGAAAAACGAAAGTAGAAGTGAAGTGGAGAAGAGTGAAGCAGAGTGGAGTGGAGTGGAGTACAGTGAAGTGGAGTGAAGTGAAGTGAAGTGAAGTGAAGTGAAGTGAAGTGAAGTGAAGTGAAGTGAAGTGAAGTGAAGTGGAGTAGAGTGAAGTAGAGTGGAGTGGAGTAGAGTAGAGTAGAGCGAAGTGGAGTGAAGTGAAGTGAAGTGAAGTGGAGTAGAGTGAAGTAGAGTGGATTGGGGTAGAGTGGCTTGGATTGGAGTGAAGTAGAGTGGATTGGAGTAGAGTGGAGTGGAGTGAAGTAGAGTGGCTTGGATTGGAGTGAAGTAGAGTGGGTTGGAGTAGAGTGGAGTGGAGTGAAGTAGAGTGGCTTGGATTGGAGTGAAGTAGAGTGGGTTGGAGTAGAGTGGAGTGGAGTGAAGTAGAGTGGCTTGGATTGGAGTGAAGTAGAGTGGAGTAGAGTGGAGTGAAGTAGAGTGGAGTAGAGTGGAGTGGAGTGAAGTAGAGTGGAGTGGCGTAACATGGAGTGGAGAGAAGTAGAGTGGAGTGGAGTAACGTGGAGTGGAATAAAGTGGAGTAAAGTAGAGTGGTGTGGAATGGAGTGGAATGTTATATACAGAACGGAGACGGCATTAAGATTTCTCTTGGGGCTGCAGATTATTCATTTTTATTGTTTTAAATAAAGAATTATTTTGCTTGAAAAACCGCGTCACTTGGAAGAATGTTGGGATTGTTATGTGTTCCGAGGTTCGTTCGTTATTTCCGAAGTTGACGACGAACTTCGCAAGTTCATTACGTAATAGGCAATCAAGTTGCGAACTTCGAAACGAACTTGCGAACTTTCGTAGTTCGCAACTTGATTGGCTATTACGTAATGAACTTGCGAAGTTCGTCGCCAACAATCGGCAAAAGTTATGTGAAATCCTCTGTAATAGCAAAATATTCAATATTTAACAAATAAAACATAAAGCTCCGTGCATATGTACTCTTATAAAGGCACGTTTGACGTCATTTGAACACGAAAGAAGTTGAGTAGAGGCACGGGGCGATAGCCGATAGCTTTACACTTCTTTCGGGTTCAAATCACGTCAAATGTACCTTTATAAGAGTACATATGCACAGGAGCGATATGTTTTATTTGTTTTATAAAATAAGAAAAGGAAAAATCAAACTAAAAGTGAGGTAGTTTAGGAATTTGGCGGGCTTTTCCGGCCAGCTGACGCCATTCTACGGCATTTTACGTCATTCATGATCTATGTTCTCTTATAAATGCACGGAGCCCAGCCAATCAGAGCGTGCGTAGAGGACACCTTATTTTATAATTAATAAATAAAACATAAAGCTCCGTGCATATGTACTCTTATAAAGGCACGTTTGACGTCATTTGAACACGAAAGAAGTTGAGTAGAGGCACGAGGTGATAGCCGATAGCTTTACACTTCTTTCGTGTTCAAATGACGTCAAACGTACCTTTATAAGAGTACATATGCACAGGAGCGGAATGTTTTATTTGTTTTATAAAATAAGAAGAAGAAAAATCAAACTAAGAGTGAGGTAGTTTAGGAATTTGGCGGGCTTTTCCGGCCAGCTGACGCCATTCTACGTCATTTTACGTCATTCATGATCTATGTTCGCTTATAAATGCACGGAGCCCAGCCAATCAAAGCGTGCGTGGAGGACACCTTATTTTATAATTAAGTTTGTCAATGCGTTGTCCATACCTGTAAGAATGTCACTCGTAATTTTACTGATGATGAGATCAGTGATGGGGTCGGTTAAATTCACGCCCACGATACCAGTTTCGTCTGTAGTCAGCGGTTTCAAGCGACCTCTATCGCTACCATCATCCGTGGTCACAATTTTCACAGCAATTCCTTTCTTTCGAAGCATAGTTCCAATTTCAGACAGCTCTTGGGTAGTTGTGTTGATTTTGCCATCGCTGAAGAACACAATCACAGAATCGGCTTTCGGGCGTCCCTCTTTCTCAAACTGATCAGCGGCTTGTCTTAACGCATGCGCAAACGTAGTCCCATCCCGTCTCCACGTGATCCTGTCGATGACTTCTTTAAGAGATTTTTTGTCTACTATGTAGCCCAAACGCGCCGGGACTGATGGGTAGCTATCGCACTGCACTACACCGAAACGTTGGTCAGCGGTATTTGGTAAGTCGATAATCGATTTAGCAATTTCTTTTTGTTTGGCGAAGTGGAGTCGACCATTAGGATCAGATGAACCCATTACGAAGATTATATCGACCAAATGTGACAGCTTTCCTGTAAGATGAATAGTGAGAATGGGTCAATGAAGTCAGTTGTGTGTCCAGGCGTTATATCAAAAAAGTTAGTATTTACAGCGTGTAAAGAAGCTTAGAAGCCACCTCATACCGGGCCATTTGTAGGGAACTGGGCCAAGATGGCGATCAAACAAAATGGCGGGAACAAATGGCCATGGAGACTAGGCTATCTCAGCCTCTGATTGGTCAAGAGCTTATTGCATAGATTAGATAGTTTGATTTTGTTGTTTTTTTAAAAATTGTATTTTGGCCTTGTCGGGTTGGTCTTGCCCATGGCGTGGGAAATTATATTTTAAACTATGCAATAATTAGGTGTAATTAGGTCTAATTACTGCTTAAAGGACTGAGTTGAGTGAGTTCTAGTTTAAAAAATGCGCAACATACTGCGCATTTTGAGCCAGCCTCCATTTGTTTCCGCCATTTTGTTTTTATTCGCCATCTTGCCCCAGTTCCCTACAAATGCCCCTGGGTACGAGGTTGGCTTAGAAGTGGTGAATAGATCATTCGCACGATGGCACGATGGCGTATGATGGTGTTGAGTGACTACAACTACCAGAATGCTTTGTCAGTTTCCTCTATTTATTAGCACTAAAACACTGACAAAGCATTCTGATAGTTGTAGTCACCAAACGCAAACGCACGTCATTGTGGAAATGGCCTATTACAAAGATTATAGATAACAAAATACTGAGGCTTCGCTCACTATGCGCAGCAGCCAGTAGCAGACTAGCAGTCAGTAGGCGTAGACTAGTCATTGTGTCATTTGCCATAGAACAATGGCTGAGTATTGTAGTCCAGTCCAACGCCTAGCAGTCAGTACTCAGTAGCAAAATATCTGAAAGCTTCCTCAAGCAAAGCCTCAAAAGCCAAGATAAAAATCACGCTATATATTAATCACGCAAAAGACAACATTCCCGATATTTTCAGAAAACGGACGTTCGGTGGACGTTCGTCAAGCTCAATTACTCAGAAAAGATTTCTGAGACCCCAGACAGGGTTCGAACCTGCAACCTTCTAATGACCAGTTAGATGCTCTACCATTGAGTCACGGAGGCTCAGATGGAGAGCTAAGGTTGCAAATTCATAGTCATATGTGCTCTTAAATGGTAGTGTTCGCATGAGACGTAGTTAAAGTGACATAATAAGTTGTACGTATACATGTAGTGCATGTCATTTTCAGAAAAGTTAAAAAAACTCATGCTTCATGAAAAAATTCGACGTCTTTTGAGTAGCAATACGTACTTTTCTCGACATTTTTGTCCATTGTATCCACAACTTGCGGGGCCAAATTTTCCGTGTCCTTCGGAGTAGCAACAGAAGTCACGTGACCTGCCTCTGGTGTCAGATCTCCAATCTCCTTGTCGTCTGGCTTGTCTCCAATAGCAACTACGTACACAGAGACACCTTTCTTCCGTAATGGCTCGGCGGCTTCTCGTAATGATTCGGAACCATTCGACTTATCGTCGGTGACTAGAATAAGCATCTTGGGCACTCCAGGACGCGAGCCGCGTTCGGGGGTAAAGATTTGGTCAGCGGCCAGTCTCAAGGCCTCGTCCGTGGCGACGTCTTTTCCCCGGGAAGGTCGAATGTCGGTAACTGCTTCTTGTAATGGTTCGCGTTCTTTGTAATCTTGAAACGAGATCCAGATGGTTGGTTTAGTGCTATACTCCATGACGGCAACGTTGGTGTCCTTAGGTGAGATTGTGTGTTGGTCTATTACACGAGAAACGAATTTCTTTATACTTTCGAACTGTGGTCTGGTTAGACTGTCAGAGCCATCCAACACGAAAGCCAGGTCCAGGGCATTTTTAGGCTTTGGGTAGGGTAAAGATGCTATAAATAAGGAAAACAAGAAAACACATGAATTATTCGAGAGTGTAAAAAACTATAGAGTACTGTGTAGGCAGTGTTTTAGATAGAGCAAAGTGAAAAGATGGTAAACTGCTGAGAATAGTTTTAATAACGAAATACTGACGTTTCAAGCAGAGTCCTTCGTCAGAGTAAAAACTAGAGTGCTGTGTAGGTAGTGTTTTAGATAGAGCAAAGTGAAAAGATGGTAAACTGCTGAGAATAGTTTTAATAATGAAATACTGACATTTCAAGCAGAGCCCTTCATCAGAGTAAAAAGTAGAGTGCTGCATGTAGGCAGTGTTTTAGATAGAGCAAAGTGAAAAGATGGTAAACTGCTGAGAATAGTTTTAATAACGAAATACTGACGTTTCAAGCAGAGCCTTTTATCAGAGTAAAAAGTAGAGTGTTGTGTAGGCAGTGTTTTAGACAGAGCAAAGTGAAAAGATGGTAAACTGCTGAGATTAGTTTTGATAACGAAATACTGACGTTTCAAGCATAGCCCTTCATCAGAGTAAAAACTAGAGTGCTGTGTAGGCAGTGTTTTAGATAAAGCAAAGTGAAAAGATGGTAAACTGCTGAGAATAGTTTTAATAACGAAATACTGACGTTTCGAGCAGAGTCCTTCATCAGAGTAAAAAGTAGAGTGCTGTGTAGGCAGTGTTTTAGATAGAGCAAAGTGAAAAGATGGTAAACTGCTGAGAATAGTTTTAATAACGAAATACAAACGTTTCAAGCAGAGCCCTTCATCAGAGTAAAAAGTAGAGTGTTGTGTAGGCAGTGTTTTAGACAGAGCAAAGTGAAAAGATGGTAAACTGCTGAGATTAGTTTTGATAACGAAATACTGACGTTTCAAGCATAGCCCTTCATCAGAGTAAAAACTAGAGTGCTGTGTAGGCAGTGTTTTAGATAAAGCAAAGTGAAAAGATGGTAAACTGCTGAGAATAGTTTTAATAACGAAATACTGACGTTTCGAGCAGAGTCCTTCATCAGAGTAAAAAGTAGAGTGCTGTGTAGGCAGTGTTTTAGATAGAGCAAAGTGAAAAGATGGTAAACTGCTGAGAATAGTTTTAATAACGAAATACTGACGTTTCAAGCAAAGCCCTTCGTCACATTTCTACTATGACAAAAGGCTCTGCTTGAAACGTCAGTATTTCGTTATTAAATCTAATTTCGACACTTTACCAACCTTTTCACTTTACGTTATCCAAAACACTGCATACGCAGCATTCAACCTTTTTACACTCTAACAGATAAATTAGCCATTTTGCAATCCAGGGAGGCCTAGGATCTAGTGTTTAGAACCCAACTGATGTCTTGTGTATGTAGTGAGTGGACCCAAAAAGGGGAAAAAACCCGAGCCGAAACCTTGACTTGGTCTACCACAGGTACGGAAACGGAAATGGCAAACGTGAGATGGCCGTTCGCGTGATTGAAACTAGAGAGATTAAGATTGACGTCAGTAGATCCAAGATGGCGGCTAAAAAGAGGTATTTGAAGTTGTCGATAAAAAGATTGCTTTTTCGTGTTCGTTTTGGTAGGTAGCTATGGTTTAAAAACATTTCTATTGTTTCTCTTTTCCTTCGTAAAAGATGTGAAAAAGAAGAAATATTAGGAATTTGGACTATACAATCTGCCGTTTCCGTCTACGTCGAAATTATTCAGCGAAACTCAAACTATATAACAAAGCACTTAATATGTCTGATCCCTCGGGAAACAGGGCGTTGAAACGGCGAACGCCAAACGGCTGGTGGGGGTAAAACATTGTCACTTGATCTTCTCTGCCTTTACCGTTTATGTGAATCTTAACCTCTCTATTAACGGTCAAACCAACGTCATCAATACAACCAATGAATCCTTACCACACGATCCTTCGTG
>OZ036006.1:9550950-9555950 GCA_964035015.1 Corallium rubrum
AGCCCCCGGACAGGAATGAGTTAAACCAATTCAAGGACGAATCGCATACACCATAAAGTGATAATTTGTGTATTAAAATATCATGGTCAACTGTATCAAAAGCCTTGGCCAAATCTAAATAAACCACAGAGTTTAACCGTCCTTGGTCCATATTATTAAACCATTCTATCGTAGCATCTAATAATGCTGTTGCTGAAGAGTGCGATGGCCTAAATCCAGATTGAGCATTAGATAGTAAATTATTTTTAGAAACATATTCATAGAGTTGGTCATATACAATTCTCTCAAAAACTTTTGCGACTGGTGAGATTAAAGAGATAGGCCTATAATTATTGACGTCTTCTTTAACACCACTTTTATATACGGGAATGACCTTAGCGAGTTTCCAGTCACTTGGAAATATGCTAATTTGGATTGATAAATTAAATATGTCGCAAAGCGGAACAGCAATTACCGACGCAGCTTCTTTCAATAACTTACATGGTATTCCGTCAAGTCCAGTAGCCTTATTTTCAGACATTGACGCCAGTAATTTGAATACTGTCGTGGCTGAGATGGGAGTTAATGAAAAGGAAGAGTCAACTGGTTTTATATAATCTGTAAATAATTTTGTTGCCCTCTCTTGACATGCAGCTAATTTTGGACCTATCTCAGCAAAATGATTATTCATGCAAAGTGAAACTTCTTCTGGGTCGGTAATTGTTTGTTCCCCAATTTTTAGACTCAAAATATTGTTATCTGATTTGGTGTTACGGGATCCTATTTCATTTATTACCTTCCAAATTTCTTTCGAATTACCAGAATTTTCGCTAATGTGTTGATAATAAAAATCTTTTTTTGTTTTTCGTATTTGATTGTTACACTTGTTTTTAGCATTCTTAAACCTTTGCCAACCACTCTGATCGCCAGACTTTATGCCATTCTTTTAAGGCAGTCACGTTCAATTAACGAATGCTTCAATTCAGCCGTCAGCCATGGGCTTTTCTTGTTTTTAATTCTTTTAGTTTTGAAAGGCGCATGCTTATCTACGCTAGACAGAAACATGTTTTTCCACATCTCCCACCTGATATTAGGATCATTTATATCACTCAGTTTGTGCCAAGGTAGTCTTCGCAGGTCATCTCTAAACTTATACGGATCAAATCTCTTTAGATTTCTTATTTTGACAGTGGTATGTGTTGTTTTACTAGGGATAGCAACTTTTCTAATAGCAAATATTAAGCTGTGATCGCTTATTCCCAGATGTATTACGCCTGAGGCGGTCACTCTTTTGACATTGTTGGTCAGAATGACATCAATTAATGATTTGGAATTTTCAGTTACTCGAGTTGGCTCAGTTATCAACTGATCCAACTGGTGAATTTCAGATAGTGATTGAAGAGCTAATTTTGCTCTGTTATTGCTTTCATCCAGTACATTACAGTTAAGATCGCCTAAAATATAAATTTCTTTCCCTTCGTAATCTAAAACTTCAATCATTCTCGATAATCTGATAAAGAAAAGGTCAGGATCTTGCCCTGGGGGCCTATATGCAGCAATGACAGCGAAAGGTTTACTATTAGGTTTCAAAATTTCTATGCAAATTGTCTCAATTTCATTTGATTCTAGATCAGTTCGAACTCTAAAATTGTTTTTGTTATGGAGGAAGATACAAACGCCACCTCCATTACGATTTCTGTCCTTCCGAAAGACTTCATAATTACTTAGTTTTATTGTAGAGTTACTTATCGCTTGATCAAGTCTCGTCTCATTAATAGCTATCATGTCTATATTTTGGTCATTCAACCAAATTCGTAGTTCATCAATATGTAAAGGCAAGCTTACTATGTTCAACGAAATCATTTTAAAACCTCTCACCTTTGGAATTTTCTCACCTTCATTTATAGCACTGTGATCTAAGTCCGGTCAATTGCTATTGTTCAAAAACTGCTTGAAGACAGACAGACAGACAGACAGACAGACAGACAGACAGACAGACAGACAGACAGACAGACAGACAGACAGACAGACAGACAGACAGACAGACAGACAGACAGACAGACAGACAGACAGACAGACAGACAGACAGACAGACAGACAGACAGACAGACAGACAGACAGACAGACAGACAGACAGACAGACAGACAGACAGACAGACAGACAGACAGACAGACAGACAGACAGACAGACAGACAGACAGACAGACAAACAGAGACAAGTTCTCTCGTGGAAAAACATCGTGGACCAGTTACATATATACTTACGTTCAGCGACGTCATTCAGGATATTTTTCCTCAGTTGGGCAACGATGTTGTTTAATGATGAAACACCATCTACACCGAATCTGTTCTTTGCAATTGGGGCAAACAACTTCAACGTTTTAAGGTTCATTTTATCACCAATGTCAACCACAAAGATTTGAATCCCTTTCGCTTCGGCTTTTCTCACGGCGTCTTCGAGTTCCTTAGAGGGAGAAACAGTCCCGTGTGTCACAATGACAAGATAACGCGGCACCCCAGGTCGGGCGCCATTTTCGCGGGTGAACATTTCATTGGTTGCCTGTTTAATCATTTCTACCGTCGCAGTCCTCGCACCTCCAGCTTGAGCGATATAGAAAATGAGGTACTTGAACGATGAATGATCTCTTCCTTGGTTTAATTTTATTTTAATCTTTGTTGTGTCGCTGTATTGAATGACACCAATTCGAACACCGTTTGGTGAGATGACTGTTCGACTGGAGATGTCATGTACAAAGCCTATTATTTTATCAAACTCAGAGTAAGTGAGGTTGTCGGAACCATCAAGAGCAAAGACAAGATCGTAAGACGCTAAGAAACGAAAAAAACAACTGGTTTACTGGTTGGAAAATTGAAAAATAATGAAACGTACAGAACCGAAACACGATAAATAACGTGAAATGAAACAACACAATAAAATACACCACACCACACCACACCACACCACACCACACCACACCACACCACACCACACCACACCACACCACGATATGATACGGTACGGCACGGCACGGCACGGCACGGCACGGCACGGCACGGCACGGTACAATGCAATGCAATGCAATGCAATGCAATGCAATGCAATGCAATGCAATGCAATGCAATGCAATGCAATGCAATGCAATGCAATACGATACAAAGGGAAACGAAACGAAACTAAACTAAACTAAACTAAACTAATCTACAGTATGTTTCAAATTATTATGCAAAGTGGCATTTTTCAAATATCTTTAAAAGTATTTGCTTTGAGCCGATCAAAGTTTCACAATTTGTTTATTACACTTTAACCAACATTACATATTGATTTCATTTGGATATGTTGACAAATAAAGCAGTCGTGACGTATTATGCAAAAAAGGTGCTTTTATGATGTACCAAATTATTATGCAAATTGCACTAGTTGAGGTAGAAATTGGCGAAAGATGGGTAAGCAGAAAGATCTGACAGAAGAGGAGAAGAGAAATATAGTTCAACGTCTCGCTCAGGGTAAAAAATCAATCGAAATTTCAAAAGAACTTTGCCGTGACCACAGAACTGTCAAGCGATTCATTGCCAACAGCAACAAGGCAAGGAAAAGAAGCGACAAAGGTGTGAGTCGAAAAATATCAAGACGGCAACTATCCACAATCAAACGAGAAGTAGCGAGGCATCCGCTTTCAACGAGCAAACAAATTTTTGAGGACGCTGGAATCCAGGGAATACCTAGAACATCTCGATGTCGCATTCTCAAATCGGTTGCCAAAGCTGTTAAGCCGAACATTCGCCCACCTTTAACCAACCGACACAAAATTCAACGGATTGAATGGGCTAAACGTTATGAAGACCGATTTCCAAACGGTTCTTTTCACAGACGAGTGTAGAGCAACCCTTGATGGCCCTGATGGTTGGTCCAGAGGATGGTTGGCTTATGGTGCCCAGAAACCAACGAGATTAAGACGACAACAAGGTGGTGGGGGTGTTATGTTCTGGGCTGGTATATTAGGCAATGCGATGGTTGGTCCATTTAGAGTGCCAGAAGGTGTGAAAATGAATGCTGCCACCTACGCAGACTTCCTGAAGCGGAACTTTATTCCATGGTATCGCAAACAACGAGTAGCATTCCGAAGGAAGATTATTTTCATGCAAGATAATGCACCATCACATGCTGCACGTTTCACAATTGCATACCTACGAGATGTTGGCTTCAAAGATGAAAAGTTGATGATATGGCCAGCATCATCTCCGGATCTGAACCCCATAGAAAACCTTTGGAGCATATTGAAGAAGAAAATTTACAGTGGTGGTCAACAATATATGTCTAAGGATGATCTGTGGAAGGGTATCTGTGACGCAGCAGAGAGTATCGGAGCAGATGAAATTCAAAATCTCACCAAATCTGTCGATGGTCGTCTGGTAGACCTCTTGTCAAACAAGGGAACATATGTGAATAAATAAGTAGAGGACGAACATATGTGTGTTGCGTATCAAGCTTGCATTTGTTTAAAACCTGTTAATATTAAGTTGTAGACTTCAGTGTGTTTGAGTCACCTTTTAAATAGTGTTTTTGGTCACTAGAATGTAATTTATAGTTTGTATGCATAATAATTTGGTACATCATAAAAACACCTTTTTTGCATAATACGTCACGACTGCTTTATTTGTCAACATATCCAAATGAAATCAATATGTAATGTTGGTTAAAGTGTAATAAACAAATTGTGAAACTTTGATCGGCTCAAAGGAAATACTTTTAAAGATATTTGAAAAATGCCACTTTGCATAATAATTTGAAACATACTGTAAATAAACTGACGGCACATTAATAAGTCACGCAAATCTTTGTGGATAATTTTTGGGTGACTGAAAATTCGGTTTTCTGGAGGTAAGGGCCCCCAGAAAAAGCTCGAGAAGCGAAAGTCAGAGTGAGAGTAAGGTCACTCACTGTTATGGACCTTGCTCTCATGTCCCAGCCGGGCTTCCCCGTGGTGAAGTTACCGAGAGAAGCGAAGATCAGGGTGAAGGTA
>OZ036006.1:9560950-9628450 GCA_964035015.1 Corallium rubrum
TAATAGGGATTTCTAGCTTGTGATTTTTGAAATATAAAATATGTTTTTGCACCTGTCATACTTTTTATACACCAGTCTTTTCGACATCTATTTATATTGACATTTTAAATCCGTGTTTTTCTTAAGATCTTCTCCTAGTTTCCATTACTTATTTGATAATTTTCTTTTCTTTTAAATTAAACGGGCTTTGAAGCAGACAATTTCTGAGTTTCAAGTTTAGCATGAGCCTATCTTTTTGTTGCTTTTTGTAATTGTGGTGAATTGATCGAAATATAATTTTGAACTTATACTTTTTAGTACGTTTAATAAAGCAAGTGTCTTGCAAATTGTTTTATTTTATGCTAATGTGTATGTGGCTGATTTGTTGTCATGCATGTATCCAATTTATCCCTATGAAACGTCCTCCAATTCTTTATTTTGAAAGGCGATCATTGTTGTATATATACCCCACCCCTTGCAAAATTCAAAATGGCGGATCTATAAGGGCAAAATAAAATTTAATTTGGACACCTGTCACGTGACAGAGCACGCATTCTAGGTTTATTATTTCTATGAGTCTAACGTTTCGAGAGAAGGCCCTTCGTCAGGGAGGGCACCAGATAAAGAAGCGATTATTCCTATCCCTCTCTGACGAAGAGCCTTCGCTCGAAACGTTAGACTCCTACGTTCTCTGTTTCGGCAGTATATCTAACCTTACTATATTTCGATTGTTGTTTCTACACTGCCTACGCAGCACGCTACTTTGATTACACTATTTGGTTTTCAGTTAAGGTGGCTCCATACAGTTTCTTGAAAAATTAAAAATACAAGTTTGAGAGTCCAAAACACGGACATAAACAATTCGGAAAAAGAATAAAACTAAATGTTATGCCTAATCAAACAGTCTGAAATTCAAAAACTGTTATCAAATACATACCAACAGTTGTTGCTATGGCAACAAGCAACAATGACGTTTCAAAATGGCTGCCAATTACCCTTCAAACTTATTTAATTCGAAAAAAAACTTTGCTGACCCCCAATTTTTTTTCATTAAAACTTTTCGTGAAGTATGAATAATCAATAGGCCGATTTTAAAAAAAATTCTGTAGAACGAATAATTTTTTTCTTCGGCGGAAAAATCATTTCGTTTTACAGAATTTTTTTTAAATCGGCCCATTGATTACTCATACTTCAAGGAAAGTTTTAATGAAAAAAAAATTGGGGGTCACGTAAAGTGACGTAAAGAGCGATATATTTAATAAATAATAAATAATAAATAAAGCAATCTTTTTTCAACCTTTGGTGCGCCTGGTCTTGAACCATGTTCGGTTTGAAAAACTTTGTCGGCCACTAGTCTCAGGGCTTTATCAGTCATAACTCCTTGACCGCGAGAGGGTTGGATCCTATCAACAGCTTCCTTAAGACGATCAGGATTCGTGAAGTCGTCCAGGGTAATTTTCACAGCTGGTTGATCACTGAACTCCACGACTGCTACATGTGATCGAGACTCAGAGACAGCGAGATTGTCTATCGAGGATTTTACAAACGTTTTGAAGTATTCGAATTGTTTTGGAGTCAAGTTCTTTGATCCTTCCAAGACGAATGCTATGTCGATCACGCTCTCTGATACTAAAATATAATTCAAAATATATAACGCTATATAATATATAATATATATGAAAGTGGTCTTTTGAAGAAAAGCTCGGTGCTCACAATTAAGGACTATCCCCCTAGCACCCTATTACACTGAGAAAAATTTAAACCAAGGGTTCCCAAAATGGGGTATTTCCACCCCTTGCGAGTGTGAGACATGGCCACATGGGTCTTGAGGGTGTGGCCAACAGCATCAAGACAAGGAATTTTTCTTTATTTTTATGTTTCCATACTTTATAGTTTTAAGCAAATGTGCATTAAAAATATAAAAGATCATCTTACCACAAGGTCCAATGTGTTTTACATTAACTTCAACTTTGTTCTTACAAGAGTAGACTGTCAAAAAGCAAACATTGATGTATGTTTGTCTGTCTGTACCGCACACAGGTTTCTGATCACGTGAACAAGAGGACACAGTTGGACATTCACAGCTGGATGAGTCGTCAACGTGGGCAATACAACGACCATGGTACGCACAACGAACAGCAGCACAGGGATCTGTGTGAGAGAAAATTAACGGTATTAGACAACCATGATACATTACCTTTTAATTGAATATTTAATTAATTATAAGTAATAACATGACTTGAGGGAAATTAGCGATTAAATTTCCCCGCCGCCGAGGGAAGATTTGTGAAAGGGCCGCAGGCCCGAGGACTTTTACAAATCTTCCCGAGGCAAAGGGGAAATTTAATCGCTAATTTCCCGAAAAGTCATGTTATTAGTTTGTATAATATTATGATCGCCGAGGAAAACTTTGAGAATCTTATCGACAGGAAATTTACACGGTTGATCAGAGAAGTTGCATCTAATTTTCCCGTGCATGTTGATGAGGGAAAATATATGCAAGCGGGAAATTTAGAAGAAGACAAAGATTTCTTTGCCTTCCAATTTTCCCTCATCAACATGCACGGGAAAATTAGAAGACAAAGGATAAATTCCCCTCTTGCATGAGCGATGAGGGAAATACGAGGTTTACATTCCCTCAGAGAACAAACGAATCCGAGGCGATCATAGTGTTACCTTAATAATAAACCCTTGTGTGTATGTGTAACATTTATTCATACAGCAACTTGTTTATTTTGCATAGATAATTTTAAAAGATCTTAAGAATTATATTAGAAAACACCAGTTTTCATCTAATATCTTGGGCTTTACTGGAGTATCCAACTTCAAATCAAGTGACTGAATGAACTACTGTAATTGGCTGATTATCTCATGAGTTATTATGGAAATGAACATTAACAGCACCTTTTAAGGCAATGCTTCCAGTCTTATCGCCAACGTCAGTGACGTCATCCGTTATCTTGCCGCGAACTGTGGTGGATGTTATCGAGGTAATCTCCTGATCATCCACGCGATCGCCAATAGCAACAACGATAACCTTTACTCCTAAACCATTCAACATGCTAGCAGCTCTCCGAAGAACAGTTAAATCAGTATTTAACTTATCATTAATAAACATCATTAAGATTTTTCTTGATTTGATATCCTTTTTAAATACATCCTTTGCCTTCAAGAACAAATCATTTATACTGTCAGCGTCTCCTTGCCATGAAATAGAATCAATGTACTTTTTTAGTTTTTCGTCATCCTTGAAGTCGTCCAATCCAACCAATGTTTGGGATCCGTCGTGGTAAGTCAGAACAGCATAACGTGTTTTTGCTGTCTTGGGCAGCTCGATCACATGCTTCACAATCTCTTTCTCAAAGTTAAACACTTGCACAGCATCTCGTCCCGATGCACCGAGGCCAAAAATGATATCAAGTTGGTCGTCAATATCTAAGAAATCGGAACAGAAATGTTCAAGATTTTAAAAATTCTAATTTGCTTAAAAGTCATTTTGCGTTATATGTATTTGATTTTATCTCTTGAACATGGTGATAAATCCAGTGTCACCATCCATGGTCAATTGTTATCAAATTCAGCCCAATCCAATCCATCCTAACTAACTCTATCAAAACTACTCCATTCCAATCTGGCACAACCAGTCTCCACTCCACTCCACTCCACTCCACTCCACTAGACTCCACTCCACTTCACGCCACTCCACGCCACTCCGCGCCGCGCCACTCCATTCCACTCTACTCCACTCCACTCCACGCCACTCCACTCCACGCCACTCCACTCCACTCCACTCCACTCCAATCCACTCCACTCCACTCCACTCCACTCCACTCCACTCCACTCCACTCCACTCCACTCTACTCTACTCTACTCTACTCTACTCTACTCTACTCTACTCTACTCTACTCTACTCCACTCTACTCCACTTCACTCCACTCTAAGCCAATAAAGTCCACTCCACTTCAATCGACTTCACTCCAATCTAACCCATCCACTTGACCACTTCACTCCATTCCAGTCCAATGTAATCCAATCCAATCCACTCCAATCCACTCCACTCCAGTACTGCAATCTAGGCAGACACTCCGATTAAATCCAAAATCCATCCAATTTCCCCACCCTTAACCTACGCTCACGCCCATCACATCAAACTAAACCTTACCAGAACAATCATCTAAACAATAACTACTGGAGCAAAAATCCAAATCGCTTCATACGGTTAATACTTCGTTACCTTTCTGAGTGTCGTCAATATCCATGGTAACATTGCGTACAACCATTGGCAAGTCAGTCGTGGTAGTAACCACATAAATATGATCCCCGTCTCCAGAAATATTCCTCAGTGCAGTCGAATCCAAGTTCTTTCCAATTCCAACCACATAGATCCCAACACCAGCTTGCTTCAAACCAAGAGCAGCGTCTTCGATCCCTTGGCTGGCTTTACCATCGGTTGTTAAGACAATCAGTACCTTAGCAACGCCAGGTCTTCCACCACCGATAGGACTAAACAGCTCTTCGCGGGCTAACTTCAGGGCTTCGTCCACGGCGGCAGTTCGTCCACGAGATGGAGTAATTTGGTTAATGGCTTGCTTCAGGGTATCTACGTTGTTCTTGTCTTTAAAAGATATCGAGACTCTGGCGTCGTCGCTGTATTCGATGACTGCAACATGAGTTTCCACCTCCGATATTTCGTACTTACTGATAACGCTGGTGACGAATGCCTTTAGTTGATCAAAGTCTTGTCTGGTTAGTTTTGTTGAACCATCCAAGGCAAATGCCAAGTCGGTAACTTTTAGCGTTCGGTAATCTAAAAGAGAAAGAGAAACGTCAGTTACTAATTGAATCAAGGAGGCATGGGTGGCATAAGCAGTTACCCCGCTGCCTCTCACTGCTGAAGTTAAGCGCGGTCGAATGGGGTTAGTACTTGGATGGGTTACCTACACTAGCACAAGCTGTTAGTGCGCTGCCTCTCACTGCTGAAGTTAAGCGCGGACGAATGGGGTTAGTACTTGGATGGGTTACCTACATTAGCACAAGCTGTTAGTGCGCTGCCTCTCACTGCTGAAGTTAAGCGCGGACGAATAGGGTTAGTACTTGGATGGGTGACCTACACTAACACAAGCTGTTAGCGTACTGCCTCTCACTGCTGAAGTTAAGTCAGGTTGAATGGGGTTAGTACTTGGATGGGTTACCTACACTAGCACAAGTTGTTAGCTCACTGCCTCTCACTGCTGAAGTTAAGCCAGGTTGAATGGGGTTAGTACTTGGATGAGTGACCTACACTAGCACAAGCTGTTAGCTCACTGCCTCTCACTGCTGAAGTTAAGCCAGGTTGAATGGGGTTAGTACATGGATGGGTGACCTACACTAGCACAAGCAGTTAGCTCACTGCCTCTCACTGCTGAAGTTAAGCCAGGTTGAATGGGGTTAGTACTTGGATGGGTTACCTACACTAGCACAAGCTGTTAGCTCACTGCCTCTCACTGCTGAAGTTAAGCCAGGTTGAATGGGGTTTGTACTTGGATGGGTTACCTACACTAGCACAAGCAGTTAGCTCACTGCCTCTCACTGCTGAAGTTAAGCCAGGTTGAATGGGGTTAGTACTTGGATGGGTTACCTACACTAGCACACGCTGTTAGCTCACTGCCTCTCACTGCTGAAGTTGGGCGTGGTCGAATGGGGTTAGTACTGGGATGGGTTACCTACACTAGCACAAGCTGTTAGCTCACTGCCTCTCACTGCTGAAGTTAAGCCAGGTTGAATGGGGTTTCTACTTGGATGGGTTACCTACACTAGCACAAGCTGTTAGCTCACTGCCTCTCACTGCTGAAGTTAAGCCAGGTTGAATGGGGTTTCTACTTGGATGGGTTACCTACACTAGCACAAGCTGTTAGCTCACTGCCTCTCACTGCTGAAGTTAAGCCAGGTTGAATGGGGTTTCTACTTGGATGGGTTACCTACACTAGCACAAGCTGTTAGCTCACTGCCTCTCACTGCTGAAGTTGGGCGTGGTCGAATGGGGTTAGTACTGGGATGGGTTACCTACACTAGCACAAGCTGTTAGCTCACTGCCTCTCACTGCTGAAGTTAAGCCAGGTTGAATGGGGTTTCTACTTGGATGGGTTACCTACACTAGCACAAGCTGTTAGCTCACTGCCTCTCACTGCTGAAGTTAAGCCAGGTTGAATGGGGTTAGTACTTGGATGGGTTACCTACACTAGCACACGCTGTTAGCTCACTGCCTCTCACTGCTGAAGTTGGGCGTGGTCGAATGGGGTTAGTACTGGGATGGGTTACCTACACTAGCACAAGCTGTTAGCTCACTGCCTCTCACTGCTGAAGTTAAGCCAGGTTGAATGGGGTTTCTACTTGGATGGGTTACCTACACTAGCACAAGCTGTTAGCTCACTGCCTCTCACTGCTGAAGTTAAGCCAGGTTGAATGGGGTTTCTACTTGGATGGGTTACCTACACTAGCACAAGCTGTTAGCTCACTGCCTCTCACTGCTGAAGTTAAGCCAGGTTGAATGGGGTTTGTACTTGGATGGGTTACCTACACTAGCACAAGCTGTTAGCTCACTGCCTCTCACTGCTGAAGTTAAGCCAGGTTGAATGGGGTTAGTACATGGATGGGTGACCTACACTAGCACAAGCAGTTAGCTCACTGCCTCTCACTGCTGAAGTTAAGCCAGGTTGAATGGGGTTAGTACTTGGATGGGTTACCTACACTAGCACACGCTGTTAGCTCACTGCCTCTCACTGCTGAAGTTGGGCGTGGTCGAATGGGGTTAGTACTGGGATGGGTTACCTACACTAGCACAAGCTGTTAGCTCACTGCCTCTCACTGCTGAAGTTAAGCCAGGTTGAATGGGGTTAGTACTTGGATGGGTTACCTACACTAGCACAAGCTGTTAGCTCACTGCCTCTCACTGCTGAAGTTAAGCCAGGTTGAATGGGGTTTGTACTTGGATGGGTTACCTACACTAGCACAAGCTGTTAGCTCACTACCTCTCACTGCTGAAGTTAAGCGCGGTCGAATGGGGTTAGTACTTGGATGGGTTACCTACACTAGCACAAGCTGTTAGCTCACTACCTCTCACTGCTGAAGTTAAGCGCGGTCGAATGGGGTTAGTACTTGGATGGGTGACCACATTAGCTTCATGTGAGTAGAGTTGTTGGTACTCTCCTGTGCCTCGAGCGTTTTTCACCGGGTTCTCCAGTTTTCCTCCCTCCGCAAAATCAACACCATAGTTTCCCCTAGACTTTCTCAATGTCCTTTTCAAACATTTTTGACCTTTCGACATTTTTTACCTTTCGGTTCCTCGTTGAAAAGGACATTTCACACCTGCAGCGCGCCAAAATTCACCGGTGAATTTTTCGACCGGTGACTTAATTCGGATCCACAGTATCTAATGTCCGTGATTTAACATTCTTTGGAAGTTGGAGTTAAACAGACTCTTGAAAACGTTTTATAGGGGTAGAACCACTTTCCATTGCATGTACGACAACCCGAAACACGTCAAAACAGGGCGATGTACATTTCAGCGATTTCCCGCCAGAATATTTAATTAGATTCAAAAACCTGCAAGCGAAACAAGTCTGCCTCTTTCCTCCCGCCTTTCCGCTCTGCCGCCTTTTCGCCCGCCCTTTGAGTGATCCCTTTTAGCCGAAACCCTAGAATACTGGCAAAGCATTCTGGTAGTTGTAGTCACTCAACGGCAACGCCATCTTGCGTCATTGTGCAAATGGCCTAATAAGTTGCCAATGGGAAAGCTTTGGTGTCGGATTTTTGCAAATGTTTGTTCCTGGTTCGGTCTTATTATGTATGGAATTTAACATTCGAAATTTTTAAAAACACGCGTGAACATTAAGGTGGCTCCATACAGTTTCTTGAAAAATGGAAAATACAAGTTTGAGAGTCCAAAACACGTAATTAAACAATTCGGCAAAAGAATAAAACTAAATGTTATCCATAGTTAAACAGTCTGACAATCAAAAACTTTACCAAATAAATACTGCAGGCTGCCAGTAACCCAATAAACAGGCTGCCAGTTACCCTTCAAACTAGTTTAGTTCGAAAAAAACTTTGGTGACCCCCAATTTTTTTTTCTTTAAAACTTTTCTTGAAGTATGAGTAATAAATAGGCCGATTTAAAAAAAATTCTGTACAACGAAATTCTTTAAAAATTAACAAACATGATTTTTCCGGGGGGAAAATTATTCCTTCTACAGAATTTTTTTAAAATCTGCCTTTTGATTTCTCATACTTCAAGAAAATTTTTAATGAAAAAAAAAATGTGGGTCACCAAAGTTTTTTTCGAATTAAACTAGTTTGAAGAGTAATTAGCAGCCATTTTGAAACGTCATTCTTGCTATAGAAACAACTGCTGCTATTTATTTGGTAACAGTTTTTGATTGTCAGACTGTTTAACTATGCATAACATTTAGTTTTATTCTTTTTCCGGAATTTTTTATGCACGTGTTTTGGACTTTCAAACTTGTATTTTACGTTTTTCTAGAAACTGTGTGGAGCCACCTTAATTGGTGTACGAAATTTCTCGTTTAGTTCGTTTATCTTTGGTATATATAACTCGTTACATGTTTCTCCGTCCGTATGTCCTGTCGAGTGACTATACGAAATTCGCTACAAATTTCGCCGTTTGTACTAGTCAGCTTTTCAACTCACTACACCATTCCTCCATTTGCCATGTGGACTTGTGCTTAGATTTTGAAAATATTACAATTTAAACAGGGCCAAATGGCAAAATCGGTAGCGAGTTCAATATAACGCGTCCCACAAAGCAGTCCCGTAATTCCACGTGAGCTGCTAATTCGTCCCCAGTCCCTGCAGTTTCTGAAGTGGCTAATTTGACGACATATTTTGGAAAAGTCGCGGAAGGAATGGACGGCTCACTTTGAGTGATCCCTTTTAGTCGAAACCCTAGAACAATGACAAAGCATTCTGGTAGTTGTAGTCATCCAACGTCATCTCGCGCAAATGGCCTATTAAGTTGCCAATGGGAAAGCCTTGGTGTCGGATTTTTGCAACTGTTTGTTCCTGGTTCGGTCTTATTATGTATGGAATTTAACATTCGAAATTTTTAAAAACACGCGTGAACATTAACACTACCGAACGTCTGTTACATTACACCAAGCTCACAGATGTCCCACATGCACCAGTACCACTCATAAACAAACAACATCTCAGAAAGCAGAAATATCACCAACACTTTGCTAATCATCATTAACTGCAGAATATGCGTTGTTTGGAGGTAGGTGCCGTTGGTGACCAGGCTAGTCAGCAATCTAGCCTTGTTAGCAAGCAAAGTAACTGTAAGCAATTGGGCCATGAGCAAATAGCCAGCAAACTAAGCAATAGCAATTAGGGTAATCAGAGAAGCAATAGGTGTTTGCCATGACAACTCTGCCAAGGCAGACCACCGGCACCAGTCACACTGACAAGTCAGTGGAATAACATATACGATCTATAGGATTCTATACTTCGTATCTAACACGGGTGGGGAAAGGGCGAAGGGGGAGCACAAGCTGACGCTACTTGCAGCAAAGCAACAGACGCTCAATGAATTTCGAATGCGCGGGAAACCCCTCAAAGTAAGTGACGTAAGGGACTCCCCTAATAAGGAGAACCGCAGGCCAACTACATCAGCAGTTAACTTCGCTTAAATATATCCTATATTTAACCACATCTATACACGAGATAACGAAGAGTAGCTTTTGCGAACGAAACTTGAGCCAAAAACATACCACATTTTCCAGGAGATCTTTGAGAAATATCTTTGCCAGCTTTACATGCGGCTACTTTCATTGCTTCCAGATTACTGTACGTCTTTAAGTCAGTTCCACAAACAGGATCATACGTGTCGGGGTAAGACTGTGCACATTTACAACTAGGATATCCCTGCTCATCAGCAACACACACTCCGTAGTAGTCGCAATCGACAGACGAACATGGATCTGTGACTAAGATCTTGACAGTTTTCTCAACGGCTGGTTTGGTACCTAAGATTTAAATGAAGTAAAGAGCGCTACTTTCATTATCTGATTTTGAAAATCTTGTCGAAAGACTTTAGCCAATTAAAAATATCCTTCTACTTTTACAGTTAGTTCATCTCACCTCATCTCATCTCACACCATCTTATCTCATCTCGACTCGTGTCATCTCATCTCATCTTATCTCATCGCATCGCATCGCATCGCATCGCATCGCATCGCATCGCATCGCATCGCATCTCATCTCATCTCATCTCATCTCATCTCATCTCATCTCACACCATCTCATCTCATCTCATCTCATCTCATCTCATCTCATCGCATCGCATCGCATCGCATCGCATCGCATCTCATCTCATCTCATCTCATCTCATCTCATCTCATCTCATCTCATCTCATCTCATCTCATCTCATCTCATCTCATCTCATCTCATCTCATCTCATCTCATCTCATCTCATCTCATCTCACCTCACCTCATCGCATCTCATCTCATCTCATCTCATCTCATCTCATCTCATCTCATCTCATCTCATCTCATCTCATCTCATCTCATCTCATCTCATCTCATCTCATCTCACACCATCTCATCTCATCTCATCTCATCTCATCTCATCTCATCTCATCTCTTCTCATCTCATCCCATCCCATCTCATCTCTTCTCATCTCATCTCATCTCATCTCATCTCATCTCATCTCATCTCATCTCACACCATCTCATCTCATCTCGACTCGTGTCATCTCGTCTCATCTCATCTCATCTCATCTCATCTCATCTCATCTCATCTCGTCTCGTGTCATCTCATCTCATCTCATCTCACCTCACCTCATCTCATCTCATCTCATCTCATCTCATCTCATCTCATCTCATCTCATCTCATCTCATCTCATCTCATCTCATCTCATCTCATCTCATCTCATCTCATCTCATCTCATCTCATCTCACACCATCTCATCTCACACCATCTCATCTCATCTCATCTCGACTCGTGTCATCTCATCTCATCTCATCTCATCTTATCTATCTCATCTCATCGCATCGCATCGCATCGCACCGCACCGCATCGCATCGCATCGCATCGCATCGCATCGCATCGCATCGCATCTCATCGCATCGCATCGCATCGCATCGCATCGCATCGCATCGCATCGCATCGCATCTCATCTCATCTCATCTCATCTCATCTCATCTCATCTCATCCCACTACAGCTCACCTCACTTGATCACCTCACCACACCACACCTCACTACACCTCACCTCACCACACCTCACCTCACCACACCTCACTTCACCACACCTCACACCACACCTCACCTCACCTCACCTCACCTCACACCACACCACACCACACCACACCACACCACACCACACCTCACCACACCTCACTTCACCTCACCCCACACCACACCACACCACACCACACCACACCACACCTCACTTCACCTCACCTCACCTCACCTCACCTCACCTCACCTCACCTCACCTCACCTCACCTCACCTCACCTCACCTCACCTCACCTCACCTCACCTCACCTCACCTCACCTCACCTCACCTCACCTCACCTCACCTCACCTCACCTCACCTCACCTCGTCTCATCTATCTTACCTCCAGTGAGAGTCACACGAATCACGTAGTCGCGTTTGTTCGTGATTCTCGTAATTTCATTGCTGTCAGCATTGCTCCCGATTGGAATCACAAGAATGTTCACACCGTTGCGAAGGAGTTTTCGTGATTTTTCCCTCAGTCCCGTAAGTGACGCACCGGTTTTCGCATTGACGAAGAGAACGAGAACTTTCCTAGAATGTAATGGAGATGTTTCTTGGAACAGCACATAAGCCTTCTCAAGAGCGTCTTCGAGTGCCACGCCATTTTCTGACCAATCAATGAAATCGATAAACTCCTTCAATCTCGTTTTGTCTCGGAAGTCGTTGAAAGATACTCGAAGGTCCGCTCGGTTACCGTACGTCAATAAACTGTACCGTGTTTTGACTGGTTGTTCAAGCTCAATCACTTTCTTGACAATCTCCTTCTCGAAGTTAAACACTTCAATTACCTGAGGTTCACTTGCACCGATTATGAAAGCGATGTCGAGCTGACCTTCATTCTTTCCTAAAATAATTAACAGAAAATCATTACATGCACGGCAGTCTTTGGTTTCATAAACGTTCTTAAATAATTACTCGGTTATCGTACAAAACACTGTCCGTCCATCAGTCCGTCTGCCTGTCCGTCTGCCTGTCCGTTTGCCTGTCTGTCTGCCTGTCCGTCCGTCCGTCCGTCCGTCCGTCCGTCCGTCCGTCCGTCCGTCCGTCCGTCCGTCCGTCCGTCCGTCCGTCCGTCTGTCTGCCTGTCTGTCTGTTGATATTTCCCTCTGACAATCGTGTCCTTAGTTTTGTAGCGCAAATAAATAAGACATAAAACTTTCTCCGAGTAACACATCAAACCAACAAACTCACTTCTTTTGATATCTTCGTTTACACTCCTTACGACAACCTGCGCCAGCCCGGGCACCCCGCTTGGTGTTCCTACAGGATAAATAGTACGTTCTCCAGATGCAATGCTCTTCAGTTCCCGCGTATCCACACGGTTTCCTATACCAACGACATAGACTCGCACACCAGCATCCCTGAGACGTCGAACGGCTTGATCTACAGGCACGGAACTTGTTGATCTACTGTGGGTGATTAGAACTAGAGCTTTTGGAACGCCTGGACGTCCTCCATCATTGAAGATATCCCTCGCTGCTTCTTCTAATGCTTCGCTTGTTACACTGCCATAGCCTCGAGATGGTGCAAGACCATTTATAATCCGTATCACCTCACTCTCATCTTTGTTGTCAGTCAGTTTTGATACAATTCGTGGATGGTTGCTGTATTCGAGAAGACCCACGCGAGTGCTACGCGGGGAGATGTCGAAGGATTTTACAACCGACGTCGCAAATTGTTTAACGTTCTCAAATTCTTCTTCGGTCAAGCTGTCAGAACCATCGAACACGATTGCTAGATCTAAAGGATAGAGTGGACCTGAAAAGATAAAGAAAAGATAAGAGATTAAGAGTGCGCTTGTATTAAAGTACAAGAGAGAAGGTATTTACTACACACGAAAAATACATGAGTTGAAGGCAAAAATGAAAAATGAAAAACGAAAAACGAAAAACGAAAAACGAAAAACGAAAAACGAAAAACGAAAAACAAAAAAACAGAAAACGAAAACGAAAAACTAAAAACACGGAAAACAAAAAACGAAAAACGAAAAGCGAAAAACGAAAAACGAAAAGCGAAAAGCGAAAAGCGAAAAACGAAAAACAAAAAACGGAAAACGAAAAACGAAAAGCGAAAAACGAAAAACGAAAAGCGAAAAGCGAAAAACGAAAAACAAAAAACGGAAAACGAAAAACGAAAAAAATTAAAAAACAAACAAACGAAAAACAAAATCATACCACATTGTCCTACGTGAACAATCTTTATCTGTTTCTGAGTCCGGCACATTTCTGCTATCAAATAACATCCGTTGGTGTACGTCTTGCCATCGCTTGCACATAGGGCATTTTGCGTGAACGAACACGCGTGTACCGAGGGACACACGCAGGAGACTGTGTCATCAGGATTAGCTTCACACACAGCTCCGTAAAGACAACTCGCCACTGCGCATGGGTCTAGGAATAGACAAAGAAATAAATAAGTTAAAGGTGAAATGCAATGAATTTTCACTTAAATTTTGGTTAAAACTATAGAATATACTTTAACCCATTGCTGCCTAGGATGTCTGAGTATTCTTCCTTTGATGAGTAAAATCGTTTGGCGTTAGACAGAGTAAAACAGTAAAGGCCGTTTTTGGCCAGCTAAGGAAGAAACGGGTTATTAATCACTAGCTTGTTGACTCATTGCTGTCTAAGATGTCTGAGGGTTCGTCCTTTGATGAGTAAAATCGTCTGGTGTTAGAAAGATTAGAAAAATAGAGGCTGTCTTAGGCTGGCAAGAATATGTAAATTATCACTTGACGAAATTTGAAATATCTGATTAGTATAGGTAATAGCTTGGTTTCGAGTGTAATTTGGGAAAAACATGCACAAGTGAGTTTTTCAAAGACTATCAAAATTGCACGAGTACGAAGGACGAGTGCTATCTGAGGTCTTTGAAAAACTTACGCGTGCGTGTTTTTTATTCTCAAAATTGCACGAGAAATCATGCTATTACTTTATTGAATTAATAATATACATGAAAATGTTAGACAAATGTTCTTCCAGCTACTAAGTTACATACCATTCATTGCTACACTTCTCGATGCTTCAAATGGTTTAAAACTGCTTTGCTTCGTTCACTAAAATGTCAAACGTTTCACTCATAGCATCTAACCTCTTCTAGTCTTCTTGCAGGGACTTTAATGACAATATTAAAACAAAATTTCTTCTGTATTTCATCGAAATGTTTTTCGACAACTCTATGCTTTGGTCGCCATATTGGATTTTCTCGTGAAGAAAAAACCATCCTTCAAAATCCGCATATACATTTCATCGGCTTTCCGGTAGTTTCCGATTGTTTATTAGCCAATCAGAGTGCTATTTGCACTGTATTACATTTTTCTGCACTGTATTACATTAAAATTGCACTCCTCTCGACCAATCTGGATGCAGTAATTCATGTATATTATTAAAGAACGAATATGATAAATATTTAGGCGTGTGTTAAACGTCGCACAATAGACGTATTTAATTCAGACGAATTTTATTCGAATTAACTTCGTCTGTAATGCGACGTCGAGTTAGACGTCGAAGTTCAGTCGAATTTAATTGTTTTTACTTGGATTCGTGGAGCCTGAAAACGACTTCTTGAAAACATGGTGCCGAATTGTCAGAGACAGAAGAGAAACATTTAATTGGACGCGACGATAATTCGTCGTGTAACTCGAACACGCATTATCGTCGCATTATCTGTCTGACTCAGACGAATTTAATTGCCGAGACGAATTTAATTCGTGTGTCGAATTCAGGGACGTAGCCAGGGGGGAGCCCCTTTTGATATAAAACGACAGACATGTAACTACAAAACTGATGCAATACGAATTGTGTCAGGAAATAAACTGTAAACAGTGTATTCAATCTATTGAATGTATTCATTTTGAGTATCTATGCGACGTTTGCGTGTTTTGAGTCTGTAAAATCTTCCTCCAAAAGCCAGGAAATGGCATTTCAGCGACTCTCGATTTCAAAATTTCCCGGGGGAGCATGCCCCTGGTCCCCCCTAAAAATTTATTTCAATTTCGCCTCCCCGCCTTTCAAAATCCTGGCTACATCCCTGGTCGAATTTAATCGAGTTATACGCCGCAGTTCATCGAATAAAATTCAAATAATTAAATTCGTCGATTGTGCGACGTTTAGCGCATGTCTGACCTTTAAAGAGAGCCAAGGAAATCTTGTAAATATCATTCTCTGTTGGTGTTCCACTTGGTTTAATAATGTTGTCTGTGTTTTCAGAAATGACGCTAAGCTGATCGCTATCGACACGGTTGCCGTAACCAACAAGAACCACCCGAACACCTTGATTTGTTAACGACCTTACTGCCTGACGCAGAGTTGACAAAGATGCTGACGCCATACCACTCATGAATAGCACTAAGACTTTGTTTGAGTCAGGTTTAGATGTCCTGAATAAAGAGTACGCTGACCGCAAAGCACTTTCAACGCCCGTCCCATCACCTGGCCATTTAATGTTGCGGATTTGATCTTTCAAGCGATAGAGGTCTGTAAACGTTTGCATAGGGATCTGAGTTCTAGCGGTATTGGAGTATGTGATGACGCCATAGCGAGGAACAATGCCTTTCTGAAGGTCAATCAATAAATTCGTTAGCGCCCTCTCTTGTTCAAACGTAGTCTCGCCGTTAGGATCGGAAGCACCGAGAGCAAAAACGATGTCGAGGTTGACTTCTGATTTTCCTGTTTTAAAAGAAGAAGGTTGAGTAAGAAATGTGAGGTGGTGTGAAGAGAGGTGAGATGAGGTGTGTGTGGGTGGTGGTGGGGTGTGGATAGGACCAATTGAGATAAGGTAAAGTGTGGTGTGATTGGGTGGAATGAGACGGGCACACGCGTAAAAAAAAGTTGTTACAGCATTGTTGCCTGGACAATCTGTAACAACGTTGTTATCATGTGTGAACAACCTTGATGAATTAACAATACTGTTCATCATTGTTTCAACATGTTGTTACAGCTTTATGAAACAACAACAGTTGTCCACTCATGTTGAAACAACCGAAGGACGTGTTGATACACCAGTCATGTTCACAGTTGTTGTAACATTCTTGTTCAGCCTTGTTACTTCATCATGCTGTTACAACATGTTGTATCATGTGCGAACAACGTTGCTGGCTAGAAAAATGTGCTGTTAGAACAACTTGTCCCATGATTTATCTGTGAACAAGTTGTTCGAACTATAAGTGAACAACTTGTTGACAACTTGTTCACGGGGTGCAGCACAACGTACATTGTCCACGGCGGGCAGCACAACATTGTTCATGCCTGTTGACAACCGTGAACAAGTTGTGCGTTTTTTACGCGTGACGTGTGGTGTGAGTGGATAAGATGAAATGGGTGGAGTAAAGAAAAGTAAAATTAAGTGAGCTAAGGTAAGATGGGGGTAATATGGGTGGGGTAACGTCAGATTGAGAACGTGAGGTGAGATACATGTATGTGGAAAAGGTGAGGTGAGGTGAAGTGAGATGGGGTGGGGTAATATGTGAGGTGTGATAGGTGGAAAAAGTAAGATAGAGTGAAGTGAAATAGGGTGAGGTGAGAGACGTTTAGTGGATGAGATAGATGAAGTGAAGTGAAGTGAAGTGAAGTGGAGTGAAGTGAAGTGAAGTGAAGTGAAGTGAAGTGAAGTGAAGTGAAGTGAAGTGAAGTGAAGTGAAGTGAAGTGAAGTGAAGTGAAGTGAAGTGAAGTGAAGTGAAGTGAAGTGAAGTGAAGTGAAGTGAAGTGAAGTGAAGTGAAGTGAAGTGAAGTGAAGTGAAGTGAAGTGAAGTGAAGTGAAGTGAAGTGAAGTGAAGTGAAGTGAAATGAAGTGAAGTGAAGTGAAGTGAAGTAACGGCAGCTGGGGAGAAGTCAGATAAGTATAGGTAAGTTGATATCTAAATAAAAACAAAAACTTACTTTTCTGAGTATTATCAAAAATGTCCTTGACAATACGTGACGGCAATTTAATCATTTCATAAACATTCTTCACGGAATACACCTTGTCATCCCCGGATGTTAAATTTCGAAGTTCGTTCTGATCTGCAGCTGGTCCTACGCCAATCACATACACTGAGGTTCCAGTCTTTTTCAAAGGTCTCACAACTCTCGCCAGAGACTCTCTTCCGGTCGACTTTCCATCGGTAACTAAAAGAACAACATTAGGAATTCCCGGGCGGTCGCCACCTTCGCGGGTAAACACCCGATTTATAGCCACCTGCAAGGCCTGATCTGTAACGGTGCCGGAGCCACCGGATGCTTGAACGTCATCAATAGCGTCCTTGAGTTTGCCTTGGTCATAATATTCATTCAAGGGGAATTCTAAGGTAGCTTTGTCGCTGTACTCGATCAGACTCACCCGGGTCGATGTTTCGCCAATGGCCAGTGAGTCGATAATTGATTTAATGAATACTTTTGAAAGTCTAAAGTCTTGAGGAGTTGAGCTCGAAGAACCGTCCAGAATAAACAGTAAGTCGAGGACGGGTTTGGATTCTATAGAACCACAAAAAATTGTGAAAAAAAACGCATTCTGTCAGAAGATTCATTTAAAAATCATAGACGAGAAAGAGTGTTTTATCAGGATATCCAATTTCCAAATACCGAGACGTTTGTTGAAAACCAAGGTTTTTGAAACAAACTTCAAGGTGTTTGGATATCCTGATGAAACACTCTTCTGAGTGTTTGATATAGCATCTCAAACAAATCTGTATTTTAAGAGAAAATCGAGGTAAAGGTTTGCTTAATTTATGTAATTTCTTCCACCGATAGCCAAATCACCAACATAGTACTGATTTCTTTTGTTTTCTCCTCATGAATTATTAATGAGTTTGAAATAGGTGGAATAAAATCGTATGATTTGTATTAAGGTCAAAATAAGTTTCCTTCCGGATGGACACGATCAACAGTTATTTTGGCTAACGTAAGACGGTTTTATTTGTCTCATCCCATCTAATTCAATCTGTGTGTTTCCCATGTCTCCAAAGTCAAGTGATATATCGTCCGCCGCGTAAAAAGAAATGAGAAGGCTGGAAACGAGAACAAGGCTTATATAGCAATAACGCGAAGTGAAAAGATAGTAAACTGCTGAGAATAGTTTTGATAACGAAATACTGACGTTTCAAGCAGAGTCCTTCATCACAGTAAAAAGTAGAGTGTTGTGTAGGCAGTGTTTTAGATAGAGCAAAGTGAAAAGATAGTAAACTGCTAAGAATAGTTTTGATAACGAAATACTGACGTTTCAAGCAGAGCCCTTCATCAGAGTAAAAAAGTAGAGTGATGTGTAGACAGTGTTTTGGATAGAGCAAAGTGAAAAGATGGTAAACTGACGAGAATAGTTTTGATAACGAAATACTGACGTTTCAAGCAGATCCCTTCATCAGAGTAAAATGTAGAGTGCTGTGTAGGCAGTGTTTTAGATAGAGCAAAGTGAAAAGATGGTAAACTGCTGAGAATAGTTTTAATAACGAAATACTGACGTTTCAAGCAGAGCTCTTCATCAGAGTAAAATGTAGAGTGCTGTGTAGGCAGTGTTTTAGATAGAGCAAAGTGAAAAGATGGTAAACTGCTGAGAATAGTTTTGATAACGAAATACTGACGTTTCAAGCAGAGCCCTTCATCAGAGTAAAAATGTAGAGTGCTGTGTAGGCAGTGTTTTAGATAGAGCAAAGTGAAAAGATGGTAAACTGCTGAGAATAGTTTTAATAACTAAATACTGACGTTTCAAGCAGAGTTCTTCATCAGAGTAAAAATGTAGAGTGCTGTGTAGGCAGTGTTTTAGATAGAGCAAAGTGAAAAGATGGTAAACTGCTGAGAATAGTTTTAATAACTAAATACTGACGTTTCAAGCAGAGTTCTTCATCAGAGTAAAAATGTAGAGTGCTGTGTAGGCAGTGTTTTAGATAGAGCAAAGTGAAAAGATGGTAAACTGCTGAGATTAGTTTTGATAACGAAATACTGACGCTTCAAAAGGAACGCTTCAACAGAGTAAAATGTAGGCAGTGTTTTAGATAGAGCAAAGTGAAAAGATGGTAAACTGCTGAGATTAGTTTTGATAACGAAATACTGACGCTTCAAAAGGAACGCTTCAACAGAGTAAAATGTGGTGAAGGGCTCTGCTTGAAACGTCAGTATTTCGTTATCAAAACTATTCTCAGCAGTTTACCATCTTTTCACTTTGCTCTATCCAAAACACTGCCTACACAACGCTCTACTTTTCACTCTGATGAAGGGCTCTGCTTGAAACGTCAGTATTTCGTTATCAAAACTATTCTCGACACTTTACCATCTTTTCACTTTGCTCTATCTGAAACAGTGCCTACACAGCACTCTAATTATATAGCAATACACTCACCACACACTTTGTCGTGTTTCACAGTCAATGCTTTCCCCTGACGACACGAAGCCAACTCCAAGGCGACTAGGTTGGGGTATGTTCGACCATCACTGGCGCAGATTGGTGCGTAGTTGGTGCTAACTCCTTTATCGACGCACTCACAAGTCACTGAGTCATCGACTTGGCTTACACAGATTGCATTAAACTGACATTTAAGAGAATGACAAGGATCTAGAATTAAGAGAAAAGATAATTCAGAAGAACATTTAAAATTACATAGATATCTACAAAATTATTTATAGGCGGTAAACTCACTATTGGGAAAGATTGGCGTATACGGCTAAAGCTAGGCAGTAAACCCACCAGGTCAGGTTAGTGTAATAGTTAGGCGGTAAACACACTAGTGGGTCATTGAGTCAGATTAACGTATAGTAAACACGCTAGTGAGTCAGGTTAGTGTATAAGCTATAGGTGATAAACACACTAGTGGGTCAGGTTAATGTATAAGCTAGACAGTAAACACACTAGTGGGTCAGGTTAGTGTATAAGCTATAGGTGATAAACACACTAGTGGGTCAGGTTAATGTATAAGCTAGACAGTAAACACACTAGTGGGTCAGGTTAGTGTATAAGCTATAGGTGATAAACACACTAGTGGGTCAGGTTAATGTATAAGCTAGACAGTAAACACGCTAGTGAGCCAGGTTAGTGTATAAGCTATAGGTGATAAACACACTAGTGGGTCAGGTTAATGTATAAGCTAGACAGTAAACACACTAGTGGGTCAGGTTAGTGTATAAGCTATAGGTGATAAACACACTAGTGGGTCAGGTTAATGTATAAGCTATAGGTGATAAACACACTAGTGGATCAGGTTAATGTATAAGCTAGACAGTAAATACACTAGTGGGTCAGGTTAATGTATAAGCTATAGGTGATAAACACACTAGTGGGTCAGGTTAATGTATAAGCTATAGGTGATAAACACACTAGTGGATCAGGTTAATGTATAAGCTAGGTAATAAACACACTAGTGAGTCAGGTTAGTGTATAAGCTAGGCAGTAAACACACTAGTCAGTCAGGTTAGTGTATAAGCTAGACAGTAAACACACTAGTGGATCAGGTTAGTGTATAAGCTAGGCGGTAAACAGGTGATAAACACACTAGTGGGTCACATTAGTTAGAAGACAAATCGCGTAATTACATCACTGAATCTCTAACTATATTATTTTTTCACACAAGCATTCCGAGACGCGTGAACGCATTGCGTGCCTATTTTTTGATAATCTTGCAGACATCTTGAATAAGGCCTGGTTACACAGGCAAATGTCAAAAACTGAGCCCACAATATTATTCTGCCATCCGCAATCCAACACCGCTGCCAAACGTTTTGCGCATGCGCGACGTCCGAGCTCGTCCCAGGCTCGTCCTCAGAAAAAGAGCGGGAAAACACTGAAATCTTTGGACTTGTCCAAGAGTCCGACACAAAAGTTAAAATTATAAGCATACTACCAAAAAGATAAGGTAGGTAATTTGTGCATGGCTTCTTTGTCAATATTGTAACATATTCTGAATTTACCCCTTCGTAATTTTCTTTACCCTTTTTTTAAAACACAAATGAATAGTCGAGTCTTACTTAGTCTTCACTGTCTGGTTGTTGTCGCCACGGCTAGTTCCCACTTCTCTTGCAATGTTTACTCAGCGAATTCACGCATGCGCAAACGTTTGGCAGCGGTGTTCCGCAATCCAGGTATAATAAGTCAGCAGTTATAACGGCACAGGCCACGCGGTCAAATGAGCCTGAGTCGGGCCAACGAACATCAACTCTATAGGCGAATTTCAGGGTATTGCGCGGGCATCATTTTGCAAAGGAATTGGCGTGCTCTTGGCGAGCTTCCCACAAAGTAAGCAATGGCAAACAGACTTGCTAGCGAGCCAACAACAGCAGAATAACAATGTTAAATATCCAGAAACTGTATCTATACTTTGTTTATTTTAAACAGTCTGTTTATTTTGAGTGGACCTTGCCAGTTGTTTTGAAAAATGATGAGCGCGCGACACCCTGAAACTCGCCTATTGTTATAATAATCACAAAACCCTGACAAACCTTTGAACAAATGTAAGGCTATTCGACTTCCAATCAGATTATTCCTGTCCGTTAAAGACCACGGGAACAGATCCCCTGCGGTCGAAACAATCTCTCCTAATCGCCTACGATCCCCACTGTTCCCGGAGAACACCACCACGACTTTGACGCCCTGGTTGCGCAGTTTCTTAGCAACCGTCAACAGCTCGTTGTATGAAATAAACGACAAGCTATTTGCAAACAGGACGAGGACCTTTCTTTTGGCAGTACTTGACTTAAATTCATCGCTCGCTTTCTCCATAGCTGATGTTAAACTCCTACCACGAGAACTCAGTGTGCGCGATTGAACAAACTGCTTAAAGTTAGCGTTGTTGGTAAACTGCGATAATTTTCTCTGGATCTCTGCCGAGTTCGCTCCGTATTGGATGAGTCCGTACTTGGCGTCCGTTGTTCGTTGTCTGTCTATAATAGCTTGGATGATTTCTTTTTCTTGATCGAACACCTGGTACGCGTTCGCTCCGTATGCACCCGTGGCAAAGATTATGTCGACGGAAGATTTTGGAAGGCCTGAAAAAAATAGAAGAAAATTGTTCATCATTACCAGAAATTTGGGACAAGATGGTGGCGCGCGTGCGTATTAAGGACCATAATAATGGAGATAATAAGGAGAGCACATAATAATTCAAATTTGCTTAAACAGTGACATATTTCTTCTTTGCCCGACTCCATCTGACTTCAGCATGGACTAAGCAACAGTTACAACTAAAAAAAAGACAAAGTACTTCCGTAGCTCGTCTTATTTTTGCACTGAAAATGCCACTAGCCATAGTGTTAGCCATAGTAATCTTTGTAAACAGGTGCTAGAAATTGGCCAAATTGACCAACAACGTTACGGGCGATGTGGAGTGCCCGACTCGCGGTGCATTCGGCATGAGTCAGTCTACTTCGAGAGCACATAAAAGTCCTCATTTGTCCTTAGCATAGTACTTCCAAAAGCGTTTGAACTTGCTTGATTTCACAGTCCTTGTGGTCGTTTACAGGTTGTTTATATATACATACATGCACGATTTAGGCGAATTCTAAAGAACTCAATGGCCTGAATAATGAGAAACACTAGAATACAGTAGAATCACACTCACTAGAAATTCTAGAATACATAATTATATTATTAGGCGAATATAGCCGCTGACCGAGAGCAGCGGCACAAATGACCCAAATTTCTGGTAATGTTCGTGCGTCTCTTTTGATGTACCGCGATATATGTTCATGGGAACGAGGTTGACAATGCCTACCTTTTAAATCTGTCACAATTTTCTCGACAAGCGAAGGAGAAACCAAACTAATAGTGTCGAAATCGTTTGTTTTATAAATATTACGATCAGTTGGAGTAATATCTTTTAGTTCCTGGTCATTGATCTGACTTCCAATACCAATTGTATAAACAATTACTCCTTTCCTGAGTAAGCCCTTCACCGCTTGCCCTACGGGTACTCCTCCTGTAGATGCACCATCAGTTACCAGAATCAACACTTTGGGGACACCAGGTCGGGCTCCCTTCTCAGAGGTAAAGAATTCCCGGGACGTAAAGTTCAAAGCATCGCCAGTTCTCGTACGTCCCCCAGAGTCCCTGATGCTACGGATTTCCTCCTGGAGTCGCTTCGAGTCTTGGAAGTCGTCCAATTCGATTTTAATGACTGGTTTATTGCTAAACTCGACGACACCAACTTGGGTGGTTTCTTTGGAAATGTTGAAAGAGCTTACGATTTGGTTGACAAAACTCAAGATATGTGTGAAGCCATCTTGACCGACACTTCCAGAGCCATCAAGTAGGAAACCAATGTCCACGGCAGCTCGAATGACTTAAACAAAAAAGAACACACGTATTAAAATAGGTACGCACTGCGTACATGCGTCTAAAGATTTAAAACTGCTGTGTGTCACATGGTGCAATTTTTTCGTGAAACTGCAATTTTTTCGTAAAACTGCAATGGTTTGTGAACCAAACGAAGCGAGACAAGTTTCACGAGGAGTGTTACAGATGTGTATGGTTTGTGAAATTTATCACGCAACGGCGTTCAGTGTACATAGATAGATAGATAGAATAACTTTATTTAACCACGCTGACCCCGTCAACCGAAGCTGATTTCCACAGGGGGCGTTTAAAAAATAGGAATACAATACTTAAAGTTATATAAATAAATAAGCCCTGTGTAAACACCACGCAAAATATTTCTTTTACGTGGCGTTTCCACAAAACTCATTCATCCATGTTACTCTATTAATATTTAAAGAATTAATATTTAAACTTATTTACAAAATATGAGGCACAGTTACAGTGTCCAACAAGCAACAGAGCAATATTCGAAGTATTTACAAGATGTGAGATAT
This sequence comes from Corallium rubrum, assembly GCA_964035015.1. NCBI lineage: Eukaryota > Metazoa > Cnidaria > Anthozoa > Scleralcyonacea > Coralliidae > Corallium > Corallium rubrum. The sequence continues at coordinate 9,584,971 of OZ036006.1, forward strand.
AGAGAGATGTACGATGTGAGATATACGAGGGTGACATAATAATCTTAATTATGTCGCTTGTCATATCACGCGTCTGGGCGACCTGTGCCTTGACGAAATATAGTCAGGCACATAGAGATCATATAAATAATACTAGAGGGGGCAACCAATTGAATCTTGGATTTTTTTGGAGGCAAACATTAGGCGCGTTGGTTGGCAAAGGACTGGGTCTGGTACATTTGCCAACCTATTAACTGAAATGTCATAGGTAATGGTAATCTCGTTCCCAGACCCTTCTCACGCGGGCGGGCACGGCCCGCGTGAGAAGGGTCTGGGAACGAGATTGAGGTAATGGCGGCTGCCATGTGGTTACCAAATTTTCCCGCCAGTGCTCCCCTCTAGTATTTATATGATCTCTATGGTCAGGCACATAATAGAAACATCCATGCTGCTATAGCCTGGTCCTCACATGTCGTAAGAATCGTAAGAATCGGGGATTTTTCCTGTCCTCGATCGTCTGGGATTGTTACGACAAGTGTGAACATGGTTGAAGTAACGTCCCAGACAGTCGCCGATCTGATCGGAAGCATCGCAAGAATCGGAATCATTTCTATTTGGAAAATGCATCCCAGACGGTCGCCGACGATCGGGGATTCTTAGGACTAGTTACGACATGTGTGAACACTGAAACCACTCGTCTGGGACAATCGGGGATGATTCTCGATAATACAAGATGGCGTCCAGCAAAAGCTACCTGAAATCTCTAGCAGGAAAGTCCAGAAACGGTGAAGACACCGCGTTTTTGGAAATTGTAAAATAATTCCCTTGTCTGTATAATAGGAGCAGCGCACAATTCAAGGATAAAAACTTAAAATTGAATTCATGGAAGAAGATCACTGCTTTGCATACCACCGAAGGCAGTCATGAAACAGAAGTTCTTTATACTTGCAAGCAAAGATATGAGAGTATTCGTACTGCCTTTTCTCGTTATTTAAAAAAATGCAGACTGCCTTCGGGTTCAGGGAATGTCGTTGTCCGTGTAAAATCATCCGTCTGTTTAAGGCCGCCATCTTTAAAGTTTAAACTTTGGCGCGAATTACGACAAGTCACGACAAGTGTGAACTTGGCTGTCGTAAGAATCGCCGACGATCAGGGATATAGACTGTCCCAGATTCTCACGACAAGTGAGAACTAGGCTTAATTAACATAACGCTACATGGTTGCATAAACGCAATCTGTAGACGTAAAAACTGAACAGAATGAACAGGTACATTAATGCAAGTCTTTCTTAAGAGTGAGATTGTCTTACCACATCGCCCGGTGTGTTTAACGTAAACATCACTTTGTTGGTTGCAGATATCTATTCGGAACGCACAATGGTTGTCGTATGTCTCCCCATTACTGCCGCAAACAGGCCCTACGTCTGGAATGGAGGGGCAGGAAGTCGGGCACTTGCAGGTAACAGAGTTATCAGGATGAGGTGTACAGGTTCCAAAGTAGAGGCATCCTGATCCATAACATGGAGCTGCGAAAGAATGTGGAAATCTTTCAATAAAAATGTATCAAACAAACAAACAAGCATGCAAGCAAAACACAACACAACACAACACAACACAACACAACACAACACAACACAACACAACACAACACAACACAACACAACACAACACAACACAACACAACACAACACAACACAACACAACACACCACACCACACCACACCACACCACACCACACCACACCACACCACACCACACCACACCACACCACACCACACCACACCACACCACACCACACCACACCACACCACACCACACCACACCACACCACACCACACCACACCACACCACACCACACCACACCACACCACACCACACCACACCACACCACACCACACCACACCACACCACACCACACCACACCACACCACACCACACCACACCACACCACACCACACCACACCACACCACACCACACCACACCACACCACACCACACCACACCACACCACACCACACCACACCACACCACACCACACCACACCACACCACACCACACCACACCACACCACACCACACCACACCACACCACACCACACCACACCACACCACACCACACCACACCACACCACACCACACCACACCACACCACACCACACCACACCACACCACAAAACAAAACAAAACAAAACAAAACAAAACAAAACAAAACAAAACAAAACAAAACAAAACAAAACAAAACAAAACAAAACAAAACAAAACAAAACAAAACAAAACAAAACAAAACAAAACAAAACAAAACAAAACAAAACAAAACAAAACAAAACAAAAAAAAAAACAAAAACAAAAACAAAAACAAAAACAAAAACAAAAACAAAAACAAAAACAAAAACAAAAACAAAAACAAAAACAAAAACAAAAACAAAAACAAAAACAAAAACAAAAACAAAAAGCAAAAAACAAAACAATACTGACATTAAAATACCTCTATATACAATAGTCGCAATGTGAGATACTGATTTTTTTCTGTCGGCGTTTCTTGGATCAGCGTCAACAACATGCGAAGGATCTGGTACCCAACTTGCTAAGCGCCTACGATCAGTTCGTGCACCGGTCGTGACAACTACAACCTTGATGTCACGGCGAGTCAACTCTTTGGCAGCCGCCGCGAGTGGTCTGAGATTAGAAGGTAGCAAGCTATTTGTGAATATAACCAGTATTTTGTTCGCGTGGGTGGCACTGGATCGGAAAAGGTCTGGAGCTTTTTGGAGCACAGCGAGTAAATTGCTCTCTTCAGAGTCTGGTAACGAGAGACTCCTTACGGTTTCCAGGAAAACTGAATCGTTGCGGAAATTCTCGAAACGACTTTGAATGTCAGCGGTATCACCATATCGAATGAGAGCGTAGCTTCGGTCAGTGGTAACTGGAAGGTTGACGATTTTCTCAACGAGGTCCTTTTGTAAATCAAATATGGTCGATTTGACTTGGCCAGATGCACCAACTGCAAATGCTATTTGGTATACAGGACTGTTTTCTAACAAATAAAACAAAATGTTACCACAATGTTATCTAATAGATCAAACACGAGTTTGAGTGTTTCATCACGGCATCCAAACACGAGAAAACAAATGAAAACTGAGGACGTAGCCCCGAGGTTTTTATTGTTTTCGAGTTGTTTGGAGTCCCCTGATGAAACACAATAAACGAGTGTTTGATCTTGTTTCTCATGAAACGAGTATTCCAATCGCGATTTGCGGTGTTTTCTTCATTGATTTCAATATGCAGATTAAGAAATGTGATCCAGTTCACTAGGAAGTTTCCTACAGGTTTTCATTGGGTACCAAAACTCATGCATGTGATGTGGTATACGTTCATGGATAGGCTACGATAATTCATGAAATATTAATGAGTTTGAGAATAAAACATCAATTATCGCACGCGAAGGTATAAATCTGGCACGCAAGTTATCAAGTGCCCAACGCAACTTAATAAGGGTGGCGCGCAAATAATCGAGTTTTACACGCTAATTATCCGGTGCCGAACTCAAGTTACCAAACGTGGCGCGCAAATTATCAAGTGTGGCACGCAGGTTTTCAAATGCTAAACGCAAGCGTGGCGCGCATGTTATCTAAGACTAAACGCAAATTATCAAGAGTGGCACGCAAATTTACAAACGCATGTCGTCTAGTACGTAACGCAAATTATGAAGAGTGGCACGCAAATTATCAATCGTGGCACGCATGTTCTCTAGCACCAAATGCAAGTTACCAAGTGTAGCTCGCAAATAATTAAGGGTGACGCGCAAAAAATAAAGCGTAGCGCGCAAATAATCAAGGGTGGCACGCATGTCATCTATAGCACCAGACGCAATGTGCCAAACGTGGCGCGCAAATAAACGAGAGTAACGCGCAAATAATCAAACGTGGCGCGCAAATAATCAAGCGCGGTGCGCAAATATTCAAGCGTTGCGCGCATGTTAGCTAGTACCAAACGCAAGTTACCAAGCGTGGCACGCAATTACTAGTTTGTTAAATAACATACACACCTTTGTCTTGGTCTTTAATGGTCTTAATCGTCTGAGTAACTGTTTCCTCTGCACCAGTAAATCTATCGATGGTAGTAATTGTCCCAGTTGGAGTTAGTGTTCGAAGACGTCTTGCATCTGGTTTCTCAGAACTGATTACAAACATTCTGACGCCATCTTCTCGTAATTCTCGAACAGCGCGTTGAAGATCGCTATCTTGACCGCGATAGTTGCTGTTCGCAATCAACACAGCTATTTTACTAACACCCGGTCTCGATCCTCTTCCGATCGTAAACAACTCGCGGGTTTTCGTCAATGCACGGTCAAGCCTCGGGTAGCCACCGCTCGGGAGAAGATTGTTGATGAATGTATTTATCAATGATTCCTCTTGTAGCCAATCGAACGCTAGAGCTATCCTAGCCGTGTTTCCATACTCCACAATGCCAACGTGTACTTTGTTTTTACCTACTCCAATGTTAGAAACAAAGAATTTGAGAAACTCTTTGATGTCGTTGAAGTTAAAACGACTTTCGCCCGAGCCGTCAACAATAAATGCGATGTCGAGGAGTGGGCCCGACGATGCTAAAACAAAACCAGAAAATGAAAAACGTTAACATTTTACTCTGTCTAAAATCTCTTTTCCAGTCAATGGCCGTTTTTATACTACAGACGTATTATGCGTCTGGGCGTACTTGGGCAAAGTCTGAAACGAAAATTAAGTTTGTCTCATTTGAAAGAACACTTAAAATTATAGAGTAACATCTTTTGCAGTTTTCGTTTCCTTGCTTCGTTCTTGAGATATTTCAGTTTGTTTGATATGCAAATTAAACATTTTGACGTCACACGTGCATAATGAGTTGTCGAAAAATTTCTATATCTTAGATATTATCAAAATATAATAATCACTTGAAGATTTAAATGTTTAGTGTTGTGGGCGAAACACATCCACATGCCTCATCCATAAATTAGTTTGGTTTGATAATAGAAAAGATATCTAACCTTCTCCGATAGCTCATTTAACGACGTCAGAATGTTTAATTTGCATATCAAACAAACTGAAATATCTCAAGAACGAAACAAGGAAACGAAAAACTGCAAAAGATGTTACTCTATACTTTTAAGTGTTCTTTCAAATAAGACAAACTTAATTTTCGTTTCATAGGTACTTTAAAATGTCGTCTTGTATAAAGACGGGCATTAGACGCATTATGCGTCCAGACGAACTGTATGCTTTAATGCGTCTTTATCGACGCACTAAGGGCCTGTTTATATGATCCTGGTGTACCGGGATGTCCCGGTTGCCCGGGATGAATTTCATCCCGTGCTTATATGGAGTAAACAAAGTGCTCGTCCCGGTTGACCGGGATGAATTTCATCCCGGGTCAAAAAGCGCGGGAATTTAAGGAAATGGACAAAAAAGCAAAAACTCACCCTAATTCTACAATGTTAGAAGTTATTTCACTTTTATTCCGTGTTTTGTCTTTAGACCTGACCGTTTGGACGAAATTCTGACCGTAATATTCAAAGTTACAAGCTTTGTAGTTCAGTAAACTTCATCCCGGTGTACCGGGATGTCGCGTTTATATGGGAAAAAATCTGTCCCGGTGTACCGAGATCTCGGTTGATTCAACCGGGATCCCGGTACACCGGGACGTCCCCGGTCTCCATATAAACGCAACCGCGAAAATAACCCGGGACGTCCCGGTACACCGGGATCATATAAACAGGCCCTAAGTCATAGAGGTACACAAATATGGCGGGCAAAAAACAAATGCTCATATAAAGTGTAGTTTCAACCAGAATCTTTAAATTGTACATCAGATCTAATTAGACATCTCTTCTAAAGCTTAGCCAAGCATAGAATGTTCAGTTGTGTGTACAAGGTGGCTTATGCTAACGTCAGCAATAATATAATTCAAAACTCTGTAACAAGAAGGAATGGTTGAATCGACTTAACATTTTCAGGAAGACTCGTAATAATGATCTACAAAATATATAAAACAACCAACCTTTTAGGTTTAATAATAAACATTTTAGAATCACAGTGAAAACCACCTATAGAAGCACGTAACACCCATTCTTCTCTCACAAACCAAGCCATACCCCATTTATCCCAATTCAATAAAGCTAAACCTTTACCTTTCCTAGTCTTTAGGATATCTTTAGCAACTGATGGTACCAGGCGTCCCAAACTGCTGCCTTGATTCACAGCATAAAAGTACTCAGTCGGGCTCATAACCTTGGTCAGGCTTACTACATCTGGTCTATCACCAACAGACACCACCAAAACACGAGTACCATTCTGTTTTATATAACCAGCTTCGATCTGTGGATTATCACCATCATTTTGTTTACCATCTGTCACAATCACCAACACTTTCGGAACACCTGGACGGCTTCGTCCCTCTGGGGTGAACATCTTCGTTCTCACAAGTCGAATGGCTTGCTCCGTGCTCGATGTTGTTCCTTCACTGGGTTTGATAAGCTTTATTGCTTCTCGAAGATCTGGTGTGTCGAAATACTCGTCCAAGTCAATCTCGTCGTAGGCCTTATCACTGTATTCTACGACTCCAACGTGTACCTCTGTCTTGGATACAGGCAAATAAGACACAATATTCCTGACGAAGTTCTTCATTTGGGTGAAACGAAGGGGGTCGGTCTTCACGGAGCCATCGATAGCAAAGATTACATCAATAGGACCTGATTTACCTATAGGAATATTAAACAGAAAATATAACAATAATCATCATTGTGAAATTCATTACTTACTTTACTTTAATAACTTTATTGCCTATTGCAACTGGTGGTCAAACAGAGCGAAATGCCCCAATTGAGTATGACTACCATGATGTAAGTGTTGGTTTTACGGAGGGGAGAACCGGCGAAAAACCCTCGAAGCACAGGAGAGATCAACTACAACTCTACTCACATTAGTTTCCAGCTCGACAACGGGGTCATTCCCAAACGGTCACCCACCACTAGTGCTTGTAACTAATTAGCATCTCAATATCCCAAAGGGATTTTTACTATTCATTCATTTCACAAGTTGTTTACAACACTCGCGTCCTTGTTGTATTGAATATACAGGGTGTATCAAAAAAAAGGCTACCCTTAGAAAATATAATTAACATTCTTTTCAAATAACCTATTGTATATTGACAGCCCTGTGGTCAGTTGAACCATTTTTAATCGAACTGATATGAATATAATTAACATTTTTATTTCAGTTATGCTCCTTCATACGTTTAGAAGTTATCGTAATTTCCCAGGTGTATACGACCATTTGTTTTTTACGCATCCGTGACTTCAGAGGTGTCCAGGGCTGTCAATATACAATAGGTTATTTGAAAAGAATGTTAATTATATTTTCTAAGGGTAGCCTTTTTTTTTATACACCCTGTACAATCACTCGCCTTCGGCTCGTGATTGTATATTCAATACAACACGGCCGCTCGTGTTGTAAACATTACTTAGTATTATCATCAAGTTTATTTCTGTCAGTATTTCGATACTAAAAATCTGGGCACAGTCGGTAGTAAAATCATCTTTTCGTTTTGCTTTATCTAAAACACTGCCTACATATCTCTCACACAAGTGAGTAGGATCTGCTATTGCAGAATTGGTATCTTGCTTAAAATACGAATGCATCTATTCTTGGTTTGAAATTTGGCATCATGGCGGTCATGTTGGAGGAACTTCAACTTTAATAATAATATTCATTAAAGAAGTTTGTTCTAAAATAAAAAGCCTCAGAAACGACACATATCTCTCACACAAGTGAGCAGGATCTGCCATTGCAAGTAGAAGTGACTGGTTTTCTTCACAAGCTACTAGAGAACGTAAACCTGATTTATTTATTGTACATCCAGAAACTGAGGTTGTACTTGTGGGATACGCGTCACATTTTATATGCTGTATCTGACATGTGCTAAGTACAAGGATTTGTTTTGATTTAGGGATTGATTGCAAACCATTGATACCATTATGCCACAGTCATTTTCGCCAGTCTTCCGCCGACAGTACAAAATGTCCTGGCTAACGAGGATAATGGGATCAATGCAAATCTTTTTGCTTGGCGCATGTCAGATATACATTATCCGTATCATTATCAGTATCCCATAAGTACAATCTCAGGTTTTAAGATGTACAATAAATAAATCAGGTTTACGTTCTCTAACAGCTTGTGAAGAAAGCCAGTCACGTCTGCTTGGAATGGCAGATCCTGCTCACTTGTGTGAGAGATATGTGGCATTTCTGAGGCATTGTTATTTTAGAACAAACTTTTTTAATAAATTTTATTATTAGGCCCATTGTCAAAAGAAAAGTGCACAAAAAACTTTAGACTTTACAGTCGATACAATGAGCCTAACAATATTATTTATTAAAATAAATAATTTTAAATAATTTTAATAATTTAATAATTTAAAATTTTTTTAATAGAGCCTAATAATATTACTTATTACTTAATAAAAACGTTTGTTCTAAAATAAAAAGCCTCAGAAGCGCCACATATCTCTCACACAAGTGAGAAGGATCTGGCCATTGCAAGCAGAAGTGACTGGTTTTCTTCACAAGCTATTAGAGAATGTAAACCTGATTTATTTATTGTGCATCTAGAAACCCAAGGTTGTACTTGTGGGATACGTGTCACATTCTATATGCTGTATCTAACATGCGCCAAGCACAAAGATTTGCATTGATTTAGGGTTGATTGCAAAACAATAATACCATTATGCCACAGTCATTTTCGTCGGTCTTCCGCTGACGGTACAAAACGTCATGGGTTCCAATCTCAAAGTCATTCTTGCCGTATGCGCATCAGCGCATGTCAAATACAGCATATAGAATGTGACACGTATCCCACAAGTACAACATCGAGTTTTAAGATGTACAATAAATAAATCAGGTTTACGTTCTCTAATAGCTTGTGAAGAAAACCAGTCACTTCTGCTTGCAATGGCAGATCCTTCTCACTTGTGTGAGAGATATGTGGCATTTCTGAAGCTTTTGTATTTTAGAACAAACTTCTTTAATAAATATCAGTATTAGGTTCATTGTCAAAAGAAAAGTGCACGGGAAAAGCTTTATTATTGACAATGAGCCTAATAATTAGCAATTATTCGCCGAAGGCGAGGTGAATATCGGTGAATAATAACCGAGACGAAGTCGAGGTTATAATTCACCGATATTCACTGAGCCTGAGGCGAATAATTGTTTTAGTATAAATACACATTTTCGTACTTTTAGGATCAACATTTTCTTTAAAATTGTTCATTTCCTCGTCTGTCGCATTGACAACTTGGCTGGCGGCCATTTTGGATAAACGCTGTAGGTGATTATCGAGAATTAATCGGAAGTAGCTCGACCAGTCAGCGCGAGCGATTTTCTATAATCACCTGTGTAATTATACTAACAATATTTATTAAAAAAGTTTGTTCTAAAATAAAAAGCCTCAGAAACGCCACACATCTCTCACACAAGTGAGCAGGATCTGCCATTGCAAGCAGAAGTGACTGGTTTTCTTCACAAGCTATTAGAGAACGTAAACCTGATTTATTTATTGTACATCTTAAAACTTGATATTGTACTTGTGGGATACGTGTCACATTTTATATGCTGTATCTGACATGCGCCATGTACAAAGACTTGCATTGAATTAGGGATTGATTGCAAAACAATAATACCATTATGCCACAGTCATTGCGGTGCCCTGAAAGTTGGCTTGCGGGCGAGTTCGTTCGTTCGTTCGTTCGTTCGTTCGTTGGGACTCAATAGTATATTTTTGACGCGACATTTTTAACGCGATATTTTGAACGCCACAGGGCACCGCTTTTTAGCACTGTGTCTGGTTTTCGTTGGTCTTCCGCCGACGGTAAAAAATGTGCTGGATACGAGGATAATGAGATCAATGCAAGTTTTCGTACTTAGCGCATGTCAGATACAGCATATAAAAGTGACACGTATCCCACAAGTACAACATCAGGTGTTAAGATGTACAATAAATAATTCACATTTACGTTCTCTAATAGCTTGTGAAGAAAACCAGTCACTTCTGCTTGCAATGGCAGATCCTCCTCACTTGTGTGAGAGATATGTGGCGCTTCTGAGGCTTTTTTATTTTAGAACAAACATTTTAATAAATATTAGAATTTGACTCATTCTCAAAAGAAACGTTCACGGGAAAAGCTGGTGACTTTAGTCGATACAAGTACAGTCGCTTGCACCTAAGTGGAAACACCGCCCGTCAAAACATGTTCTATTTCAACGTCAAACATAAAAGTTTTCCTTGGAAACATGTTTCCCTTCGGTACGTACATGTTTTTGCTCTTAGCCGATCACGTCTTGCCAATACCACGGTGTCAATTTCAAAACGGTTAACTTTTGAACATGTTTTGAAGGGCGGTGATTCCACTCGGTTGCAAACGACAGTATAATAAATAGCCTAAACAGGGACGTAGCCAGGATTTTCAAACGGGGGGAGCCGAAATCCAAAATAATTTTAGGGGGGTCCGGGGGCATGCTCCCCCGGGAAATTTTGAAATCGAGAGTCGCTGAAATGCCATTTCCTGGCTTTTGGAGGAAGATTTTACAGACTCTAAAGGTTAAAAAACGTCATATAAAATACTCGAAACACGCAAACGTCACATAGATACTCAAAATGCATACACTCAGTAGATTGAATACACTGTTTATACTGCATCAATTTTGTAGTTACATGTCTGTCGTTTTATGTCAAAAGGGGGGGCCGCGGTCCCCCCCCCCTGGCTACGTTCCTGAGCCTAAACAAGATGCGCCTAGACTGCAGTTTAGCTGAGTAGCGAATACCACTCATCCGCTCACCTCCTAGGAAGTGTCTGGGGTCAAAATTTATGTGGGGTTGAGCCTACAGTCTTGGCGCCCGCTCAGAGGCGTAGCCAGAAGGGGGGCCGGGGGCCCCGCCCCCTCTGGCAAAAGTGCTGCCCCCCCCTGAGAAATTTTGGCTTCATATGCCTCTTCCTGGCCCAGAGGCGTAGCCAGGATTTTTTGTCAAGGGGCGCCCGCTAAACTGCCGTTGCACCCAAGATGTCAGAGAATACACTAGCATACTTACATGGACCAGTGTAGGCAACAGAAACGTAAATCTGATGTTCACAAGACCATTTTCTCAAAGAACATTCATTTTCGTAAACTTGCCCGTTACTTCCACACACGAGTTCTACGCGAGTACTACACGATGTTGGACACACGCAGTGCGCATTGCCTTGGTTGTTAACTTCGCAGAAAGAATAATAACCACAGCTGACACGCTTACAAACAGCATCTAAAACGAAATGAAAATAATATATTGTGGAAATGATTGTGGTACGACGATACGACTATGTAGTCATGTACGAAGAAATAAACATGTACATAAACAAGTTCAGGTGCACGACGCGTACACGCACACTTACACGACACGCACGCACGCACGCGATACATAAACGAACACGTACACGATACGCACGCGACACGGACACGTACACACTTGCAACACGTACACAATACACACGTAACATATATACGACACGCACGCAATACGTAGACAACACGCAAACAACACTCACGCAACATGACACGCACACGACACAGACACGGACACATACACGTACACGACACACACGCGACACGTACATTACACGTACTCGACACACACGCGACACCTACACGATACGCAGACGACAAATTAACGTACACGACACGCACCCGATACGCACACGACAACACATACACATACACATACACGTACACGTACACGTACACGTACACGTACACGTACACGTACACGTACACGTACACGTACACGTACACGTACACGTACACGTACACGTACACGTACACGTACACGTACACGTACACGTACACGTACACGTACACGTACACGTACACGTACACGTACACGTACACGTACACGTACACGTACACGTACACGTACACGTACACGTACACGTACACGTACACGTACACGTACACGTACACGTACACGTACACGTACACGTACACGTACACGTACACGTACACGTACACGTACACGTACACATACACATACACGCGAAAAATACAACACTTAAGAAAAAGATTAAAATAAAAACGGGTACAAAAACACATTCAAAACAAGCAGATGTACAGTGTGTTAATTAAATTTTAAATTATTAGGTAAAGCTAGATATTAATAAACGCACCAGTAACACAAGCTCCTTGTTTTGATCTAATAAAAGTCTTCCTCAGACACGACTCACGAATGAGACGTTCTTTATTGATGTAAGTTTTCCCGTTACTGCCGCACACTGGATCCACGTAATCAGCTGCAACTGGACACATACATTCTGCTCTTCCAATTCTGTGTTGAACGCAGTAGCTGTAATATTGACACCGAATCCACTGGCAACTTTGTAAACCTGTGTAAGCACAACACCTAACGTCAAACATTGCCTCGTTCCAGGTTGGGGTTTTTATGGTAATATCTATTTCTTTATTTTTTACGCCATTCTTTCTTTGTTGTTTGTTTGTTTGTTTGTTTGTTTGTTTGTTTGTTTGTTTGTTTGTTTGTTTGTTTGTTTGTTTGTTTGTTTGTTTGTTTGTTTGTTTGTTTGTTTGTTTGTTTGTTTGTTTGTTTGTTTGTTTGTTTGTTTGTTTGTTTGTTTGTTTGTTTGTTTGTTTGTTTGTTTGTTTGTTTGTTTGTTTGTTTGTTTGTTTGTTTGTTTGTTTGTTTGTTTGTTTGTTTGTTTGTTTGTTTGTTTGTTTGTTTGTTTGTTTGTTTGTTTGTTTGTTTGTTTGTTTGTTTGTTTGTTTGTTTGTTTGTTTGTTTGTTTGTTTGTTTGTTTGTTTGTTTGTTTGTTTGTTTGTTTGTTTGTTTGTTTGTTTGTTTGTTTGTTTGTTTGTTTGTTTGTTTGTTTGTTTGTTTGTTTGTTTGTTTGTTTGTTTGTTTGTTTGTTTGTTTGTTTGTTTGTTTGTTTGTTTGTTTGTTTGTTTGTTTGTTTGTTTGTTTGTTTGTTTGTTTGTTTGTTTGTTTGTTTGTTTGTTTGTTTGTTTGTTTGTTTGTTTGTTTGTTGGACACATCTTTCTTCCTTCCTTCCTTCCTTTCTTCCTTGTTTCTTTCTTTCTTTCTTTCTTTCTGTCTTTTCTTCCTTCCTTCCTTCCTTCCTTCCTTCCTTCCTTCCTTCCTTCCTTCCTTCCTTCCTTCCTTCCTTCCTTCCTTCCTTCCTTCCTTCCTCCCTCCCTCTTCCCTTCTTTCCCACCCTCCTTCCTTCTCTCTCTATCTCTCTATCTCCTTATCTTTCTTATCCTTCGTTTTCTCCTTCCTTTCAACCCTCCTTTCATTTCCTCCTTTCTTACCGTAGACGTATTCACCCTAATACTGTCCTTCTTCCTTAACCATCATACCCAGCAATTTCTTCTTTAGTTCCTCATACTCACCTAGAACTATTGCATTCGCAACGTTAGGCGTCTCCAGCGGCACCTGCACGTCATACATTGCCCAAAAGCTGTAAATATCTCCAGAAGCTGCAGGACGCAGCTGATCATAATACGTTTTAGTCCCGACACCTAACACCACCACCATTACTCCCAGGTCTTTTAAAGCTTTGGCCGCTCGTTCAAAATCCCCAGTGTTAATAATAGACTGCCCATCACTTGCAATAAGCAGTACTTTAGGAACACCTGAGCGGGGATAGCCACTGGTTAACATCGCGCTGAAGTTTCCATGCAACTCAGTTAAGATCGTTTCCAAGGGTTTTCGGTACGGATTGTTGGGAAAGTTTTCAATGTTATATTTTAAGGTCTCAAGGCTTTGTCCATTCTTCATCATTTCGACCCAAGAAACACTGCCTCCTTGACGTATGTAACCTAGTTGATTTCTCGATGAAGAGAAGTCGAAGAAACTTAACAAGCCTTTTAGAAAAACGTTCGTTTGTTTTAGCATTGCTGTTCGCTGGCTTCCAGTGAAGTCCGTGAGGTAGATAAGGTCGACGGCGTGGTCGCTCACTTTAAATAAAAGGGAAAGTAGAAAAGTATTAGAAAGGAAGGGAAGGAGGGAGGAAGGGAGGGAGGAAGGAAAGGAGGGAGGTAAGGAGGGTGGGGGAGGGAGGGAGGGGGAGGGAAGGAGGGAGGGAGGGAGGGAAGGAGAGAGGGAGGAGGGAGGGAAGGAGGGAGGGAAGGAGGGAGGGGAGAGGGAGGGAGAAAGGGAAGGGAGAGGAAGGCATGGAGGGAGGGAAGGAAGGAAGGAAGGAAGGAAGGAAGGAAGGAAGGAAGGAAGGAAGGAAGGAAGGAAGGAAGGAAGGAAGAAAGGAAGGAAGGAAGGAAGGAAGGAAGGAAGGAAGGAAGGAAGGAAGGAAGGAAGGAAGGAAGGAAGGAAGGAAGAAAGGAAGGAAGGAAGAAAGGAAGGAAGGAAGGAAGGAAGAAAGGAAGGAAGGAAGGAAGGAAGGAAGGAAGGAAGGAAGGAAGGAAGGAAGGAAGGAAGGAAGGAAGGAAGGAAGGAAGGAAGGAAGGAAGGAATGATAATACGATATGATAATACGAAGACAGTTTAAAGACAGATAGAACCATACATACCACAAGTTCCAGTCTTCACAATCGTAATTAGAGTTTTCCTGGAACATGCTTCTTGTTGCATTAAACATTCGTTGTCATAGGTCCGTCCATCACTGCCACAAACTTGTGCGATCACTTTAGGGCAACCACTGGGACAGACACATTTATATCCTAGTTCTGAGTTCGGATGGCGAAAACAGATGGAGTAGAAAGGACAACTTGTTCCTTTGCATGGATCTAAAACAAGAAGACAACACTTAACAAAAAGTTACTACAACCCAACGTTTCGACACTACGATCTAGTGTCTTCATCAGGGGGTGAGTTGTTGTGAACACAAGTCCCTAACTAAAGGTCTTCGTATAGGTTTTCAGTGTCATTTCTGTAAAGCGCTCTCAATTCGTCAGAATTTATGCCACAAAAATAAAATAGATATCGTTAGAAAGCTATGAATTTGTAGAATACAATGGTGTCTTTGGTTTCGCGATAAACACAAACCGTTAATAGTTGTGATTTTTTTAATTAAAACAAGAGAGCTTCACTCGGGGCGACTTAAGAACAAAGCGTTTCATTTTGTTCAAAAATATTTTTCGCAGTTCGATTCCGAGATAAATGTCCAGCAAAAATGTGTCAGCGTTTGTTTATTTATTGCCTGGTTTCGAATTATGACTTATTTTGTCCGAAATTTTAACTCTGACAATGAATTTTCGCGTTGTGTTCGCGCTTTATCGCATTAGAGTAACTATTATTTTACAGTCACTTGCTATTCACTTTCGCAAGTTCGTTGGGAAGTTCAAAGTTCGTTTTAAACTGCGCATTTGATTGACTTCTTCCCTTCTTGGTTCCTAGTAGCCGGCAATCAATTGCCTAGTTCAAAACGAACTTTGAACTTCCAAACGAACTTCGTAACGAACTTCTGAACATTTTGGTGAAAAGTGACAAATGAGTTGCAAATGACTACAGTTGTCTTTGTAAATATGTGATACTGTAGTTTTAGACAAAATCTTTTGTAAAAATGAGAGAATCTGTCTTAAAAAATATGTTTTAAAATCTTCAAAATTTTGCTCAAATATGATGTCAGGTCGCGGGAAATGCCATGGCAGACTCAATTTTCAAAAATTTTCCGGCGGAACATACCCCCGGACCCCCCTAGAAATTTGGCAGTCTTACTGCCCCCCTGACTAAAAAATCCTAGCATCTAAACGAACAAATTTTACAAACATAAGATTATGGCGTACCTTGTTCTCTGAGACACTCGTCCTGCTTTAATTTCATCCCTCCAGATGGTCCACAATGTCCGCACCATCCACCGCATTTTGCCGAGACTACACGACCATTTCTCGACCTGTAGTAATCTTGCATCTTTATTCCAGGAGGGAAACTAGTCCCCACCCACTTCACGTCTTGGTCAATACTAAGCCCTGTGTTCGTCAAGTCAATTTTAAAACTACCCTTCCTACAGTTGCCTTGATTGGCTGAGAAGCAATCACCGGCTGTGCCAAACTCCACAGGATTTCCACCAGGGTCTACGGTGGCAAAACTGTAATCCTCTGAAACAATCGACATTTTTGTAATATCCAACCTGACTTTGGCGAACTTAGTCTTGCCAGCTTGCGAGTACAGCATTTTGCCTGGGTTACCATCACAACGGTAACGTTCGTAGACTGGAGTTGTGGGTAATCTTTCTGCGTAAACAATGGCATAGTTGTTTTTGTATCCTCTTGGTAAGGTGAGGTACTCTTTCGGTTGCGAGGTGTTCATTCCATGACAGTAGATCCTGACTGGTATCTGACATTTTGAGTCTATCTGAAGAGCATATTCCCCATCATCTTTGCCAAGTTCTTCCGTAAGAACGTCTTTGCAACTTGAAACTCCTGTTGAGATGAAATTTTGTTGAGACAACGTGCATTAAAGTGAAGTGAAGTGACGTGACGTGACGTGACGTGACGTGACGTGACGTGACGTGACGTGAAGTGGAGTGGAGTGGAGTGGAGTGAAGTGAAGTGAAGTGAAGTGACGTGACGTGACGTGACGTGACGTGACGTGACGTGACGTGGCGTGGCGTGGCGTGGCGTGGCGTGACGTGACGTGACGTGACGTGACGTGACGTGACGTGACGTGACGTGACGTGACGTGACGTGAAGTGAAGTGAAGTGAAGTGAAGTGAAGTGAAGTGAAGTGAAGTGACGTGACGTGACGTGACGTGACGTGACGTGACGTGACGTGACGTGACGTGAAGTGAATTGAAGTGAAGTGAAGTGAAGTGAAGTGACGTGACGTGACGTGAAGTGAAGTGAAGTGAAGTGAAGTGAAGTGAAGTGAAGTGAAGTGAAGTGAAGTGAAGTGAAGTGAAGTGAAGTGAAGTGAAGTGAAGTGAAGTGAAGTGAAGTGAAGTGGAGTGAAGTGAAGTGGAGTGGAGTGGAGTGGAGTGAGGTGAAGTGAGGTAAAAGTGAAGCAAGGTGAGGTATTAAAATGCAACTTGTTGAATTATCAAAGCAATCCTTACCGCAATGACCATAGTGAACAATAGTAATGTTTCGTTGTCTTAAGCATGATTCGTACTTCACAACACATGGATTGGGAAATGTTCTACCATCTGAACCACAGACGGGATCGTATTCTTTGGTACATACAATGGGGCAGCGGCAAATAGCTTTTCCAGTCGGGAGCATAATGCAGAACCCGCCCTGGTGGCACTTGAAGTCTTCATTACAATTACTCGTCTCGACAGCTGCATAATCCTGAATGTCGTCACTTTCACCAAATTCGGTACCAAGAAGTTTCTCTATAACACGTACAATGATATGAAGTCATCACCAGAAATTTTGGTCATTTGTGCCGCTGCTCTCTGTCGCCTAATAATATAATTATGTATTCTAATGCGTTTGATTCTATTGTATGCTAGTGTATTCTCATTATTCAGGTCATTGAGTTCTTTAGAATTTGCCTAAATCGTGCATGTATGTATATGTAAACAGCCTGTAAACGGCTATAAGAACTGTGAAATCAAGCAAGTTCAAACGCTTTTGGAAATACTATGCCAGGGACAAATCAGGATCTCTATGTGCTCAGGAAGTAGACTGACTCATGCGCAATGCATGCATTACTGTTGAGAATCTCCATTATTATGATCGTTAATGCGCACGCGCGCCACCATCTGGCAATGTGCCATTTAGCCTGGTACCCTGGCCCAATTTCAAAAGAAATATGGGCCAGGTAACCACTAATCTTATTCTCGCGTCATCAGGGCTAAATCCACTTATGACGATTGCAATTTCACCCATAGACACTAGAAACGCGTGAAATTTCAACCAATATATGAAAGCAAAAGTCTTCAGTGGTTACCTGGCACATATTCTTTGATTGGGCCAGGGTACCAGGCTATGTGCTAAAACCTCGTCCCCAGGGCATTTTGCCTCCACGTTGGGAGGTCGGCGAAAATGGCCCTGGCATCGGCTGGTCACGTGACACCCAGAATTTTGGGGTGTTTTGGCAAGAAAATTTATGCGGTCTTTGTGTTTTGTTTTTGTATAATACGTATACATGAATAATAAATAAGAAATATTTAACGCTCTGCCGAATCACTCATGTGAACCTTTATCATAAATGCAACTGGCTAGCATTATTCATCATGATACTCCCCACGATTATCCAGGATACATTTAAATGTCGGGAAGAAACATATATCTAATGTTGTTCTTGACTTTAACCAAAGCTATCGTTACAATTCTTTGGATGAACTTCGCAGAGTGGATTTATTGCAATTCATATTTTGATGAATAAATTACACTGTATCTGAATTAATCAAGTTTTTAAACCGGCCAATCCGATTATAGAATCGACCAGCCAATGCCAGGGCCATTTTCGCCGACCTCCCAACGTGGAGGCAAAATGCCCTGGGGACGAGGTTGTATGTGCTATTCTGAGTGACGAACCATACCAGGTAAGGAGAGAAAACGCTACTCGGCTGGGATTTGAACCAACGAACTTCGGTTTACTAGTCCGACGCTCTAGCAACTCACGATTACATGGACATTTCTATCCCAGTTAACCTAGCTAGCCCAGTTGCGACAACCGAGTTACAAGGTCAAGTTGGGAGCAGGGTCGTGGAATAATGGTACTTACATTTGATATTTCAAAACTGAAATCTAGTTTCTTCAATATCGAGAGACCTAACTCTTCATCTTACGTTGTTGGAATAATTATGGGACAGCGAAATCGGTTGACTGGTTGACCCTCAAGTCCCGTCGTCTGCACTTGAAATATTGCTGCTTTATCAACGTAACTTACCATTTGAACCAAAGCTCCAGTCGTTATAAAACACGATGAACTTGCTTTTTGTTTCCGTTTCATATTCCGGCACAATACATGGATCGCGAATCTCGACTGCGCATCAGAATGACGCGTTCTGAGTCGGGATAAAACTTATTTCAATTTATAACATTAGGCTGAGGAATTCAGTGCAATGAGTTCAGAAATGAAAATGCAAATGAAAACTGCAGCTTTAGCCTGGTGTTATAAAGTTAATTCAAGCTTTATTCCGACTCAGAACGCATCATTCTGATGCGCAATCGAGATTCGCGATCCATGTATTGCTTGCACACCTGACGTATTACCTACCGTCTGGGGGCCCCCTTGACTACACCACTGCACCTAATATCATTATTCATCTTGTTTGTGTAATTTATAGTTTATATTTTGAAAACACATTCTTGGTAAGGCTAGCCCTCTTTGCCGAGATCCGGCATATCTCAGTTGTTTAAAGTGTATATGAAACGAAAATGAAGTTTGTCTTATTTGAAAGAACTCTTAAAATAATGGGGAATATCAATTTACAGCTTTTTCATATTTTACTTAGTTCTTGAGATATTTAGACTTATGTGATATTCAAATGTGATAACTTATGGTTCGTTTTTTTCTAATTAACATATTCGAAAATCGTGAATATTTTTAAGATTATTGATCAAAATCACTTGTAACTTGTCTTTCATGTTTAGTTGCATGAACTGTAGCAATATGCAAGTGATTTGGTCCCCCTAGGAGACCGAGGTTCTTCCCCCCCCCCCCCCCCTCCCTAAACCCACTCCGAGTGACGAAGATATAAGAATATATGTATGGTTCGTCACTCAGAGTAGCACTAGCTTAATATCATTATTGGCTGTCCCACAATAATTACTCAAACAAGATGAATATTTCAACACCCAAATCCAGTTTCTATTTTAAACGGAGAAGTTTTTGGAAAGGTCAATGACGTCAGTCTGTTGCGATAAACAAACTTGTGTCAGCCAAGTTGATGACAGTGTTGTCTGTTAGAATATCAGTTTCATCGAAATGTTTGCCAAAAATTGAGAAACGCAATAACGTAGAGTTCAATTGATGTAATTCCACTGGGTGTTGTTTTTTCTAACAAAACCAAAACTAAACTAACTTTATTTATACTGGATAACTAGTTCTTCCTAGAGGTTCAGTAAGAGCCATCCCACATTGGTCTAATTTCACTACAGAAAGAAACCAGAGTATTAACTAAACTAACTTTATTTATACTAGACAACCTATCAGTCATATCTAAACAACTGTTCTTCCTAGAGGTCCAGTAAGGACCATCCCTCATTGGTCCAGTGTTACTACAGGAGGAAACCAGAGTAAACTAAACTAACTTTATTTATACTGGATAACCCTATCAGTCATATCTAAACTGTTCTACCTTGTGACGTCAACGGTTTGGCAAGTTTAAATATAAAAATAAAGCACTTTCTAAACACGTAAACAAAGTCAGCATATGTAGCAATATCAGCGATTTCTATATTTTTATATTACGAAATAAAGAAATTATCGAAAATTTCATTTCATAAGCACTTTAACCTTGGCCTATCTTTTAATGAGCACCGTGTGACGTCAAATAGTTGTTGTGGCCGCATTGTTATTGTGTTGACGTTTCACGGCCCTTAGCTATCAACTTTGAACTGAAAAATAAATTTTTTTCCAAAGACGTAAATATTAAATGAATATATCATATATGTACGAATATCAGAATTTTCTATATTTTTATATTATCAAATAATATAAAAAGCAAAAATTTCATTTCATAAGCACTTTAATATTGTTTTAGTTACTCCATCGGGCAGGAATGAAATCGGGGTCACCGTGGTGAAAGACACAATTGATTAGCCCAGATTATTATTCTACCTTTCACAAGCTTTAATGACGTTGATAATATAAAATAATGTCATTTCAACTGAATCATAATGTTAGATCACCCACAAAGAGTATTTTTATGGATATACAGTCAAATAAACCTTTATTAATATAGTTTTTGAAAAAAAAACACATTGCGTTCCTAATCGAATTTGCAAAGAAGGAAATTTCAAAGCCACAAGGAGGAAATTGGCCAAGACTTATTACACAGCACAGTGTAAACAGATTTATTTCTTAACAGACTTTAAAATAAAACGATTAACGTTGTTTACACTCGAATCGGGATTGAAAGTAAACGATTTTTTTGTAGTATAGGCTGGTATTTTTGTTGTTGCTTTTCTTTTTTTTTGTTTTCTCTAATCGAGCAACCAATATTTTTATGTGATATGTTGTACGTTTTCATGTGATGCATGTGTCACGTTTGCGAGCTTGGTGTAATGTATTTTTGAATTTTGAATTTATTAAATTTGCCACTTAACGTGTGGCAGGAGAGAGGAACAGAACTTTCGTCCCAATTGACACCAAACTCCTATGTGTAGACAACTAAGACCTAGGTGTTGATTTTACGGAGGGAGGAAAACTGGAGAACCCGGCGAAAAACCCTCGGAGCACAGGAGAGACCAACTAAACTCTACTCACATAAGTCCCAAGCTGGCGGAGTACGGGGTTATTCCCAAACGGTCACCCATCCAAGTACTAACCCCGTCCGACCGGGCTTAACTATTGGTGAGAGGCAGCGCCCTAACAGCACACGCCATCCGTGCTCCCCATGTAGGAGCACATATGACTAACAAACGTCTGTTAAGCGGTAACGTCCATGAATTTGCAACCTTAGCCCTCCATCTGAGCCTCAGCAGCTCAATGGTTTTAGCGTCTAACTGGTCATTAGAAGGTTACAGGTTCGAATAAAGGAACGCTGCTGTTGGTTGATTGCTTCATTATACCAAAAATGCAGCATGTTCAGCAAGCATGAAGCTGCACAAACGTGAACAAAAACTTAGAATAAAGACTTTGGCCACGTTTCCAGACAATTTATTTCTTAATTTCTAAGGACTATGTCTATATGGTAGAACTCATGAAATCATTTCAACTGGACAACTGCTACCTCGTCCACAGGCGTTTTTTGGGCGAGGAGATCCCTATGAAAGGGACTGGGGGGGAAATGGAAATAAACACAACTGGTAACAATCGTGCGCGCGCACGATTGCTACCGTGGTGTATAGTGAAACACGCTGTGACGCGTAAAATCATGCGGCATTAGCCAGAATAAAATACAGTCTTCCTAAATCTCTTTTCCAGAACAAGGGCGAAAAAACCTCGATCAAAAATCTCCGATAAAACTGAAACATAATTAATTAAATACCATAATATTATGGTATCAGTTGTTGAACATGACCTTTTGCACTAAAACATTCAATGGCTATTTTAAATTACTTTGTTTTTTTGCCGGTTCAAAATAATATGGAGTTGCTATGTATATTTCTTATCGGAAGAAACAGAGATTATCACAATCGACAATCGTATAATTATTTAAACGTTTAAAACTTCGTTTGTTGCATAGTCAATGGAGATATGGTCTAGAAACTCGGCAAACTTCAAAGTGCCTATAATGAGCTGTGGTTTTATGTTGAACCGTACCTTACACCGTGCACATCCTTTGTTTTAGGTTTATTAATATTTGAACTGAAACATTGCTAATAAACGTTGGATAATTGTTCATTATACTAAATTACAATGGGTTCGGTGATCGTACACCGTGTACAAAAATGCATAAAGGCGAACAAAAAGATAGAACAGACTTTAGCTGAGTTTCCAAACGTCGTTGGAAGTGATAAAGTATTGGAAATCCAGAAAACTTCAAAGCGCCTACAATGAGCCCTGAATTTATGCTGGAACGGTTCTTGCAAAAAAAATTTTGTTTTTTGTTTATTAATATCTATACATTGTCCTCACGGTGCAGCAAACAAATTAAGTGAACAGACTTGGAACAGACTTTAGTCGAGTTTCCAGACCATATCTCGATTGACTGTGATTATTTTAAAGCTGTTTTGTATATATTCCTTGAATCAAGATGTTACTATATATAGAAACGCTATCTCATCACTTCACTTGCAGACTGTCGAATGCATACCACTGTACCGCCCACAAGGAGATATGATATATGTAACGCTAATTTTAACCAAGACTGTCTTGTTTTCAAATTATGAGTGCAAACCTCAAAATTAAACTATACATCACGCTCATAATAACGACTAATTCGCATATTCTTTTGTGTACATTTTTTATAAGCCTTTCTTGCCTCGTTTGTGTCTGCAATTCAATAGAATTTTGCTTCATAACGAGGCCAGAAAGACTCATTTAGATGGACCGATAAGATAAAAAAAACACATTTAAGGCCAGTTAAAATAATATGTCTGTTTTTCATCACTTTTTTAGAAAAAAACAGGGCGGGAGGATGGAATTTATTATTTTTTTTATTTTTGTTTGTAGCCTATTTTGCTTTTAGAAAACGGGTTAAAGGCTGTTTTCTATTTAGTACACTTCCTCCCACAAAGTCAAGTTAAGCCCCGGTCAAACGAGGATGAGAGTTGATGAGAGTCTATGAGAGTTGCAACTCTCCGCGTTTGACCACTAACTCTCATCGACTCTCATGCACTCTTATCAACTCTCATCAACTTTGAGCTGGTTCAAATTTTAATGAGAGTTGATGAGAGTTGATGAGAGTTGATGAGAGTTGATGAGAGTTGATGAGAGTTGATGAGAGTTGATGAGAGTTGATGAGAGTTGATGAGAGTTGATGAGAGTTGATGAGAATTGCAACTATCGGCCGCGTTTGACCACCAATTCTCATCGACTCTCATGCACTCTTATCAACTCTCATCAACTTGGAGCTGGTTCAAATTTTAATGAGAGTTGATGAGACTTTTTGCTCGTTTGACCGGTCATGAGAGTTGGCATATGAGAGTTGATGAGAGGTCTTTCTTTTGGCCGACAAAGGCATTTTGCCGTCTTGCCTTTCCTTCTCATGAAATTGTTTTGACTGTATTCGTGACTTTTCGAGACAAGAAAAATATATCTGTCTATTTATTTGTCCAGTACGAGATTGTAAAAATACGAACTTTGTTTTCCTCGAAATTCGTTCCTAGTCTCCCTGCTACGCGCGGTAAATCCTACAACTCTCATCAACTCTCATCAACTCTCATCAACTCTCATCCTCGTTTGACCGGGGCATGAGAGTTGAGAAAACTCTCAGACAAACTCTCGCTTGCCAACTCTCATCAACTCTCATCCTTGTTTGACCAGGCCTTTAAGCTTTGTACGCTCTACCCTCTTGTCCAGTTTGTGTCCCAGCCTTGTGCTAGTTTGGGCCACAACGAAAGGCAAGGTTGGCAATAAAAACATAATTTACCGCTCTTTGCTAACACATTGCCGCCAATGTTCGGTTAATTCTGGGCGGCCAATTTTTTTGGGGCGGGCTGCGATGAAAAACAAAAATATTATTTTAACTGGCCTAAAGTGCAGGCCTTTATGAAAGTGGTCTATATATATATACTGAAAGTAATATTGGGCATTTCACTCGATTACATAACATATTCTAGGGATTTATGGTGAAGGAAAATTCGAGTGTAGAATATATACATTATAAGACCAAACTGGGACCTGTTGCGAAAAATGCAACTACACAGGCCTTCCGGCAGGAATTGAACCCACGAGCTTGTGATTCTAGTGCAATGCTCTGACCACTGAGCCACGGAGGCCGTTACCGAGAGCTTGATCGCGAGTTCTGTATATATTAAGGTGGTAATGCCAGGAGAGAATTGGGTTTATTAGAAGTAATATTGGGCATTTCACTCGATTACATAGCATGTTCTAGGGATTTATGGTGATATATATACCATAAATTATTAATTGGGTTTATTAGAAGTAATTATTATATTACTTATAATATACCCAATTCTCTCCTGGCATTACCACCTTAATATATACAGAACTCGCGATCAAGCTCTCGGCAACGGCCTCCGTGGCTCAGTGGTCAGAGCATTGCACTAGAATCGCAAGGTCGTGGGTTCAATTCCTGCCGGAAGGCCTGTGAGTTGCATTTTTCGCAACTGGCCCCGGTTTGGTCTTATAATGTATATATTCTACACTCGAATTTTCCTTCACCATAAATCCCTAGAAGATACATATATACGTTGACTCAATTACAAAATACGAGTCGCCCAAAAATTATGGAAGATTTTTCGAAACATAGAAAAACAACATGGAAAACAAGAAAAGGTTTTCCCACAAATTGACCTAAACTATAGCCGCTTGGATATACTGCCGGAACAGGGAACGATAGAAGTCTAACGTTTCGAGCGAAGGCCCCTGCAACCTGCTTCAATCTTGCTCGATTTTGAGATTCCTATGGTGTCTCTTTTCGGTTTTTATATTTTCGAAAATCGTGCGTGTGAGAGTATAGATCTCTTGCACATCACGTCAAAACTGGAGGACAACTTCAAGTTCCGGTGTTCAACAAAATAAATAAATAATGAATGGGAATTTTGTTATTTATGGGACAAGGTTGTTTATAGGACAAATGTCCTCCGTCACAACGCGGCCGATCAGGAGGACAACTTCAAAGTTCCGCAGTTCAACAGAGCGAAACAATTTTATTGTTCAGAAGCATTTTTCCTCCACCAAGGGAATAAGTGCAAAGGGTCTATACAATAGAATTTTTCTTACACAATGATTTTTAGTCCCAATTGTGACTTAACGTCGCCTGCGTGCCGACTCATATTACATGATAGTGATGATACGATATAGTATGAGTCTGTACGTACAACGTTATTCAGATCATTTTCACGTCTTCAGGCCAACGTTAACTCGTGAAAACGGCGAAACCTGTTGGTTGAGTCAGGGGCGTAGGAAGCGGGGGGGGGCCGGGGGGGCCGCGGCCCCCCCAATATTTTATAAAGGGGGGCCGGAATAGCTTTCGGCCCCCCCAAAAAATAATTGAATTTAAAAAAATTGCATTATAAGTGCGACTTCGATTGCGCTGATCGGCCAATTAATAGTAATAATCCATCCTGACTCACGGACAGCATAGACTCACAAATTATAATGAAAGAATTAATGAAAGGGCCCAACGAAAGAGGTAGAGGAGACTCTGAAAATGCCATTTCCGACGATCTAGAGACTCCAAATTTTCAAAAATTTTCCGCTCGGCGCCAACCATGGTGGCGCCTCGTGGGAGTCGGCCCCCCTAACTTTATCAAGCTTCCTACGCCCCTGGGTTGAGTTTGACTTCAAACCGATGTGACAAAATCATTTTAGAAGTTAGAATTCTATAAGCTTTTGGATTTCGAAAAACAAACACTAATAAGTATTCAATTCTTGGTAAATGATTCATTGTTTGTGCTAGATACTGAAGTTTAGATTGCCGCTTGATTAAAGCCTAGTTCTCATATGTCGCCGACCGTCGCCGATCCATGATTCAGATGCATGTTAAGTAATGAAGAACAATGCAGAAAAGCACTGCTTTCTGCATTGTTCTTTATTACTTTTCTTTTTTACCGTTTTAACATGCATCTAAATCACAAATCGGCGACCGTTGGCGACATATGAGAACTAGGCTTTAGATGCATGTTAAAACGGGAAATGCAGCAGCATGTTAAAGAACAATGCAGAAAAGCAGTGCTTTTATTCTTTTACTTAACATGCATCTAAATCATGGGTCGGCGACGATCGGCGACATATAGCCACATTTTGTTTGTGTCGGATATGCAAAATGTAGCGTGATACTGACAGGTCCTTTCACTCCGCAGGAGTACCATTTAGTATTTTAAAAAGTAAAAGTGCCGCGTAGACGTGATAAAGAGCTTAATTAAACCCTAAATGTGTTGCGCCGCAGTCAAAATGGCTCATTGAAATCTCGGCAGCGCATGAAAATGAAGCGTTCTGAGTCGGGATAAAAGTTAAACTTATTTCAATTCATAACATCTGGCTGGGGTATTCAGTATAACGAATTTGCAAGGATAAATGAAAATCGAAATGAGTCCTGCGCCCTTGGCCTTAGCCTGATGTTATGTATTGAAATAAGTTTTACCCCGACGCATGACGCGTCATTGTGATGCGCAGTCGAGATTGCAAACTGGTTTATTGACGAAATACTGACGTCTCCGAGCCAAAACACTGCACCAAGGCGTGTGTATATCGCGATTAGTGACAATTTACCGCAACAGCATGTAAGACGAAAGAAGAACGAAACAACAGAAAAATCGTGGCACTCAAATCTCGACACAAACACTCGAAGACTATCATGGTTTAACATCTGATTCGCTGTTTCATTTTTGTATTAAAAATGTTTTAGCTGCTACAAGCTATACTAAGATTGAATGACTGAAGCTAGTTTCGTCTACTGCTTTGGCTAATACTGCTCTAGCTGATCTGAATGATCAGACGCTATCAGTGGAAGGCGCAGATGTGAAATCGTCAGTACGTGATACACCGTTGAATTCGTGTAAACAAGGTGCTTACTTATCTTGATGCGTCTTTTGAAACATTAGAGTGTGGTTTAACTTTACCGGTAATCTATTTTCCCATACACTACACTACACTCTGCATTCTGCGCATGATTCATAAATATATCATGTGAAGTACGGCGTCCGAATCAAACTAAATTATTCTTGCGCACTTCACGGAAGCACATGCTCCTTCAAATGGCAGTGCTTCACATAAGCCATAACAAATGCAAAAATAAAGTTGTCCGGCAATAAGTAACAATGCGCGCCAAAGGGTTTAATTATCAGCTCTCCCTGAGAAGTAAAATGATCTTGCGCTAGAGAGTTGAAAACAAAGAAAATAAAGTCGCCCCACAAAAATGTGCGAGAAACTGAAAGAGTTAAAGGCACAGTGTCACCAATGACGCAAACTTGAAAAACTTCGTGGATAAATTCAAGTTCACATGATTACAATTATGGTGAATATCACACACGTCAAAACTTGCACTAAATAATCCGTAAGAAAAGGCACTAAGAATATTATTATTTTTCTAATAATATAATTTTTGTCTCGTGCATAATTAAGCGGTAATTTAATACCTGATGCGAACAGCACGCCAGTGTTTAGCACTGTGCTACCAGACATCAGATTTCTCACAAATGTTTCGTTCCATGCCTAATTTCGTCCTGCACATGCAGTATAGTCCTGCATCAGACTCTTATTAAAATATATAGTGCTGTGCAAGCCGTGTTCTGATGTAGCAGTTAACAAAAACGTGGTGAATCTGTCGAGATTATCTTCCTAACGGAATACTGGTGTTTCAAATAAAATACACCTTCTCCGCCTATAGGTCCGACATTGACAGAACGCGTGCGCAATACAGTTTATTCCGACTTTGCTTGTGGAATCTTTTCAACAACATACTAACTAGTATAAGGTCCGACATTGTTTGGTCTTTGGCTTGAAAGATCCGTGGAACAGAACACATGGATATTTACCAATAAAACTGAACCCGTGTGGCACGGCAATCGGCTTCGTCGCACAGAATATGTACTTCAGTAGGTATTTATACCGACGTTTCTCGTTCGTAAGACTTTCTGCTTATTTAGTATTTACGGTACATTTACGGTATTCGACAGATAAGAAAAAGGAACATAGATACTCGTTCATTCAAGCAACCTAAATTAAAACCAGTTCAAAGTAGAAAACATAAACTTCCAACTTCCAAGAGAAATTTAAATTCCATCGGCGTCGCAGTAACTGCATAGTTTATACTCGTAATCTTTTTCTTTGTGACTTTATCGGATTCCCGCGTGTTGTATCAAGCTTTTAGCGTTTCAGATTCGATTAAGACAGAATAATGTCGGACCTTGGGTTCGTTGTTGAAAAGATCCGACAGGCAAAGTCGAAATAAACTGTATTGGGCACGCGTTCTGTCAATGTCGGACCTATAGCCGGAGAACAAGGTCCGGTGTCGGACCTACCACCACCACCAGAGTAAAACACGAAATAAAATGTTTATTCAGTCTATCTGTTTCATAGGCACCGTTTTCACTCCTTTTTAATCTGTTTTAATGTGGCAAGTTGGCGATAGCATAACTATGAGGTCACCACCGGTCACCTGTTAACAATTTTTCTTTCTATATACGGGAAAAGCGTTGTTGACCAACAGCGCAATTAACAAGCTCAGTTAGTATCAAATTTATGTTATGGACTATGCAGCCATCTTTCGTTTTGGCTGAGCTAATATTATAAGTACACTCTACAGCAGAGAAACAAATTTAGAAATTAATCCTATAATTACCATGTCTTATACACGGCTAAGCTTGTGGTATCCTGAATCCAAAACATAAACACCTTTATTTACTTAGGCTGCGCGCGGTATAAGTGTAACGCGCGTCTAGGCCCTCTTCGAGGCATAGTGCTGTGCAGTTCAAGGAAAAAATTATTATCAATGCATTATCTAGCATCAGGTTTTATAGTCGTAACGCGCGTCTGGGCGGTACGATGTCGAAAAACGAGGTATAGTCCTCGAGGTATAGTGCTGTGCAGGAATCATATGAATTTTATCTAGTTGTTCGCGCGGTTTTCTAGTGTAAGGCGCGTCTACCCCTCCTCGAGGCATAATGCTGTGCAGTTCAAGGAAACCGATCTTATCTAGCATCAAGGTTTTCCGATGACATGTCTTGTCTTATCACACAATCGTGTATCATTTTGGCGCAAATATCGGTATGTCAAACTGACCGAGCAACCGATTGTGTTCACTGATAGTCAGTGTTTACGGTTATTAGCAAACAAACGAAATGTTTTTAGAATTACGATATTGACGCGGTTTAGTCATCACTCACCTCTTCTCGCGTTTTCTGCCAGATGTCTTAATGACAACGGGAGAGAGTTCGTCAGAATATACTTCTTGTGACCCGGTCGAGTTTCGAGAATAAAAATCCGTTGCTCACCAACTTTGTGAAGATGCCCACAAGACCGGGCTTTGTCTGCTTGCCTCAATTTGATTTCCTTGTCCAAGTTCGTGTCTCCGTGAATCAGCTCGTCAACCCGTACAACGATTACGTGAGGATTAGACTCACCGCTTTGCGCTGTGATATTCCCAGTGAGAACGATACTGCGTGAGTTCAGATCCACAAAACCGCATGTTTGACTACGAGCTACAGACAAAAACGCCAGTAGACTTAAAAACGTTATGACCAGGGTATCGGCCATCACGGCTTCGCTCACCGCTTAAGAGCGGTCCTTGAATATATTCTTCTTTATAAACTGAGTTCGGAATCGTGGTGGATAAAATCCGCACTGTATATATCCCGTGGAGGCTGTCAGACGGATCGTTGTAATTAATGTGAAACAACTTCCAATTCTCAAACGCAATCCCTGTAGATAGTATAGATATACTGTTAATACACAGAATATATATTATATTATATATAATATAAACTTTAAACCACGCTTTGGTATAAAGAATCGCAGAGAGCCCCAAGACAGGTTTGATCTCTAGGGCAACCTATTGGCTAATGCACTGTGGCTAATGACAGGGCACTCTGCGGCGGTTGCACGGAAGTCGCAAACACGACCTACCCAATTAAAACAAGCCTGGCATGACATGAACCCGTTTTCACAATCATAAACAATGCTCGAGATTGTTCTTTAGTCGTATGACGCGTCAAAAAACACATGCGCAAGGTTTTTTATTAGTTAAGCCATTGTATAAGAGGATTTGTTAACCCATCCTTACCGTGAGAAGTAGGCTAAAGATATATCACTAACTGTGAGGCCTGTCTAATGATTGACCAGTCACTGATCGCCCTCCTTGAGCGTAACACGATTACACGAAGAAATCTGATAAGGAAACACACATGGAGGGTATTGCGTATATAGGCAGTCTATGTTGTGCGATGTATAGAAAAGGTCGGTGAACTTAATACTGCTGAGAAAAGGTGGTGAACTTACTGCTGAGATTTTAGTGAAAAAAGTACTGAGATATCCAGGCAAAGCCATTTGTCAGAGTAGATAAACATAAAAGTTAAAAAAACATAAAAGTTTCACGCTCGGCTTGAACCAAACCAGAGTACTGAAAATGAAAGTCAAGTGCCGTGCAGGTCATTATATTATAGTGAACTGCCAACATTTTAGAGAACGAGATACTTAAAGTTTTGAGCCAAAGTCCTTCATCACTCATCATCAGAGTAAATCAAGGAGTCTGAATATGTATATAGATATACAAGTAGAGCTGCGCAGGCTAGTTGGGTTGCGATGCAGATGTATAGAAAATGAAAATCGTAAAGGTGGTGAACTGCCAACTGCGAAAATTTTAGAGGAACAAATGGGTAAAATGGCACCGGAAAAAATGGCACCACAACTTTGACTAATACGGAAAAAATGGCACCACAAAGGTTATCTGGAAAATGACATGCATTGACACTTTCTCTGCTCCGCTGACAAGTTTCGGTGATGCTTTTTAACATGTTACTGACTCATTCGCGTCTATTTTTAAAAAGCATTCACCGAAATGGCGAAAGCGCTTGTTACCGTTTTGCATTGGAACGGGTATTGTCGGAGAGTATTCATGGCGGTGGTCGGCATTTGAATGAGTCATTGCTTATTGTTGAAGAGTATTCATGGAAGCGCGTTGACAACGGTGCCATTTTTTCCGTATTAGTCAACTTCGTGGTACCATTTTTTCCGGTGCCATTTTTTCCGCAATTCGAACAAATGAGTCAAAGTCCTTTATCCGTCATCAGAGTAAATCACAGAGTAATATATATATATATATATATATATATATATATATATATATATATATATATAAGAGTAGAGCTCAGAGCTGCGCAGGCAGTGGCAGTGCGTTGCAATGCTGATAGTAGGAAATGAAAATCTATTCTTAAACGTGTTGAACAACTGCCAAGATGTTAGAGAACTAAATACTTCGGTTTTGAGCCAAAATCCTTCATCACTCATCAGAGTAAATCATAGAGTAATAGTGTATGATATGCCAGTATAGAAAACTGATGAAAATCTTAAAGTGATTTCGTTTGATAACAGCAGAGCTAGATAGGGTGTCGTTGGGTTTCCGTAATAAAAAAAATTCTACAGAGAGGCATAGTATTGTTTATATATGTATGTTTTACGACCGCTCCGCTGTCAGACGGAAACTGTTTACATTTGCACCGAAAGCATTTTGGAACGGATCAAACACGAGGAAGGGTGTTTCATCCGATATCCAGTCACCACAGTCTAGCTTCTCAAACAAATCAGTATTCTATGAAAAAATCTGGTTGAAAGTTGGCAAAATTCTATGCTAACTAAGACCGGGTTTCCAGTTAATGAGTTTGAGAACGGAGCATAAAACTCTTTGAGGTGAAGTTTACGCGCTCGCATCAAACGCGAACACACCGGAATCTTCGACAAAGTTCTTGGAACCGAACTCAATTAACAAACGTATTTTATAAAACAAACTTCTAGACGTTGTGTAAAGACCAGACGCAAAAACAATTACTGGCATGAATATTTTTAAAAACATTTGTATCAGAAACGATTTCAGATTTGCCTCCCCGGAAAATTGATGATGTGTTGTTGATCGTTTCACAATTTGCAGTGAAAGTGTGAGTGCGTCAATGGTTGCGAGTTATTCTGAGGCTTTGATAAAGCTGGGATTAAATACATTGTTAATTACATAAATACATCAAGCGTTTCTGTAGGAAATCTGATAGTAACAAACTGCGTGAGCAAAAAAACACACACGCATATTAAAATACTCACTAATAATTCATGACGAAAACACAAAATAAATCAATACCGTAGCAGTGGTTGTAAATCGGATACAGCTCGTCCTGATTTACATAAACTTTAGCTTCGATTTTCTCGGCTAAAACAAACCGTATCCCAAAAATAGCTGGCGAACTTGATTACTTAGATGCATTTGTATTTTAAGAAAGATACAGCATTCGCAGCCGAGCTGTATCTGATTTACTACGGCTCGCTTGCAGCTCGCTTTGTAAATCAGATACAGCTCGGCTGCGAATGCTGTATCTATTACTTGCAATCTACCAGAAAACCACAGAATCCCCCAGCCGGAAACTCGACATTAGTCTATCAAAAAAGCGTTCAACACTCTATTTCTAGAGCACAGGATTTGGCATATAGGCGTTAGGTACGGACAGAAGTTTAATAACCTAGCCCGAAAGTCACGACAGCGTTTGGGCGTTTGTCTCGGATACATTTTCAACTGACTTTCAGTGAGACAATCGCGAATGTTCGTCTGTCATATCTGGAAGCTCGTACTTGCATTAAAAAATGAGTATCGTATTGTCAATTGGGGGTTACTACTAATGTATAGCACATATGTCTAAACAATCGAAATTAAACATAACTGTAAGTCTAGTTCTGTACTTTGAAGTGTCTTGGCAGTTGTCTAGTAACTCTTCTTTCAATGCTTCTTGAATCATCGGATCCAACGGATTATCAGGAGATGAGTTCCTTCACATGTTGTTTGAGTTTTATAAATGTTGAAATATAACCTCATCTGACTTTGATTAACCCAAAGTTAACCTACACTAGCAACACGTAGTTGGGTTCAAATGTGTTAAACGAATTATATCACGTTATTTTTAACCCATTCTGGCACAAACACCCAGTTCCTGAAATAGAACAAAACCTCACGGTTTTAAAAGTGAAAAACAAATACAAGAAATCACTGGAAATCCAAACATGAGTATGAATGGTCAAAACTGAAGCGAGATTGAAACGGATTTCGAATACAACATCTCGCGGACTTGATTTGTAATTTTCTGTTGGTCAGACAGAAATCAAGTTTAGATCAATTTGTATATTTCCTTAATCGTTTCCCATCTGTCCTGATTTTTCTTGTCAATATACATGGCTTGCCTATGTCTCCCCTTGGCATTGACGAGTACAATTGTCTGGGGTTACGGGGTTACGTCACAGGACAAAGTAAAAAAATATTGTTGCATGTCGATGCACCAGTCAGTGCGACAACAGTGCGTGTGGAAGGGTTAACCTTGGACGCAATGGCCTTAGGTAAGAATTTGCTGATCAATGATCAAGTGATGAAGCGCGAGAGAGTTTTTTAATTAATTGGCCGGGGAGTAATAATTCGTATTGAAATATGGCGTGCGTTGAATGGTAACGCCCAACAAATGACGACACGAATTAGAGTATCGAAAGAAACATGTCTTGTTAATAACTGCTTTAAATGTCGCGTCAAAAATGTCGTTTTCTGTTAATTCCGCAGGAACGAACGAACGAACGAACGAACGAACGAACGAACGAACGAACGAACGAACGAACGAACGAACGAACGAACGAACGAACGAACGAACGAACGAACGAACGAACGAACGAACGAACGAACGAACGAACGAACGAACGAACGAACGAACGAACGAACGAACGAACGAACGAACGAACGAACGAACGAATGAACGCGAATATAAGCTGCCTGAGAACTCAGTCAGGTCATTGGATTGGAGATATAGAAATATATACATAACCGCTGACTTTTCTCTGATAAATGAATTTATAACTGGATTGCATGAGGGGACTGCTGGTGAGATTGAGCCCACAGTCAAATAAACCTTTTAGTGGGGACAAAGTACCCATATCTCACCCGCAATCCATGTTATATTATAACATAGCTTTGATATAGCAACGTTTTTGATTGGCTGTTGTGCGTGCTCCATTAATAAAATACGGTTTAATTGTATTTCGTTCCTTACCATGCATTAAAAATCTTCATGCCATATTTTGTGGCGTTTTTAGTTTTCTCAGGGATAGAATTTTCTATCAAACTCTCAAAAAATTCCTCCAAAACGTCTGCAAAACGAGAGTTTACTGCCATATTTTTTCAGGTTTGTTTTCATTTTTCTCAAACGTTGTCCATCACGAATAGACAACGGTTGAGTAGCCAATCAGAATGCAGGATTTGTAATAGACGATGGTTGGGTGTATACTAAAACTCGATGGAGCACGGTAAAAAAGCGCGGGGGGAAATTCAAAACAAAACTGAGTTTTAAATTGACTTTTTATGGCCTTTTATATAATCAAAATACCGAGTCATTTAATTTTATTGAGTAATAAAGAACAACGACCCAGAAGACTTAAACTCGATCTGGATAACCGAGTTTAAACTGTCGTTTTGGTTGGATTTTATTGAACAAAAAAGACTTGGCTACGAAAGTAGAAAAATACAACAACCAAAACGATTCGCCGGCTTGTGAAAGGACTTAATGCTATGTTATAAAATAAATGGCTCATGGTTTAGTGTGCTCCATCGAGTTATGGATGCACTCGGGAAATTTGGAGAGCACTCAAAAATCTAGAATTTTTCGCGCTCTCCCAATTTCCCGCGTGCATCCATAACTCAATGGAGCACGCTAAACCATGAACCATTTCTTAAATAGTTCAGTGTTCTGGACAGGTATTCAGCTGCATCCAAAATGGCACGATTCTGCAATTTTTGGCAATTATATTTGTGCAACGATTTGACAATTTGTCTGGCGCGATTCTAAACCTTACACAGCCGTTACACGCAATTCAGTTGCGAGACAAGGTGCATGCAATATTCGGCAACATGTAACAGAGCCTTACGATAATTGTCAACGAAATCCAAAGGTTAGCTCCTTTTTAGTCCTTGTATTGACGCGTATCGCTGATTAGCTTATTTAACAAAAACCGGAAAGTTGCGTGCACCGGATAGGCGTGCAGGTGTCACGAAAAGCCAGGAGACAAAAAAATGGCGAATATCTCTAGTTCTGAACGCTAAAAACTACCCTGCGAGAAGAGCCTTCTTTTCCTTTGTTTGCCTTTTAGTACGTTGTAAGCGAGGGACATTTTTCGTGCAGTGCAGCCGGATGGCGCGCACAGCTCTGGTCAATTTCGGAACTTCGCCTTTTGTTGTTTTAGAAAACATGAGTGAAAAGCTTATCGCAGCTTGTGGTGAACGGCCGAGTGGAAATGAATATGAATATCCTGCAAAGAATTCGAATGACCCAAAAATAGTAACCCTTTCAGGGCAGTATGTGATTTTCAAAACTTTAGACAGTGTTTAACGACGTTTAATACCTGTTCCTACGCACCCTAATTATGAAGGCAAAGTGGCACCAAGTGATTGAAATCGTGGCCTTCTTCTGTGAAGATCAACTTTTGCTCATTGTTCTCGATAATACTAAAAATTTTTGACTGGTACTTGCGACAAGAAATTATCTTCTTGAACAAAAGAAAATCGGCGTATTGTAAACGCATACACTGAACTGGACTTTGGACTGGATTAGTGAGACTGGACTTTGAACTGGACTTTGGAATTGACTTTAAGACTGGACATTGTAGTGGACTTTGAACTCGACTGCAAACTGAACTGGACTTTGGACTGAACTTTGGACTGCACTTTAGAATGGAATTTGGACTGGGCTTTGAACTGAACTGGACTTTAGACTGGACATTGAACTGGACTTTAGACTGGACTTTGGACTGGACTTTGAATTGGACTTTGAATTGGACTTTGAACTGAACTTTGAACTGGACTTTAGACTGGACTTTGGACTGGACTTTGAACTGAACTGGACTTTAGACTGGACTTTTGAAATTGACTTTAGGACTGGACTTTTGACCTGGACTTTGAACTGGATTTTGGACTGGACTTTGAACTGGACTTTTGAGTGGACTTTGGACTGGACTTTGGGACTGGACTTTAGACTGGACTTTGAACTGGACTTTCGAACTGGACTTTAGACTGGACTTTGAACTGGACTTTTGAGTGGACTTTGAACTGGACTTTGGGACTGGACTTTTGAACTGGACTTTGAACTGAACTATGAACTGCACTTTTGAACTGAACTGAACTTTGGAGTGGACTTTGAACTGGATTTTGGCTGGACTTTGGGACTGAACTTTGAACTGGATTTTACAGGGAAAAAATTGGCCATTTTTACGATGCCAGTTATTTAGTGACAAAAATATTCTGTCCCTTAGTCTGGAACAGAGTCAGGGTTTTGAAGATGCAGCGGTACACCCTTAACCTGGATTCCAGAAAGTCCCCCCTCCCCCCCTCCCCCCCTCCCCCCAAAGAATATATTCTTAAATCTGGAATATGCTGAAGTAGCTAGTTTATTTCACGGAAATTCAAAATCACAAAGTTAACCACTTAGAATACGTAGAAGCGTTTCTCAAAACACGACAAAACTCTTCTACATATCAATAATGTATGTTTGACAGCTCTCAGCCTCTCGCCACAAACTACATAAGATGATAGAGTTTCCAGCTTCTGATACTCGCTGGCCATTTTGTCTATCTTTTAAATTGAAAATACGTTTGTATTTAATTATTAATTAAAGGGCCTATATCCACCCCAAAACTTGCCAACCCTTCAAATTCTATGTTAATAGCTGGGGTTCTGCTTCCCAAGTAACTGTAAAAATCATATTGAACACAGTTAAAAACAGTTTTATCCACAAGCAAATCTCAGTATTTATACGCTTGCCAAAATATAACAACACAACCATCAACATTATTAGCTGTACCTACTGACATTTACACATTCAAAAATACGCTTCCCTTATCAAAAGTGTACATTGTTCGCCATATAAACATTTCACCTACCATTTAATTGCTAGATATGCTAGAATTATTCAAAATGAAGTTCTTGTTTGTGGTATTTTCCTCGTCTCGTCCTTTGAAAGCTCTCAAAACAAAAGACGCTCGTTCAGGCAGTTTCACGAAAGGTTTTGGCGCGAAAACTCATTAGCCAATCAAAACGCTGGATATAGCTGCCTCTTCACCAGGCTCTCACCCTGTCACGCGCGGCCTTGCAGGTCACGCAAACGCTGGCTATTCCCCCTATTTTATCTTTTTACTTTTTAGAGATAAAACGAACCCTTTATTCGTGGCGGAAAAATCAATAAAGGCAAGCACTGTATTTATATAAGAAAGAAAATTAATTCTTTGAAGAGCGGTAGACACCTAAACCAGCCCCTTTGAAATTTCAACAGTTTGGTGTCCCAATACAGAAAACGCAAGAACACACACGTTGAAAATAGACTGTAATCGGTTTGGGATAAAACTATTAAGCTTAGCTAGCGCTCTCACAGAAGATTATCTCATAAACTAACAAACCTTTTTGATTCACCTCATTAGCGTATTTTTAGCACACTAATTATTTTGTTTTCTGATGACTTTTGAACAGAACGCCACTCGCAGTGCATTTGGTTTCAGACCCCGTTTACACGATGCCGGTACAATTTGAAAACGGAACAAAATCATGCCGTTTAGGCCTTGCGCTTACACGGTACCGGCACAAAAATAACATGAAAACGACACAAAATGAAGACGGGTTCCTTGACGGCATGAAATGAAAACGGAACACAAACCGGGTATCGTGTAAACGGCCGTGCCGTAACAGTTTGATGACGGTATATACGACCACAGTATTCGGGTCAGCAGTATTCACAAAGTCTTCTCAATAGACGACTTTCACAATCATGCGCAGTAGCAACAAATATTCAAATTTTCGTCGGAGATAAAAACAACTGTTTTAGCTGGAACGAGCATATTGAAAATAGTAGAAGTGCAGAGTTTGAAACGAATTGCTTAACAAATGGAAAAAGTTTCACAAGCGGAAAGTTGACCATTCCAACAGGGATTTATTAGTGATTTAATAGGGATTTTGGCTTGGCGGGCGGGAGTTGCACGCCAAGCCAAAATCCCTATTAAATCCCTAGTGGAGAGCAAAACTTCCGAAGAGCGTAGCTTTCGCACTATTTGTCTGATTTATTTTAAACTTTGCACTTTTACTATTTTTAATATGATCTTTCCAGCTAAAACAGTTGTTTTTACCTCCGATGAAAATTTGAAGTAAAGTTGCTACTGCGCATGAGCCTGAAAGTCGTCTATTCTCATTGGACATTGGAGGGGAATAACCGTCATTATATTATACCGGCACCGTGTAAACGAAGACTTTTTGGCCTGTATTTGCATACCGGCATGATTTTGTTCCGTTTTCAAATTGTACCGGCATCGTGTAAACGGGGTCTCAGTCACCCGTGAGTCGCCCGCAAGGACCCAAAAACTTTCAATACGGAAATCAACGAGGGTTTCTTTTCTTTATTACAAAAATAACTGTTAAAAAAAGGACAAATACTAACACCTACTATAATTACAAACGAAATTTTTTTCAAAAAAACATGAATATTCAATCTATTTTCTACAAGAAAATCTTTTCACAAATACTTAGAGCCAACATGACGTCAAATCAGCTCTGTTTTTCACAACAATGCGCTGTCTATAATACACAATTATTTTTCTCTAGTTAGTGCCTAGT
The DNA here is from genome assembly GCA_964035015.1 of Corallium rubrum. Classification (NCBI taxonomy): domain Eukaryota; kingdom Metazoa; phylum Cnidaria; class Anthozoa; order Scleralcyonacea; family Coralliidae; genus Corallium; species Corallium rubrum. Next base: position 9,624,032 of record OZ036006.1, read on the forward strand.
TTGAAACAACCTACCTCTATACAGTGTATAAAAAAACCCGGAACCCTTAGAAAATGAATTAGTATTCTTAAAACAACCTATAACTGTAGTAGTTTGAAAGCCCTAAAAGCGCTGCGTTGTAAATTAATCAGCACATAAGTTAAACAGGAAGAGAAAAAGCTTTTAAATACTTTCACCATGTATACACTTCAACTTATCTTAATTTCCCAGGTGTATAAGACCGTGTTTTTTTACGCATTCGTGGCTCAGAAGTGTTTAAGGCTTTCAAACTACTACAATAGGTTGTTTGAACAGAATACTAATTCATTTAAATAAATATATAAATGTAGCTATATATAGATAAATGTAGCTATATATAGATAAATGTAGCTATATATAGATACATGTAGCTATATATAGATACATGTAGCTATATATAGATAAATGTAGCTATATATATAGATAAATGTAGCTATATATAGATAAATGTAGCCATATAGATAAATGTAGCTATATATAGATAAATGTAGCTATATAGATAAATGTAGCTATATAGATAAATGTAGCTATATATAGATAAATGTAGCTATATATATATAGAGAGAGAGACAAATGTAGCTATATATAGATAAATGTAGCTATATATAGATAAATGTAGCTATATATGGATAAATGTAGCTATATATAAATGTAGCTATATATATATATATATAAATATAGCAATATATAGATAAATGCAGCTATATATGGATAAATGTAGCTATATATAGATAAATGTAGCTATATATATAGATAAATGTAGCTATATATGGATAAATGTAGTTATATATGGATAAATGTAGCTATACATAGATAAATGTAGCTATATATAGGTGAATGTAGCTCCATATTTAGGTAAATCGAGCTATATATAGGTAGATGTTTCAAACATTGTCTTGGCTAGTTTACGACTAAATACAATTAGCGCATACAAAGGCGGTCTTTTAAGACCTACAAACTAATTACACGTTGCATACAAACCTAACAGAAATTCAAAGTTTTCAATCAAATCAGACTTATGTCTCTACTTTACAAATCGAAGTAATATACAAATGTTTTGACTACTTTAATCATGTAATCTAACGCCCTGTAGCAAGCTGTTTTAGTGCAAAATCGAACATTATAAAAAATGTCAACAAACTTTTTATAAAAAAGGACACACTAAGGCGATATTGATGCGAGTACAACAAATTGGAAATTAGTGGTTGTACTTCATTTAATACTGCCTTTTAACGTCACTTTCGTATGGCCAGGAATCCTCTTTTTGACGTTAGAAGAAAATGCAATATCAATCTGCCAGATTTTATTACATGAAAAGACAGACAGACAGACAGACAGACAGACAGACAGACAGACAGACAGACAGACAGACAGACAGACAGACAGACAGACAGACAGACAGACAGACAGACAGACAGACAGACAGATTGACAGACAGAGATTGACAGAGATTGACAGACAGACAGATTGACAGACAGAGATTGACAGACAGACAGATTGACACACACACACACACACACACACACACACACACACACACACACACACACACACAAACAAACAAACAAACAAACAAACAAACAAACAAACAAACAAACAAACAAACAAACAAAACAAACAAACAAACAAACAAACAAACAAACAAACAAACAAACAAACAAACAAACAAGCACACCAATACACAGACAGAAAGACAAACGGATGGACGGACGGACGGACGGACGGACGGACGGACGGACGGACGGACGGACGGACGGACGGACGGACGGACGGACGGACAGACAGACAGACAGACAGACAGACAGACAGACAGACAGACAGACAGAGACACACACACACACACATCAATACACGGACAGAAAGACAAACGGATGGACAGACAGACAGACGGACGGACGGACGGACGGACGGACGGACGGACGGACGGACGGACAGACAGACAGACAGACAGACAGACAGACAGACAGACGATTCGTGGTCATAACAAGAGTGACGTCATTCGGATCAAGGACTCAAAGCCCGTTACTCTATAGGGTTCATTGATTCAAGATACAAACACCTGGGAAACAAACAGGCGGTAGGAGGTAAATACCGGAGGAATGTACCCAGGAATAAAATACTAACTTAGAAATCATTTTTTGTGTTTCAGCAGCGAAACTCGCCATAACAAGTCTACAAAATATTCACATTATTCAGTCACCAGCAAACCGCACAAAACTATAGACCTTTCTATATTAAACAGATATTTTATACGGTCGGCTGGTAATGTGAACATACTTTTTCTTAAAAATAGAAAAATACTTCTTTTTGAAGTGAAGATGCGTCATATAAAGAACCTATAAAGTTCAATAAGGGAATCTAATAATTAAATTATCTATAAATGGCATTTAAGGTACATACACACTACATAGCACTGTTAGTAGAATGGAAAGGAGTGTTGAATGGGAGGATGATTTCATAGATGATAGAAGGGGAGCTGGATAGGAAACTTACGAAACCGGAAAGATGTTTGCACAACTTGCTATGGTAATTATACACTAATGCACATAACGTGTGTGATCCCACATGGCTAAAATCAGACACTAATGAACTTAAGTGATATTACACTATTGTTTAATTTCAGTAATGGTTGATCCTGGCCATGTGTGACCACCAGTTAGTGCATTAGCCGATTATAAGTGTGTAATTACCATAGCAAGTTGTGAAAACATCTTTCCGGTTTCGTAACATCGTTTTAAGTTTCCTATCCAGTTCCCCTTCCATTATCTATGATGAGTTCGAATCAGAAATAACGTTGGAGTATCGTTTGAAGTGCCCCTAACCTCGAAATTTTTTATTGTCTTATTTGGAAGGACTTTTAAAATGATAAGCTAACTTCTTTGGAAGATTTTCGCTTTTTCGCTTTGTTTTTGAGATATTTCATTTTGTTTGATATGCAAATGTCTGGAATTACGTCACACATGCATAATGACTTATCAGAGAATGTTATGTATCTTTGCGTTTATCAAATAAAAACACTAAAGTATGAATAACATGTGTGCTTGTTTCTCGCACAACACCAAACTTCTCGATTTTAAAAGATTTCGTTCGAGAATGAAAGAGATACACAAACTTCTTCGAAAAGTCATTATACATGTGTGACGTAATTCCAGACATTTGCACATCAAACAAAATGAAATATCCCAAAAACAAAGCGAAAAAGCGAAAATCTTCCAAAGAAGTTACTTTATCATTTTAAAAGTTCTTCCAAATAAGACAACAAAATATTTCGAGGTTAGGGGCACTTTAATATTTATTTATTTTTATTTATCTTGAATGTTATTATCGCCATGAAAACTTTTAAAGAATTAATTATATAGACTTTATTAAAAAATGGCCGACGAATTAGAATTCTTTTATATACATATCAATTAGGCAGCGTTCAGACTGAGTACCCGGGCACTGTCTGAACATCGCGTAGTCGGTTTGGGTTCTTGGGAAGACTGGGGAGAGGCTGGAAACGAGAAGGCCTAGCAACATTCGCAAAAAGGTCCTGCCCAGAATCGTTCTGGTCCTTCGAGTGTCCCTGGGATCTAGCGTAGCGACAGTACATTATATAAAAAGCATAAGGATGTCTGAGAAGATTTTACCAAAGATCTTGGCGATAGGAAGAAGGAAATTATGGAATATATTCCAATTGGAGCTCGAAATGAAAATTTAACTGTTTAACTTTCAACTTTTGGCGGTTGCAGAAGGAAAGCTAGTGATAAGAAAGCTAGGCCAGTGAACCTTCGTCGATCCGAGGTGAGATAGAGCTTGTATTAAAATAGTAAGTGTCGGGAAACACTTAGGACGTCATAACATCACAATTCTTCCTCAATAAACAACTGAGCTGTAAAGTGAAAGTGTTTACGAATGTTGCTAGGCCTTCCCCAGCGGGTCCGTTCGGATCACTTCCGAAACGTGTCAACCTAGCCCAAGCCCTTATGAACCCGTTTTCATGCGAGAAATTCAAAAGAATTTTCACTTTAAGACGAGGTCACAGGGCTAATTTATATGCGCATAAAAGAATTCTAATTCGGCGGCCATTTTTAAAAAAAGTTCTATATAAAAAGGCCGAAACATGAGACAGGCATTTTAATAATGGTTGTGTGATTTAAAATATAGCGTAAATGCACCCTTGTTACGTGTGCTGATTTTAACTATTCACTCGTTTCTTAACCGAAACACTGCATCTTCAAATGAAGAGAGAAAAAAACAAGAGTTCAAAATCTGAACGTTTTAACGTTTTAAATGGAAAAAGAGTGAGGTTTAGTAAATGGTCGTCTGGTAAAATGTACGGTACCCTGCGAGTAGAGCTTTCTTTTCCTTATTTCTTCCCTGAGACAGGAAGAAAACGCTCTGCTGTATTCGTGTTTGGCT
>OZ036006.1:9633450-9643450 GCA_964035015.1 Corallium rubrum
AACCTTGTTAGCATCAATCTGTTAACAACTTGTTGAGTGCAGAGCGGTAACAGGTTGTTGGAACAACTTGTCATCAGTCTGTTGGAGTCATCAGCCTTGTTACAAGATGTCAACAACCTTGTTACAAGTTGTCAACAACCTGTTAACAGACATGTTAACAGACTAGGTCAGCCAGTGCGAACACATGACGGTGACAACCTGTTGAACAGCCTTGTAACAACTTGCTTGCAGGTCTGTAACAGCTTGTGCGTTTTTACGTGTGTACGCGTGCACATCGCCCGTCAAAACATGTTCTAAATTCAAGCCAAAGTTAACCGTTTGGAAATCGACACCATGGGATTGGCGAGACGTGATTGGCTAAGAGCACATTCATGTGACAATATTTTTTTGGTTCAAATGTATCGAATGAAGAAAACCTAATACGGTAAACATTTAACTTTGACGTTGACATAAGCCGGGCCCCTTACATGCTTAGGTGCCAACAACTGTAATTAACGTAGGGGAGCACGGGTGGCGTGTGCTGTTAGGGCGCTGCCTCTCTTCCTCTCGCCCGGTCGGACGGGGTTAGTACTTGGATGGGTGACCGTTTGGGAATAACCCCGTACTCCGCCAGCTTGGGACTTATGTGAGTAGAGTTTAGTTGGTCTCTCCTGTGCTCCGAGGGTTTTTCACCGGGTTCTCCGGTTTTCCTCCCTCCGTAAAATCAACACCTAGGTCTTAGTTGTCTACACATAGGAGTTTGGTGTCAATTGGGACGAAAGTTCTGTTCCTCTCTCCTGCCACACGTTATGTGGCAAATTTAATAAATTCAAATACCTTTGTTCGTTGCTACCAAAAGGACGGATACCGTCCAGTAACTCAAGCCCTTCATTGATCTGTAGCAACATCTCATACCTATGGCGACCCCTGATCTATATAAGAAAGCAGTAAGAGATTGGTTGCTTCATTGGTTGTTTAGTGGGTTGGTTGGTATAATCCATTCATTTCTCTGCCTCTCCTTTCCTCTTTCCTCTTTCCCTCCCTCCCTCCCTCCCTCCCTCCCTCCCTCCCTCCCTCCGTCTCCTTCCTACCTTCCCTTTCTTTCTTTCTTTCTTTCTTTCTTTCTTTCTTTCTTTCTTTCTTTCTTTCTTTCTTTCTTTCTTTCTTTCTTTCTTTCTTTCTTTCTTTCTCCCTCCCTCCACCCATCCTCCCACCCTCCCTCTGTCCCTCTCTCTCTCTCTCTCTCTCTCTCTCTCTCTCTCTCTCTCTCTCTCTCTCTCTCTCTCTCTCCCTCCCTCCCTCCCTCCCTCCCTCCCTCCCTCCCTCCCTCCTGCCTACCTTCCCTTTCTTTCTTTCTTTCTCCCTCCCTCCCTCCCTCCTCCCTCCCTCCCTCCCTCCCTCCCTCCCTCCCTCCCTCCCTCCCTCCCTCCCTCCCTCCCTCCCTCCCTCCCTCCCTCCCTCCCTCCCTCCCTCCCTCCCTCCCTCACGTTACAGAAATGCTGACCTTCAGGGTGAACTCCTCGTCATCGGTAGAGTCCCCGTAACAAGTGCGCTTCGCTTGGCTATAGATGACACCATCTTTGCCGCTGCATGCTATAGTTAAAATTATAAAAAGGGAAGAAATTAAAACACCAAAGTTCAAGATATTAAAGTAGACAAATTGAAAAAACATAGCACAGCCACAACACGCAACACACCACCATCACTACAGCACCACAGCACACAACACCACCACAGCATCACTACACCACAGCACACCACACCACATCACATCACCAAAGCACAACACCACCACCACCATCACTACAGCACGACACCACACCACCAAAGCACAACAGCAGCATCACACTACAGCGCCACAGCACAGCACACCACCAAAGCATAACACCACAGCACACCGCTACACAGCAACCACAACATCACCACACCAGCACACCACAGTACCACACTACAGCCCCACACAACTGTACCACACCACACCACACCACACCATACCATACCACACCACAGCGCCACATAAATGTTGCACACATCACAAGAGAAAAAGGTTAGGCTACCCTAACTACATTGGTCCAGTGTCTACGGTTAGATGCATTGTTTTAAAATTTTGCTAGAGACTTTGAACCGTGTTTGCTAGTGGTCTCAGTCTTGGTGTGGTGTGGTGTGGTGTGGTGTGGTGTGGTGTGGTGTGGTGTTGTGTGGTGTGGTGTGGTGTGGTGAGATGAGAAGTGGTGCACAATGCACAAAGCACAATTATTGTTATTAGTAACCACAGAATGCTTTCCTGCTTGCTCAAACACTCACGTCGTTTTATCTGTCCCATATGAACACTGGTAAAAGGAAATGGTTCTTGGACAACACATGAGACATCCCTCCTGGCCGACATTAACACGCTGGCTCGATGGGGATAGCAAGATGTAGGTGAGGTAGAGGAGCTTGGTTGAAGAGAAGAGGACACAGCCATAGGAGTGACGACGTCGCTTGTAGAGCTAGGTTCATTTACGCCTCGTCTGTCGTTTTCTTTCGTGCTCTTCATAGCCGCGGCCGAATCTTTCTCGTTGCAGTCCCGACCAGGTGAAGCACAAATACGAATTTCAACAACGGCTCGAGCGTATATTACGCCTCTAGAATTGACGATGAAAATATTCTTTACTTGCTAAATAATACCTATCTATAGTACACTGGACAAATTGGCTGCAGAAGATTGTAAATATTGGAGAGAAGAAACTATGAAAATTCTTCACGGCAAAGACCATTTGAGATAGCAAAGACTGTTTGGGATAGCAAAGACTATTTGGGATAGCAAAGACTGTTTGGGATAGCAAAGACTATTTGGGATAGCAAAGACTGTTTGGGATAGCAAAGACTATTTGGGATAGCAAAGACTATTTGGGATAGCAAAGACTATTTGGGATAGCAAAGATAATTTGGGTAGCAAAGACCGTTTGGGATAGCAGACTGTTTGAGATAGCAAAGACTATTTGGGATAGCAAAGACTGTTTGGGATAGCAAAGACTATTTGGGATAGCAAAGACCATTTGGGAAATTGGAAAACAAAGACTGTTTGGGATAGCAAAGTCCATTTGGGATAGCAAAGACTGTTTGGGATAGCAAAGACTATTTCGGATAGCAAAGACTGTTTGGGATAGCAAAGACTATTTGGGATAGCAAAGACTGTTTGGGATAGCAAAGACTATTTGGGATAGCAAAGACTATTTGGGATAGCAAAGACTATTTGGGATAGCAAAGATCATTTGGGTAGCAAAGACCGTTTGGGATAGCAGACTGTTTGAGATAGCAAAGACTATTTGGGATAGCAAAGACTGTTTGGGATAGCAAAGACTATTTGGGATAGCAAAGACCATTTGGGAAATTGGAAAACAAAGACTGTTTGGGATAGCAAAGTCCATTTGGGATAGCAAAGACTGTTTGGGATAGCAAAGACTATTTCGGATAGCAAAGACTGTTTGGGATAGCAAAGACTATTTGGGATAGCAAAGACTATTTGGGATAGCAAAGACTATTTGGGATAGCAAAGACTATTTGGGATAGCAAAGATAATTTGGGTAGCAAAGACCGTTTGGGATAGCAGACTGTTTGAGATAGCAAAGACTATTTGGGATAGCAAAGACTGTTTGGGATAGCAAAGACTATTTGGGATAGCAAAGACCATTTGGGAAATTGGAAAACAAAGACTGTTTGGGATAGCAAAGTCCATTTGGGATAGCAAAGCCTATTTGGGATAGCAAAGACTGTTTGGAATAGCAAAGACTATTTGGGATAGCAAAGACTGTTTGGGATAGCAAAGAGCATTTGGGATAGCAAAGACTATTTGGGATAGCAAAGGCTATTTGGGATAGCAAAGACAATTTGGGGTAGCAAAGACCATTTGGGATAGAAAAGACCCATTGGGATAGCAAAGACTATTTGGGATAGCAAAGACTATTTGGGATAGCAAAGACCATTTGGGATAGAAAAAACCCATTGGGATAGCAAAGACCATTTGGGATAGCAAAGACCATTTGGGATAGCAAAGACCATTTGGGATAGCAAAGACTATTTGGGATAGCAAAGATAATTTGGGTAGCAAAGACCGTTTGGGATAGCAAAGACTGTTTGAGATAGCAAAGACTATTTGGGATAGCAAAGACTGTTTGGGATAGCAAAGACTATTTGGGATAGCAAAGACCATTTGGGAAATTGGAAAACAAAGACTGTTTGGGATAGCAAAGTTCATTTGGGATAGCAAAGCCTATTTGGGATAGCAAAGACTGTTTGGAATAGCAAAGACTATTTGGGATAGCAAAGACTGTTTGGGATAGCAAAGAGCATTTGGGCTAGCAAAGACTATTTGGGATAGCAAAGGCTATTTGGGATAGCAAAGACAATTTGGGGTAGCAAAGACCATTTGGGATAGAAAAGACCCATTGGGATAGCAAAGACTATTTGGGATAGCAAAGACTATTTGGGATAGCAAAGACCATTTGGGATAGCAAAGACCATTTGGGATAGAAAAGACCCATTGGGATAGCAAAGACTATTTGGGATAGCAAAGACCATTTGGGATAGCAAAGACCATTTGGGATAGCAAAGACTATTTGGGATAGCAAGGACAATTTGGGATAGCAAAGACCATTTGGGATAGCAAAGACCCATTGGGATAGCAAAGACTATTTGGGATAGCAAAGATTATTGGGGATAGCAGACACCATTTGAGATAGCAAAGACGCCTTGGGATAGCAAAGTCCTTTTGCAAAACCAACTTCATAGAAAATTAAGCCCAAGAAATACATACCGACATTCAAGTCGAAATAACAAGTTGGTTGGCCTTCTGTTCATTCCTCCAACACATGAATTGAAACATGTAAATTTAAACAATTCTTTAAAATATCCTTCCCCAACTACAAAGAGAAAGAACGTACACGTGAATAAAACTATTGTGAATAAGTTATCAATCAATAACACTGGTTGGTCCCTACAATAAATTTAGAGCCCTGTTATAGATACTTTAGGAAACATATCTTACCAATAATGTCTGCTGCTTGCACCGGAAAGACTACAGACATTCTACCAGTACTCGGGCACACTTCATAATGTGTGAGTGAGTTCTCACATCTCATTACATGATCTTGATAAGGGTGTCCTAACATCAGATAGAAAAAAAATCATACATTATCTTAATTGCCTGTCTTCCAGTTAGCCATGCACTCACTCACTCACTCACTCACTCACTCACTCACTCACTCACTCACTCACTCACTCACTCACTCACTCACTCACTCGCTCGCTCGCTCAACCACCCACCCACCCACTCACCTACCCACCCACCCACTCACTCGCTCACCCACCCACCCACTAACCCACCCACCCACCCACTCACTCACTCACTCACTCACTCACCCACCATCTCACTCACCCACTCACTCACCCAGGCACCCACCCACTCACTCACGCACCCACCCACCCACCAACCCACCCACACACACACACTCACTCACTCACTCACTCACTCACTCACTCACTCACTCACTCACTCACTCACTCATCCACCATCTCACCCACCCCCTCACTCAATCACTCAGACAGACTCAATTAGAGACAGAACGACCCAGCATCTCACCCACCCCCTCACTCACCCACCCCCTCACCCACTCACTCACACACCCATACCCGCTCGCTCACTCGCTTGCTCGCTCACTCACTCACTCACTCACTGAAATTTCACTCACCCACCCATTCACTCACCCACTCACTCATACAACCACCCACCCACCCACTCACCCAACCACCCACTCACATAACCACCCACTCACATAACCACCCACTCACCCAAACTCCCATTCACCCAACCACCCACCCACTCACTCACTCACTCACTCACTCACTCACTCACTCACTCAACCAACCACCATCTCACTCACTCACTCAACTCACTCATCCACCATCTCACTCACCCACTCACTCATCCACCATCTCACTCACCCACCCAGGCACCCACCTGACCCACCCCCTCACTCAATCACTCAGACAGACTCAACTAGAGACAGACACACAGACCCAACCACCTAACGACCCACCATCTCACTGACCCCCTCACTCAATCACTCAACCACCCACCCACTCACTCACTCACCCACCCACCCACCCACTCACTGAAATTTCACTCACCCACCCATTCACTCACCCACTCACTCACTGAAATTTCACCCACCCACCCATTCACTCAACCACCCACCCACCCACCCACTCACTGAAATTTCACTTGCCCACCCATTCACTCACACACTCACTCATCCAACCACCCACTCACTCACTCACTCACTCACCCAACCTCCCACTCACCCAGCCACCCATTCACCCAACCACCCACTCACCCAACCACCCACTCACATAACCACCCACTCACATAACCACCCACTCACATAACCACCCACTCACCCAACCTCCCACTCACCCACCCACTCACTCACTCACTCACTCACTCACTCACTCACTCACTCACTCACTCACTCACTCACTCACTCACTCACTCACTCACTCACTCACTCACTCACTCACTCACTCACTCACTCACTCACTCACTCACTCACTCACTCACTCACTCACTCACTCACTCACTCACTCACTCAACCAACCACTCACTCAGACAGACCATAGCAGAGAGCATTCTTGAGTAACTAAACCTAGTTAATAAGATGACAAATTAACAAGATAAAACGCAGTACCATCTTTGCATGTATTTCTGTGATTGGGACAGCGAATAACAATATCTTTGTAGCTCTCAGGTTTTTTGTAGATCAGCACCCCACGGATCACACTTCCAGGGGGAGGATCACCTGTTGGAAGGGAAAATACACATAGAAAATTAAAAAAAAAACCCAAACACAACCAACTTTAATTTTCCTTGCTGGCAGAAGTCTCTAAAAGAAAGAGCCTTCTGTCAACATCTGACACTTTTCCTGTTGCACATGCACAAAGCTACCTTAACAATGAAGTTCAGAAGCACAAAATAAGCATGAACAAGCTATTTCACAGCTCTTTCATCTTATAACTTCCCAATCACTGTAAACAACTTTATACTGACTCTGTGACAAAGTATTTTTATTTCTTTACAGAATAAAGCTCAACTGGTTCAGGGACGTTAATCATTACACTCTAAAAATAGATCGCCAATTGACAGGACTTTGATGAGCGCTGAGATAATCCCCACATATTATAAATGAGTGACCACTGACCAAATATCTAATAATAGATAGCGCAAGTAAACCAGTCAAGCTCAGACCACGCTGACAAGACTTTGGCACACACAAGTCAAGCTCAGACCACACTGACAAGACTTTGATGAGCGCAAGTCAAGCTCAGACCACGCTGACAAGACTTTGATGAGTGCAAGTCAAGCTCAGACCACGCTGACAAGATTTTGATGAGCACAAGTCAAGCTCAGACCATGCTGACAAAACTTTGATGAGCGCAAGTCAAGCTCAGACCACGCTGACAAGACTTTGATGAGCACAAGTCAAGCTCAGACCACACTGACAAGACTTTGATGAGTGCAAGTCAAGCTCATACCACGCTGACAAGACTTTGATGAGCGCAAGTCAAGCTCAGACCACGCTGACAAGATTTTGATGAGCACAAGTCAAGCTCAGACCACGCTCAGACAAGCTTTGATGAGCACAAGTCCAGCTCAGACCACGCTGACAAGACTTTGATGAGCGCTGAGATAATCCCCACATATTATCATGAGTGACCGCTGACTAGCATTGTCTCCTTTTTTTACCTTGCCTAAATTACATTTGGCCACATTTAAGCACCAACTAGTTGGTCATTGCATAAGCACACTCAGAAGCCAATCAGAATGTGAGTTATACCAAACCTGTTTTCAAAACTGGTTTGACACATCCAAGATCATGGGCAGCAGCTACATGCATCAAACAAAGTGTTGGATGTGTGCAGAGGTTTCTTAAATCATGTAGAGAAACCTCTTCCAGCAGGGAAAGTCTAATTAACAATTTACAGTCAAACCAAGTGCAAATAAACAAATAAATAAATTAAATAAATAAATTAAATAAATTAAATAAATAAATAAACAAATAAATAAATAAATAAATAGATAAATAAATAAATAAATAAATACAACATAAATAAATAAATAAATAAATAAATAAATAAATAAATATAAATACACGTATTTACCATGAAAATTGAATAATATGGGGCAGACACATTGCATTTTCACAAACAACTTGTGATGTTCTGCTTGGTAAACCCATGGTGTCGCCTTGGTGATAGGTTCGCTGTTGGGCTCAAAGGAAATACTAAATTTATTTTCACCAGGATAGTTGGTGTTGGCCAGAATAGAAGCAAGATGAATTGGCGCGATATGACCTCTTGGTATATTAAATGGAGAACCGATATATCCACTTCCCTGGCAGAAAAATAAGATGTTATCAAGGTTAGGTTATAAAGGCACAGTGTCACAATGATACAAACTTGAAAAACGTTGTGGACAAATTCAAGTTCACATGATAAAAATAATTCACCAATAGATGTTATATGCAAAGCAAGAATCCCCACGTATTAACTCAATGAACAGCGCGCGCAAAACCAGTGAAGCTCAGACCATGCTGACAAGACTCTGATGAGTGCTGGATAATCACCACATATTATACATGTATATGAGTGACCACTGACCAGTCAAGCTCAGACCACACTGTCAAGACTTTGATGAGTGCTGAGATAATACCACGTGCAGTATTATAAGCGCGCGCAAACCAGTCAAGCTCAGACCATGCTGACAAGACTTTGATGAGTGCTGAAATAATACCACGTATTATAAGCGCGCGCAAACCAGTCAAGCTCAGACAACACTGACAAGACTTTGATGAGCGCTGAGATAATCCCCATATATTATAGTGAGTGTCTACTGACTAGCATTGTCTCCTTTTTTACCTTGCCTAAATTACATTTAGCCACATTTAAAATCATAGTGAATATCACACAAGTCAAAATATGGGCTAAATAGTCAGTAAGAAAATGCACTAATGACTTACTATTTTAACATTTTAAGAATATTATTCCTTTCCTTTGCAGACAAATATATTTTTTGTCTTGCACAAAACTATTAAGTGGCAATTTAATACCTGACGCTGTGCCTTTAAATGTACTATACTACAGTTGAACCTGCATTAACACTTTCATTCCAATCCCATCACTGCCAGCACTTTTTATTTTTTAACTCTGTTTATAAAATAAGGTGTCCTCTACGCACGCTCTGATTGGCTGGACTCCATGCATTTATAAGAGAACAGAGATCATGAATGACGTAAAATGGCGTAGAATGGCGTCAGCTGGCCGGGAAAGCCCGCCAAATTCCTAAACTAGCTCACTTTTGGGACTTTTAGTTTGATTTTTTCTCTTCTTATTTTATAAAACAAATAAAACATACTGTTCCTGTGCATATGTACTCTTATAAAGGTACGTTTGACGTCATTTGAACACGAAAGAAGTGTAAAGGCACTTGGCTATCGCCTCGTGCTCTACTCAACTTCTTTCGTGTTCAAATGACATCAACGTGCCTTTATAATAGTACATATGCACGGAGCTTTATGTTTTATTTGTTAACTAACACCACATGATTCTACTCATCAAGGGAAGAAAGCATTACCATATTTTCTGGGTGATAACCTGCGGGTTATCTCTTAATTTTGCTAGGAAACATAATTAGTGTGGGTAATTAATAGGGTGGTGTGGGCAATCTGTTCAATTCTTAAGACAATGCCATCACGAAGACCGGAGACCAAGGATTAATTCTACTGTCATCTTTCAACTACTGGTACTGTACTTTTTTAAAATTTTGTGGTCCCAAAGCAAGGGAGCATGCCAGACTGACCTGTATTTCTTCTTTTTTGTTCGGTGTTCCTTCATTTATATTCAGCCATTTTGAATAATGTGGTATATTCATTAGCGTATCGCAGGTGTGGTCTACAACCCGGTTATTTCATTTTCGGAACGCACTTGG